>VWZY01000047.1:35388-74167 GCA_013399075.1 Chloroceryle aenea
GCAGGCGGATGAGAGAGGGGGGGGGGGGTGGGGGGAAGTGTTGCTAATGATTAGAGGTAGGAAATACTTCAATATGACAGTAGCAGTATTCTTAAGTGCCCTCCAAAACAAGTGTGAATACCAGCGAGCTGAAGAAATATGAATAAAAAATACTTTGCCATTTTGTTGGATGCTTTTGTGTTGTATCATTTATGCTTTCCCTGTGGATAGAACAAATCACCTTCTGCATTTCTGCGTAATAATTAAATCATGAAGGTTGCTCCTAGAAGATTTCAGGGATTTTTTTTTTTCCTCTTTCCAAGAGAGGTAAAATTAAGCCTTTGAAAAACAAATTTGACACATTGTTTTTTCTTCCAAAGTCTGACCCTTGGCTCAAAGACTTGGACTTCTTAGAGTACACAAATACCCCTCTTGTGTTTTTTCCCTGTACTGCTTAGTTTATTGCAGTTATATTTCTCAATCTGAAGATCCTTGGTTTGGAAGATTTTAACTGCACAGATCTATTGTCTGGATGAGGTGTGTTTTGGGTTTTAAATTTTTTTTGGTGTCTTTTTTTTTTTTGGTTCTGTTGGGTTTTTTTTTGTGTTTGTGGTTGTTTGGGGTTTTTTGTTTGTTTGTTTTCTTTGTTTGTTTTCTTCTCCTTTCCTAAAATTTTAGTTTTTGGTTACATAGGAATGGAAACCCTGAAATTGCCCAAATGACTCATTTAATCCTGGTGAATTTATAAGCATCTAAATCAAATAGAGTATTGGTTTAAAATGTAGAGTTTCATCTTGGATGGAATTTTTGTTTGGAACTGAGCCTTTCAAATGTCTGATTTATAACAGAATTGCTGTTGTACACTCAACTCTGACAGCAGTCTAGTCTTCTGTTCTCTAATAGAAGTGATATTGGACTTAGAAGTTTTCTGCAGTCCCCTGCCTGGGTGAGGATCCTATCATCCTTCACACAATTGTCAGGCTCTGCCATAAGATAATTTTTGGGTTGTTTTCCTTTTATTTCTTATTAGAGCTCTTCCAGGACTTCAGTGCAAGTTTTCTTGAAGTTTTTTTTAGCCTAAACCTGTTTGTGATCAGTTTAGAGCTTTTTTTTTTTTCTCCACTGCCTCCCACCCCTATGTATTTGTAGGTAGCAATCATACTCGTTTTCAGCCTTCGTTTCTCTAAGATGAACAGGCCAAAGCTTCAAGTCTCCTTACTGTGATAAACTCTCAACTCCCTAGCCCTTCTAGCAGCCCTCTCTCCTTTGGCCTTTGAAACTACCACTGATAGCAGCTCCTGTTCTAGCAGACTTTTTTTACTCTTCTCCTTGTGGTGTTAGAGATGTAGTGAAATGCAAGTAAAGGTCTTCCTTCTGCCTTAGGACAGCATTGTCTTTGAAACCCAGGAAGTTTATTCTTCTGTCTTCTCAACCCTGTTACCTCAGTGCACCTACAGCCCCTCGTAGTTCAGAGATCTGCTGTTTGGTGTCCTACATTGTCTACTAAATAGATACTACCAAGATACGGAACAGTGGAGGTAGCTACTGCAGTTGGTTTTGTGATTCTGCACAAAGAGAGAAGTAGAAGCTTACAGGAAAAGAGCAGGTTTGACCTTATTTCTGCAAGGTATCATGTTAGACCTGTGCTGATTGGAAAGTGAATACACGTTTGTTGTTTTCTGCAATGTAGGACAGCATCTACTGCTTTCTGTATTTTTTAGCACCTGCAGGCCTACTGCATATTCCTACAACAGTTTAGTTGCGTATAAACATGTGTCCTTCAAAAACCCAAAGGTACTATATTGCAAAATGTGGCTGGCTAATTCTGACGATTAGTTGTATTTATACTAATAGCCTTTTAAAGCTGTATCATATAAATACTGTTATGAGCATGTTAATACTGTTAAGTATTAGCTGTCTTTTGGCTTTTTTGGGTGAAGGGTGCTCAAAAAGAGCCCATCAACTGTAGGAAGTGTCAGGCTGAATGGAAATGCCTATTAAATTGTTAATAACGAGGTATAGAAATTTGATCTTGCTGCAGTGTACCTGTATGGCTTCTAACCTGGATTAATGATAGCTTTTTCTCACGTAGTTTAAACTTCTTGTTCAATTACTTCTATATCTGCTATTGGAAATTATTGGTAATAAATACGTTTGATAGATGGGTGGAGACTTCTAGCATTTTAAATAACTGAGTGTAATTTAGTGCTCCTGTCCATAGTGTTGCATTTCTCAGGCCTGGCTGCCTTCTGAGAGTTAGTAATGAACAGCAGGAGAAAAGCCATTTTTCATTGCATACGTGGTTCCCCAGATAGGTCACCTGTAGAAAAGAGATGTTTGCTTAGGCTAAAATGCTTTGTAGTTGGCTCTTAAATATTCAGAACTGGTAAAGCCACCTTGGAGATGATGGAGAGTGTACTGATGGAGCAAAGACTGCATTAAAACCAGTTTTAATGCATTAAACTTGCAAGTGTGAGTGGGAACTTCTTCACTATGCTGATGCCTTCACGGGCAGGCAGATTTCTTTAAACTGACTGGAAGTTTTATCAAGAGAAGGTGAAAATAGGTCTGCAAAGCTGATTGCATGAGAATGGCTGGAGAATGGCTGGTTTGAGCTGCTGCGGTACCACAAGCTCATTAACTCCTATTTATTGCCTTGTATTGCTGCTAAGGTTTGGGTAAATATGGGGAGAAGGGGCTGACCAAAACACTTCTCTCATTCTTATGATTTGGACTGTGTAGTGCAGCATCTCACAGGATTTGGCTTTTTTCCTTTAAGCCCTTATGGTCAATCGAGTAAGAATGAAAATGTCTTCCTATTCCATCTGCTGCTGTGTTCTCTCTAGTCATTGCCCTTGCAGAATAACATGTACAACTGCCGTTGAGACAAAATTTAACTGGCACTCATGGTTGTAACTTAGAACAAAACTGAAAATATTTAGAAAACTTCTAAGTTTGGAAGTGGCACCTGCCTCTAATGGTCACTGAGTCAGTCAAAACACTCTCCAAATGCTGTATATTTATACAGTACTACCGTGCTGCACATTTCCCTGTATGACAGTGTAATGCGGAACTTGATTGAGTTGTGATACTGTGAAGAAATTGGAGAATACAGCCACTGATTTTAAGTATGTTTTTAGTTGTTGGTGATATGGTAGACATGAAAAGGAATCATTTTCAGAATTAACTAAACTCGGTATTAATGGTCAGAAAGGAGTTATCTAAATATTTAATATGTAGCATTTCTGTTCTGCATCTTCAACATACATATTGAGCAAAAATAATACTTGAAAAGGGAGGAAAATCACTGTGTTATAATTAAAAACGGGATGTTTGTTCTATAAGCTGAGAAGCAGCAAAGATTCTGAAAGTCCCACTTGGAAGGTTTTTAAACAAAATCTGTATGAAAGAGTTGAAGCTCCTCTAACAAATATGTTTAATTGGAAGGTCTCACTGTTACCATAAAATTCCTGTGTGGTAGCTGGTCAAAGAGTAAAAGGTGAGGTTCCCGGAAACCTATAACCATGATTAGGTAATGGATGGAATTAATTAGTTAAAGGCTGTTCTTGAGTGAAATTTTAATCTTGAAATAGTACAAATCAATCATAGAATCATAGAATAGGCTGGGTTGGAAGGGACCTCAGAGATCATCGAGTCCAACCCTTGATCAATTACCGCCACAGTCACTAGACCATGGCACTGAGTGCCACATCAAGTCTCTTTTTAAATGTCTCCAGAGACGAAGAGTCCACCACCTCCCCAGGCAGCTCGTTCCAATGTCTGATCACCCTTTCTGTGAAAAATTTCTTTCTAATATCCAGTCTGAACTTCCCCCGGCACAATTTAAGACCATGCCCTCTTGTCTTACTGAGAGTTGCCTGGGAAAAGAGACCAACCCCCGCCTGGCTCCATCCTCCTTTCAGGTAGTTGTAGAGGGCAATGAGGTCTCCCCTGAGCCTCCTCTTCTCCAGGCTGAACAGCCCCAGCTCCCTCAGCCTCTCCTCATAGGATCTGTGCTCGAGTCCCTTCACCAGCTTGGTTGCCCTCCTCTGGACCTGTTCGAGGACCTCAATATCCTTCTTGAACTGAGGAGCCCAGAACTGAACACAGTACTCGAGGTGTGGCCTTACCAGGGCTGAGTATAGGGGCAGAATCACCTCCTTGGACCTGCTGGTGACGCTGTTTCTGATACAGGCCAGGATACCATTGGCCTTCTTGGCCACCTGGGCACACTGCTGGCTCATGTTCAGCTTCCTGTCTATCCAGACTCTCAATGTAAGCCCTTCTGTATTTTTGGAATGATGCAGAGATGTAACTTCTGATGCTGTTGGTTTTTGATAACTGTTTAGGAGACTTAGGGTGATAGAAATCAAGAGGAGCACTTCTTTAATTATGGGGACTGTAGGCATAGAAATAATAAATATAAGATGCTTGTATATGTAGTGTATGTGTAAATTGAATAGACTAATAAACACATCATTTCTAGAAAAGAATGTTCTCAGCTTTCTGAGACCTCTATTAAATACATGAAAACTGGAAGATTAGAAAAACCCGTCGGATCCGTCTGCTTAATTATTTGTGCTCTGCAGAGTTGAGTTGTATTTGGTGACATTTGGTCATGTTGTCTTTAGGTAACCTACGGTTCTTTTGACTATACTTCACTGCTCTATCTCTCTGACTACACTGAAGACTTTGGTGGTGGACGGTTTGTCTTCATGGATGCAGGTTCCAACAAGACGGTAGAGCCCCGAGCAGGTAAGAGTCAAGGTTTGCCTACATTTCAGCAAGCCAAACTGTGCTGTGTTTTAGCAGGATGGTGGAAATACTGGGATCTTTTGTCAGCAGTAACTGTGGGGTAATGTATCATTTTGTCTATGTTTATTTAAAAATTATTTAAAGTTAAAATGTGGCCACAGTTTGAAATATCTGAAGTTAAGCCACACAAAGTGACTTTCTTCAAAGTTGTGGTGCTTAGAACTGCAATCAGTTATGACAGTTTAGCTCACTCTGCATCAAGAGCAAAGATAACTGTGTAACTAAATCCAAAAAAAGCAATATATTTTAAAATGCCTGGCCTGAAATTCCTTTGCTGCTCAAGGTGGAGCTTAATACCCTGTAAATGCAGTGGGCTGGGTGTGATGATGGTTGATTCTCACAGCTCTGCTAATGTGCACTAACATAATGAACCACAGTAATTTGGTTATAAGTCCATATTTGCTTTCAGGATTTCTGACAGGGATGAACGTTCTGATGGCTGTTAGTTACACCTAAAGAACAAAACAAAAAACCCACCAAAAAAACAACCAAACAAAAAAAACCCAAACCACCACTAAAACAACTCTTTCCTTTAAGGCTGGTTTAAGATTTTTTTTCTTGAAATTCTAGTCATTTGAAACTAGAATTACCTCGGGGCAGTGGTAATTCTGCCTGGCTAGGTAAAGCTCATCCTCAACTCCTCTGCCTGGCAGGCAAGTATTGAGCTTGCAGCAGTGTTTTATAATTCAAGACCAGTCACACTTTTGCAGAAGAAAAAAAAAAAAAGGACAACTTTATATTCCTACTGTATTCTTTTTTTTAGAGAGAGAAAAGGTAGAAATTTACTCAGCCTCAGAGTAACTGTCTGTTGAGGGGCATTACCCTAAGCAGAACTGACTATTGCATTCTGCAGATGAGATGGGTCAGGGTGTTTTTTGACTTCTCAATCATAGCGATCCACTCACCAGCAGTAATTCTGGTGGAGCTAAATGCTGAGATTCTCTGCATTCTGCGTTTGGTATCAAGAATTGTATGTTCGATTATTTTGGCTTTTGTGGTTGGAAATAAGCCTTGAACTGAAGTATCATCTTCAAAATGCTCCTGCCGCCTGTATTTTGAAAGGGAACATACTAAATTCATTTCCAGATGCAATTTGAAGATTAACATGTTTTTGTAGCCTTAGAAATCATAGTTGAATGAGGGGGCTGAGAGGACAGCTGTCGTCTTGCGCAGCACAGGGACACTAAGGCTGGTTGCTCTATGCAGTGTGCTCCTGACTTAATTTCACAAAGTCTGTGTCTGTGAAATTGCTTCGGTTCAGCCCTATCAGTTAATTTTCAGGTGCTGCTTCAAGGTGTTTGCTCTCTATGTTGTTTTGGGGGAGAAAAGGGGTACAGATGAAGCACAGATTTTATTTTTTTTTAACAGCGTCTGGTTTTGGCCATTCCCTTTCACAGGCTGTTGCCCTGGCAGGACGTGTGCCACAGAACTGGTGAAACACCTTTTAAAATACAAGGCAAAGCTTGTAGGGAGCTTTCAGAAAAGTGTGGGGTTTTTTGTTGTGTTTTTTGTTGTTGTTTTGGTTTGTTTTTTTGAAAGATCAAATGTGCACAAGAGAGAATTAATTGCATTGCCAGTTGCACCTTTCTAACACAATCCTCTGTCTAATATACAGTTGTCAGGGTCCTGTGATGTTGTTACTGGCTATTGTGCAATCTAAATAACTACTTATGTCCTGTGAGCAGTGGAGGAAAGTGTTAGAAGTGAGGCACAATGTGAAGACAATTGCACTTAAGTTTTCCCCTCGCTGATAAAAGCTGCTTGTGAGAGAAAGCAAACGAGAGAATGACCCCAGGCTATTTTCTGTTGCTGGTACAAGCCGATGTATTTTTCATGTTCATAGTGTTCATTTGTAGTGGGTTTTTTTTCCTCTCCTTCCTCTGTTTGTGGGTGGGTTGTTGTGGTGTGTGGTTCCTTTTTTGTTACATGCATCTTTTGATCCTTTGTGCCTCTCTTGTCCCTCCGACCCAACTTTTAAAAGCTTGCATTGATAAGATTCCATGCTGCTCATTTAGGGGAGTAAGGGTGTTTTTAGATATGAGGTTCATAATCCCTGGTTCAGTGCTTGACAGCTGATACACCTTCTCCAGATTGCTACTGGCACTTCAGTTTTAAAACCTGGCACTTCTTGTTGTCTCCAAGTTAGTCTGCAATTTGGAAACCTGGTACTGTGTGCCAAAAGGAGCACATTCCTTTTTCTGGGAGCAGTAATTCGTAAAAGTATCAAGCTTTACAGAACAGAAAGGCTTTGTTACTGATGCAGCAGAGCACAAAAGTGCTAATTGGAAATAAAAAAGACAAAAATAAAACACTGGGGTTTCCTTTGTTTTGGAGTGCTGCCTAGGCAAGTCTCACTGCTGCTTCAGATGTTTTTGCAGCACTAATCAGTTAAGGATCAGTCTTACCCAGGCAGGGAAAACTCTTCTGTTAGAAGTGGAGCTTAATTTTAAAGCACTTATCACTTCTCAAGTATGTGTCACTGGTGGATTGTAGGGGAAATCTTTAAGTCCCGATTCTCACATAGGTAAGTGAAAGACTCTCAATATAACTTATAGGATGGTCTGTAACATTGCCTAGTATAATTATTACCAAACAACTCCAGCTTTAAGGAGGAATTAACTTACTAATCAAGAGAATCTTCATTAGGTTATTCATCGTTGCTTTTTTCTCTTGAAGGGACAGAAGCAAGTGACTACTGTGATGCCAATTCACATGTACTGATCTTTGCCTAATAACCCAATGTGACATTAAGGGACACATCTTTCTTGTGCCCTGAGGGGCTTCAGAAGTATTTATTTATCTTTTGACTTAAGCCAGATCCAATGTCTGCTGCAAGAAACTCACTGTAACATAAGTGAGTCTTTGGTGCTGGGTGAAATCCTACTTTGGAAGGAAAACTATCTATGTGTTTTGTTTATCTTCACCAAAGAAACAGTTCTAAAGTAGCATTGGTTGCCTTTAAATGGCCACGTTAATTCTATTTCCAGAATTGAGGTATTAGCATTTTGTTTTTATCCTCTGATGCACTAGCTCATTTCAAGACAAAATGAAGTCGAACAGCAGTTAAAATGAGGCCCTTCAAAGCAAACCCCCTAGTCCTTTCAGCATTAACTTTCCTTTGCTGGCCTGAGATCTGTTCTAGTAATCATCATTAGATACAGGAGCATTAAGAATAAATGGCATACATCAAGACATGCCTTCCTTTAATGATGATATACTTTCTCCTGCTACTAAAATACCAGTGTAAACCATATTTATAAATTTTACATTTTTGGAGATTCTTGTGTGAGTTTGGAGACTGGCAATATTAGACAGATCAGACTTCTCTTCATGGTAAAGTGTAGATGAAAATCTGTGGCTGGAATGAAGTATCTGTACCAGTTGTGTGTTCCTTATTTGCGTGTACATTTCTTGGTTTTAAGGTCAGTTTTGCCGCACTTATTTTCTATGCATAAAGGAGTTCATTCTTTTCATCAGTTGTTTATTATGTAAAGGTAGAAGGAAAGGTCACAATCCCTGCTTTTGTGTGTCTGTGGAAGAAAATAATCCATGGTGCAAAACAAATTCTGTGCATTGGAGAGTGGAATATGACTCTTCCTTGAATATCAAACTTAGCATATTTTCATAACTGTTGAGAGAGGTTTGTGTTTTTCAGAAGTGTGAAAAATATGAGATGAAGGTATGAGCTATCTGGGAACTGTGAAGTTGGATTATTTTTCATTTAGAATGGGGAAAAAAGCATAGGCTCAAAGCCTGAGCTGTTTTTCTGCTCAGGTAAGGGAAAACACACATGTTTGGAATGCATACAGAGTGTTCTGGTAGTGTGGGACTGGGGGAATGGCCTTCAGGGTGTCCGTGTGTCCATCTACAGATGTAAGTGTAGCTTTATTGCAGTGGTCAGACATCCCATGACCCTCAAATCCTGTAATCCGGAGAATAAGTGCTCTACTCAAGAATTAAGTGGTGGGAATTTCATAGCTTTATTTTATTGTGCTCTTTGAATTTCTCCTATTTGATTTTTTTTTTTTTAAGGCTGAGGGAGTGCAGGATAATGACAGAGTGCAAAGAGATGAAAAGTGAGATTTCCAGATTCACAAGTCCCACGAGATTAACACAAGGTGTGAAAACTGAAGCATATATTTAGTAATCCGTCTTCTATCATGGAATAGTGGATCCAGATTCAGTCTAGATGATGATAATGCACAGGCATTCCTGGCTTTATTTTTGTTCCCATCAGTGAAACTGGGGCACATCTTGATGTTAAGTCAGTAACAACTGAAAGTTGAGAAGGATATAAGAGAACCTGCACAGAAGTAGCTGCCAGTCCTAGAGGAGAAATAAAGGGAGCCAGTGGTAGCACCTCCAGTAATAACAGCTATGCAAAGTTCTTGAGTGTGGGACAGCAATTCTTACTGTTTTGCAATGCTGATTGCAAATTGCACCAGCAACTGGTAAGATGATTGCAGAGAGAAATGGCAGCAAAAGGAGGAGCTGTTGCAATGTTGACAAATGTAGAAAGTAGTTCGGTTGCTCCGTATTTCTTTGTAGAACTCTGAAGACTTTTTGCTTTGCTTTCTGTTTTATTTCCCATGGAAGGATGACTGTCTTCCAGTCCTATTTTCTGTATTACAGTGGTGCTTGATGCTAGGTTTATGATGGTATTAAATGAAATAATATTTTAATTAGGCCCATAAAGCAATAGGTGCCTGGGAGGTGCAGGTCAGACCTGCACTTAACATGCTCCTTATATGAATCCCTTCCTATAAAATAGACTGTCTTGTTAAGGGCTTCTGTTACTAAGGATAGCAAAGGTCACTTTACACTAGCTGGATCATTGAGAGGATTGAGGGGTGTTGGGGGGACAGAGGAGATAAGAAGTCTTGTGTTAGTGCTCCAGAGTGCTGCAAAGCACTGTTGATATTGAGAATTGGCCTCTAAGGCTTTTTGCCCCAGGTATAAACTACTTGGCTATAAGAACTTTTGCAGCCTGCACCTCCTGTGCTTTGCATTGCTTGCTGCACAGGACTTTAATGCATATGCAGGCCAATATTTCATTAACTTGATTTGATACTACTACACAAATATGCAGGCAAGTTGAATGCATAAAGAGAGACCAGAGGAAAATTGGCTTCAGCCAGTCACTTGCTGAAATTCAAGTAATGTAACAGATAAAGTAAAACAAAATACCATATTAAATGTAGGTTTAGCTGTGTTACACTGTACAGTTCAGTAGTGATGATTAATTTCTTGGTTTCTAAGGTTTGTGAGTGTTAATGTCCCACATCATAGGTGCTGTCATGACATCTTTTCTTTTTTAAAGGCCATTTTTTTTGAATAAGAAAAGAACAGCAGAAGTTACCCTTGTTTTTATGCCGTAGTGATTTACTGAATGTAAGGGTGAATTCTTTCTCTATCAGAAGTTGAAAACCTAGAACAAACTTGGGCATCCATCTGATTTGACCACAGCTCTATTAAATGTGCCATGTTTAGCAAGGTCAGGGAAGGTAAAATAGATGATCCAGAGGTATTTCATGTTATTGAAAATGCAACACTGCTCTTAGAGACTCCACTTAGTGAATTTTTTTTTTGTTGGAGTTCAATTTGGAAACATTCTGCAGCTGCCCCAGAGCCCACTAAGATGGGGAAGAGAGCAGACTCTGGCAGCATTGGTTGGGTGAGGTTGAGTCTGGAAGGGGAGAACTGTAAGGCAGAGCAGAGGTGATATCCCTGCCCTTCTCTTATATAGGCTATAAGGAGAAGAAATGGAATCAAAAGGCCTTGGTGAGGCTGAGTAACTGGGATTTGTAGAGAACACTGTTATGCAGTTTTCAGTTTAAATACTTCCCTAGGTGGTCACACCATCAGACATAATGTACAGAGCAGAAACTCCTAGTATTTGGAGTGACCAACTGTGCTGATAGGAGAGAAGCTGACAGGGATTCTGTTGAAGTCTAAAAATGCTCATGTACTTTTAGTAGGAAATAATTAAGACCACTTATTTTCTTTGAAAACTGTAATTTTGGAATTTTCAGTCCAGGTGCTTCTGAATTTAAAATAGAAGTGAGTACTACTTTTAAAAGTACTGATAATACTCCTACAAATTACAAGCTGACTGTGGGAGAGGTCTCAGAGTTGGTGATTTTTTTTTTCTAACAGTAAGTATCTTCTCTGTCTCCTAAATAAATGTAGGACAAGCTTGTAATTAGGCTTCATTGGATACCCATCACAGTTCTATTTACTGGGGGGACTGTGCTTGGCAGACGTGCATCAAAACTCTTCAGCTTGTGCCCTCTCTGCCCCAGATCGGGGTATTGCAGTTGCTGTCATCCCATGTTGTTTTTGTGGGTTATAGGTAAGGACTTGCTTAAAACTTGCCCCATTCAGAATTTGCTTATAAATAATTGAATATCTGTTAAATAATTTTTATTGTGTGATTATAGAAAATATTATCAAGTTACTTAATGATACGGAGGTTTTTCCTGGACACTTTAATGTGAATGAATTAGCAATTAATTTTAAGCAGATGACAAGGATGAGAACACAACTGTGTTTGTGCAGTTTTGCCAGCAGTGCTTCTGTCTCGCTGTCATTCAGCAGATGAGATGCAGTTTTTCCTTTTTTCCCGGAGTAGCATTTAGAGCTGCTAAATGTTAAGCAGATAATGAAAGCTGTCATTGCATGAGATGAAAGATGTCGAGTAATCTATTATGCCAAATAAACTGTTGCTGCTTTTTATCAGGCAGATAAGTTGCTTCATTTCCTGAGCAGCAGCTCAGTCTTTCCAGTGCCCCCAACCAGCTGCCATGGGCAGTGGATGGCGGTGAGACCTCCTCAGTTATTCTCCCGCCCTACTTTGCATCCTTGTCAGTGGCATCAGGCAGTGGTAGCCCCTGCCCTTCCCTGGTGCCGAGCCACAATTTAAGCAGACCAGGGAGGAGAGCAAGGAGGCAGTTATCATTCCCTTGCTTGCATGATTGAGTTTTGGTTAACACAATCTAATATGTAATTTGTGGTTTATTCTTGATGTTCTTTTGATCCATGGAATTAACAAGGACATTTGGCAGTGAACTAAACTGTAAGGACCAGAAGGATGCTGCCAAAAAAGCAGAGGGGTAGTCTTGTGTGAAGGATGGGAGCCTGAAGGGCTTGGAAACCAGTGGCAAAACAGGTTTGCTGCAAACAGATTGCTAAAGTTGCAATTAATGTGAATGTCTGTTCCTTGTGTAATCGTAATAATTGGAATTGGAAGGGTCCTCCAGAAGTAATCTCTTCCATCCCCTGCTCAAAAATCAAGTGCAGAAGATGTGGGCATAGCAAAATGCATGTGCCTGAGATATGCCTGGGACACATCAGGTTCTGAATGCTGCACTCGCGTGTGCTAATGATATGACTGTGAGAAGCCTCATGGAACTCAGCAGTTAGATATAATTTGGAAGTTGGACTTGGTTTGATAAAGAGAATTGGACTGAAGGGTGGGTGTCAAGTAGAAGAAGCCAGTCTCTTTTCAGTGGTCCCCTGTGATAGGACAATGGGCAATGGTCACAAACTGTAACACAGGAAGTTCCACCTGTGCTCCATGAGGAAAAACTTCTTCCCTGTGAGAGTGACAGAGCCTGGAACAGGCTGCCTCAAAAGGCTGGAGAGTGTCCTTCGAGAGAGACTTTCATGACGTGCCCAAATCTGTTCCTGTGTGATCCTGCACTGGCAGAGGGGATGGGCTTGACCTCCAGAAGTCCCTTCCAACCTCCGCCATTCTATCGTTCTATGACTAGATGACCTCCCAAAGTCTCAACCTAAATTATGCAATGAATTTATCATTTTGGAGGCATAATAATTTCATGGTATTTTTCCTTACATGCATTGTGTTATGTTAATATTTGTTTAGTTCTTAAAGTCCTTTCATGTATTCCCTACATCTCGGTATAATTTTCTCTGGAAACTTTTTTCTCGCCAGAATAAGAGTAACAAAAGACCTTTTAAATAATAGTTGTAAAACAGAATGCGTTTTAATTGCAGTGTGTTGTACTGGTGTTTGCTAATTAATTTCACAGTAACCTTGGTAGGTCAGTACTAGCTTCATTTTAGACACAAGGAAACAACTAAGAGCTAAGTGGTTTTGCAGTTACATGTCAAGGGCATAGCTGTCATTGAAAGTTGTTTCCTGTGTACATTGCTCCAATCTATAGTGCCCCATGGTACAGAGGGTAGGTCACAAATTGTGGGCAGCTTGTTTATGGGAGTGCAGCTGACTGTTGAATTTTAACACGCGTGAAATCTCCTGCAGGTAAGCCTTATGGGAATGCTGACACTTTCACGGTGATGTATAGCTGGATGCATAATTCTTTCCCACCTGTATATTGCTTCTCGTGGAGGTTGTATTTCCTCAATACATCTAAAAATTCATTGCTAAGGTTTAATTATGAATGAGATTAAACTGGGAAAGCGAAAGCTCATAGTTAATACATATATTCCTCTGGTGGTTTTGAGTAATTGCTGCATTGTGAGGTATCAGTTGGCTTTGATGCTTGTTAAGAATTATTTCTGAAAATAAGTATTGCTTTATCTAAATTAAGGTCACATAAAATTCATAGCAGTGGAGCTTGTGACTGGCACCTCTGTCTTCATAAATAACGTTTCCTGCGTATCAGTGCAAAGGATGATTCTCTAAGTCAGGAGAGTAAGTGGTTGCCTCTAATACAATTGAGGTCTTAACTAGACCTTCTCTGGTTTTCACATCACAAGTTTTTCTTAGGCTGACAGCATTTAAGAGATTGACTTGCATCAGTGACACTGAAGACCAGGCTCAGTTTTAATGGATGCTGTGGTGCTGAGCTTGTTAGCAGTTCCTTGTCCTAGATTGCTGGGAGTGGCGGAGATTTAAATGAGCTTGCGCTTTTCCATGACAGTAGTTCTTTTATCTCCAATACCATTTCACATGTGTGGATACTTAAGGGCCACATGAAGGGGGAGAAGCAGCTCCACCTGTGGATGAAATTCTTGTCTAATGTTAGTACAGAAGCAGAGCTGTAACTGCATCACAGTAACACTTTCTGCAAGAAACAGAAGCTTATTAGCAAAGCTTCAATTGAACCAAAGTCCACCTTGAAACCATGCTTTCTAGCACTCAATGCTGGAAGATGGAAAGGCAGAGAAAGCAAGCTGCAGAGTCAAGTATGGTTGTCAAAGGCAGGCAAGGATTGATTACTGCTGTCCCTGTGGAGAAGGAAAGCAGGCAAGCTAATCATGTAGAAACAGGCTGGTGTTGAGGTTACCACAAATATTTCTAATTATTTGGGGACTTTTTTCTTCAAATAAGATGAGAGCAAGTGCATTTGTGTGGGAGGAACTTCCTTCAGTCCATCATTGCACTCTTCCTTGGGATCTAGGCTGGAGTACAGCTCATTCCCCTGATACTAGACAGCCTGATGGAAATCTTGAAGCTAGCTGGGAGCAGCTGTAAAGAAATTTTGAAGTGTTTGTGGGCAAGAATGAGGAAAGATCATTGATAGTGTCTATAGAATGTATTTTTATCTAATATGGGAGCTGTATGTCCAGTGTTAAAAGTAGTAAGTGCTCTGGTGTGCTGCACTAATTGCTGTGCTACAGTCTGCCTGATTTATTGATTGGTTCATGGAATGGAAAGTGCAGTTGAGGAGGAGATTATAGATAGTAGATGTGTGAGAGGGCAGCTCATGGTTCCTTGTGACTTATAGATCTAAAACTCTTTCCTGAGATTTAGGTCCTGGTCAAAACATGAAACTAAAGAAGCGGTGGAGTAATTTGCATTTTGCAGTGATGGGGGAAAAATGAGTGAAGTGTTCAGAAACAGGATGTAATCCTTGGACTATATATTTACCTCTGGAAAAAAGCAAATTCTTTTTGTTGTGTGGGTTTGTTTTTTTGTTTGTTTTCCCCTTGGCATCACTTCTAACCCCATGACACCTCAATTCTCATCTTCATACTTCAGATCAGAGAATGGTCTCTTTCTGAAAGCCTAAAAGCATAGACCTCAAAACAGATGATCCTGTTGCTGTTTCTTCTCTCCAAAGGTTCCTTTCCTTAAGGACCAGGGATTAAATGCTTTTGTTTTTGTTGGTTAGATAATATAGTATAAAGTTGTATTGAGTGGTAGCTCGTGATCTCAAAGCTTACACTTTTAGCAGCGTGTTCATAAATCAAACTGAAGTTACATGCCAGGAGGTAATAATCAAGATTTGTCTAGTGGACCCAAAAAGCATGTTGGAAATAAATCTGCGCAGGCAGGTCAGAGGAGGGAAGAAGAAAAGACTGATTTAAAGCCATTGTTAAATAGCAAAAGAAAAGGACAAAGGAGGGATTAGAGTGTTATATGCTTTCTCCTGAGCTCTTGTCACTCAAAAATGTGTCATCAGGAAACAGTAAGTACATTTTTCTGCAATGAATAGTTGCGTAGCTATTCTTCAGCATTTGTACTGCAACACTAGACTGTTGTGAAGCTCAGCATTCATTCTAGCAATATCTCATAGTCTGGAGAGCTTAGTGGAACTGCCCTATGCACATCTCCCTTCTCATCCAGAATGAGAGAGCCTATCACAGCTACATTAGTTGTGGCAGTGTGGAACACTTGAAGTGCACTTTACACGCTTGTTTTGGCTGTGAGATCGCGTTCCAAGACCCATATTGCATATGATCCTACTAACTTGCTAGTACAGTTTGTAGGTTGGAACTTTGGGGTTGAAAATCTTAACTCTTAATCAAAAAAAAAAAAAAATAGCTAGAACCAGGGACAGGTCCGAATTTAGGAGTAGGTCCACACTTTAAGGAACTGGCTTGCTTGTAGTGATTGAATTTTTGAGTGGTTTTCATATACTGTGTATTGAAGCAAGATTACAAAGGGTCCAGTCTTGTTGTGCTTGAAAGTTCTACAAGTCATCCTCTCCGGTAGTAGTACAGCTTTGCTTTATCTTTCCTCGGGATTCTCTGAATAACGGTACTGCCATATCACTTGAAGATCTTGGCAGATGGGATGGGAATTAACGTTCTTTAACCTCCTTCCGAACATTTATATTATTAAAAATAGAGTACTGTGGAGAGAGAGTGCGAGTGTGCTTTTGCTTCAAAATCTTGCAAATGAAGTTAGTTTTAAAGGAAATTTTTCCCAAGTGAGGAAAGGATCTTTGAAAACTGCCTGTAGCTTCTTTAGTGACTCAGAGACCCCCAAATTGACAGAAATGGGACCAGATGCACAAGGAGCTGTAAGATACCATATAAATGAAGACATATTTATTAAGGAAATTAAAAGACAATTCTATATAGCCAAAAAATCCATTTTACCCGATATAAATAATACACTGAAACTTGGCTAACTCTGAATTACTGCTACTATGAAGAGATTAAACAAAGTTGAAAATCAGATTAAGGCAAAGCTTTGGGTGAGTAGGTGAGGGACTGATACTAAAGTACTTGAATGATGTTGAAAGAAGATTTAAAAGTGGGGGAAATTCATGATATATGGGCTTTGTATAAAATCCTTGAGGGTAGTGCTGGTCATTGCACCCCTGTGAATGTTGCAGTACACTGCCTTCTTTTAGTCTTTTATCCAGAAGAGCAGAGCACCTAGGTGTAAATGAGTTGTGCATAGGAATGAATATAGATTATATATATTTATACAGCTTTACCAATTATGGATGTGTAGCCACAGGCAGAGAAGTGAGATATGACTTCCGTTTGCCAGTTATGAAAAACTGTGTGAAGTTATGAAAGATGAAATGTGAACTGCAGCTGATCATGAGGCTGCTCAAATAGACATCAGAGATTCCTGGGTAAACTGAGCTCCGTGAGGCCTGTCTAGTTTTGGTCAAATGTCCCATGTGTGTCACTCAGGAGCACGCAAGCAAATTATCTTCTGGATCTGTCAGTTTCAGAAGAGAAAAGACAGCTACTTCCTGGTGTGTGTTTCCTCAGTGGAGACTGTGTAATGGCTGCAATAGTTTTATCTTGTGCAAATTTTAAGTAAGCATATAAGTGTTTTATTTTGCCTGATTTATGAATGAGTCCTATGCAGTTACATTGTCAAGGGGAGGTCCCTATGATAAACTTAACAGTCTTTAATTTGAACCAGGGGAAAATAAGCCTGAGTAGGACAGACAATGCTCTCGGGAAAAACCGGCCGTGCATATGCTAACTATTGGCTTTCTCAGGAGAACTTGAGCAGTCCTACAGAGTCACATCAATTCTGAGTTACTTGCTATACATCAAACATTTATGTTCTTAGAACAATTTAATAATGTGAGTGTGCAGAGGGCTCCATTCTGCTTTTCATAAAGTGGGATGTTCATATACCTCTGCTGTCATTATCAAAGTAACTGCATTTTGCCTTGATGCTACTTAAGCCTGGGGAAACCCAAGGCAGGGTGGTGGTCAAAGCCTGGACAGGATGAGGTGCAGGAGTAAGCACTTATAAATATAAAAAAAATTCTAAGCTAATGTATTTGGAGTGGCTCTTTCTAAGGAAAAATAATTTGTATATGACTGATAGATAACTTTCTAACCTGGCTGAACAGTGAGTGATCAGACTGTGCACAAAAAGCTACAGCAAATACTTGGTACAATGCTGATAAGCTGCCACAGCTGCTTGTAAACCTGCTGAGCATTTTTTCACTGAAGACTCTTTCCCACCTTTGCAGTACTGCCTCCTCCTTTGGTCTAAAATTAGAGCCCAGACTAGAAGGGGAGCAAGGAGGAAATCAATATACTTTGACAGTCACTAGAGTTGCTTTTTGTAATTAGAGTTGCTAAGAACTGGTTTCAGATGTTCTTGGCTTCCTCCTGCCTTTTATAAACTATGAGTTACGGTGGAATTTTGTCTCCAGCTTTATAGCACAAAGGAATAACATAGTTTTAAACAGTACATAAAGCTGTCAGAGTGCAGCATAAGCTCATAACAGTTTGTCTTTGACCTATGGGCTCTTGGGTAGCCAGGGAAGAGTTGGACTGAGACAACAGCAAAACAGTGTAAAGAGCTGATAGCTGCTGGGTGGCAAACTCCCCATCACTGATTAAATACTTTGTCGTTACAGGCCGTGTTTCCTTTTTCACCTCTGGATCGGAGAACCTTCATCGGGTGGAAAAGGTTCACTGGGGCACTCGCTATGCCATCACTATCTCCTTCACTTGCAACCCAGACCACAGCATTGGGGACCCAGTCTTGGTGTAATTCCTCTGGGGATGGAACATGAGGTCAAACGCAATGCGAGAAGCCCTGCAAGAGGAGAGGAAAGAGGGAGATAACATCTCTTGTAACCTCACACTCAATAAGAGTTTCCCAGCTGTATTAATATACTGCAATCCCCTGTGCAATACACATGCCCTTTATGCCATAAATGGTGCAATTGGTGCCTTAAAGACCATCTTAAATCTGGTGTATTCTAGAACTGTTTTGATTTCATGTTTTAAAGGGATAGGCTACAAAGAAGAGTTCCAGGATGGGCTCTTTTAAAAATGATTTAAATAAAGAATTTCTTCTGTTTAAAAGAAACAGTTAATCTTTTGGACAATGTCTTGCTATGACTGCCCATGCTGCTACCTGATTAATTATTTAGTTACTAAGGTGATACAGAAAATTTGAACTAAATAAGAGCAAGATGAGTGTTATTCTTTTGAACATACCTTCTGTTGAGAGGAAGGTATTCTCCTTAGCTTGGGCATCAGTGAGCAATACACCTGTGGTTTGACTCCTGGGACTTACTTGAAATTTTACTACAGCTGTCTTTCTGCTACAGACAGGGACCAGTTAATAGAAAATTGGAAATACAGTTTTTTTAACCAGAAAATGTATTGTTTTTGGATTACAAATGTTTCAGCATGCTAGGGAATGCCATGGCACAAGATCCCTCTGATCAGAATGCAGCATTCCCAACTCACCTCTTTCTCTGAGTCATAAGGAACATGATCAGTCTTCCTATTGAAAGCCCAGCAGTAGGGTTATTAAGAGCATTTATGGAGATGGCTTGACACTGTAAAAAGAGAGCTGGGCAGAGGTATCTGGACAGTCCTCTGGATCGATCTGAGCAGTCGTCAATTACTAATTCCTAAGTAGGGGTGGGGCGGGAACAACTGAGGAAAAAAGGCTGGTTTTGCTGTGGGTTTCCATGTGCCAGTTTTGTCCTTCTTAGACTCAGTCCTGTAAACCTTGGCTTGTTTTTGGAAGGCTGGCTAACAATCCACAGGGACCAGTGGACACTGGTATGTGGGGCCCGACGGAAGCTGGTGTATGTGTTTTAAATTGATATGGTCTTGAGCTGGAGCTTGGTAATAGAACTCATTTGGGCACAAAAGATAAGTTTTCAATGTAATCTTAAGACTAAGTTGAAGGAAGTTTGTTTTTTAAATTGTTGATTCATGTACAGTTCTTTTCTTGTGAGATACTGTGTTCTTGTCCGAGCCCCTGTTTTTTCTGTTTCAGAAAGTTTCTCAACGGCTCTTTCAGTTTAGTATGGAGACTTTTTTTTTGCTATTAACTAGGACTGTTAGTTGGTGGTGTTCCTTGAATAAAAGTTGCAAGGACCTGAGAAAAGAGGTAATGCTTGCATTGCCCTACAGAACAAGTGACACATGCTTAGTCTTGCCAGCTACCTTGCTTTCTTATTGCAAGCAAAGATTTTTGTGGGCGAGCGCATTAGTAAATAAATAGTAGGAAAACCATATTCCCCTTACAATCAAATTCTGAAGCAAACATGTTGATTTCTTTTTTTTTCTAATAGTCTATGCAATTTCTGTGAAACACTTGGAAAAGCTGGAAATGTGCTTTGATTTTTAATTTTATGCATACAGTTTTCACTTGTTTTAATTTATTCTGTCATGGAAATAAGTATTCTGGGGGATGACACAAGATCAATATAAAGAGGAGTGATGACAGGACACTGGGACTTGCTGTATTGTGAGTGCTCTCATTTGGCACACCAGCGAGATTAATCCTCTGCAACTTCATTTCTTTGTTCTCAAACCTGAAAGAGGCTTCCTTGTCCACATTAACAAGGAAGAATTAACAAAAGGGCTATATGCTAGGGAATAAAGTTGGGTTACATATCTAAATACTTGTCTCACAGCCTGTTAATTCCTAGAAATTTGCATTACACACAAGTTGTAAGTTGATGTGAAGTCAGACCAAGATTACCAGCAACTGTTCTACTGGCTTAAAACAATTCCTTATGTTACTTTGATATTTAAATGTAGGACCTTTTCTACAGAAATATCTGATAGTGGTGGAATCAAAACAGGAATGGGCCTGTGTGGATTTGGGGTAGGATTCTCCAGGTTGAGGTCCCATGTTTCAAAATTCCTTACTTTACTGTAACTCCCCTCACCACTCTGCAACACTGATATAAATTGCTTTGCCACTTTAAAAACTTTGTTGTGCATTTCTTACTGCCATGCAGGCTTTGAGTTGCATTAAAAGAAAATGCCACTTTCAGAGGTGCCCTGTATAAAATATGCCCATCGTATTAGATGATGGGGGAAATCTCATCTGATCTCCTGGAGTTTCGTCTTTTGAAGATCCTGTGTACTGTAGTAACTCCCAAACACGGTGCATCACTCCTGCTATGAGTTGTCATTCAGAAACAAAATCAAGTTGGCATTTGTCTTTTGGAATTTTTAAGCTTCAGTAATGTGTTCAATAGAATGACCAAACCTGTCAAATACAATTCATGGAAAAACATATGCATTGTATCTTGTAAAAGAATTGATCTTTTGAAAGTGTAACAACTCACTGCTGTATGTTTCGGTACCAACCAAGATTTTTCTAGTTGAAGCTTCAACTATCCAGCCTACTAAAAGCTGTCTCTGGATCTGGAAGAAATGAAATAGCATATAAGTAGTTACAGTACCATCTCAAAGACTCTGAGACTCTTGTAGCAGGAAAACAGGCTCATGCTCCTTCAGCAGAGTGGAATTGGCAAAATTCACCGATCATTAGAATTAAACTTGTCTTAGTTTATTTTAGTCCACTTAAGTACCCTGAGTAACTTTTTGTGAAGGGTGTCTCTTCCCAGTTCGTGACAGATAATTCTGAATTTGAAATACTTTAATCAGGCTCTGATTTCTTTTAGGTGCAGCCTGCCTCTTAATACTGGGAAATGCAGAGCTCTGTTTCTTAGAACTCTGATTATGCTGAGGACAGGTTTTGTTTTGTATAAATTCGCATAAATCTGATAGCAAGCTTCTGCAGACAAGTGCTCTTAATTGAACATGCAATGATGTTTCCCAGTTCTGTGAGAGCCTTTGTAAAAAAACGCTCGTGGTTCAAAGTAAAGAAAGGTCAGTACATGTTTGGTGTGAATTGGGGCTAAGTCCTGACATTAAATTTATAGCCTTGTACCTGAAAGTGTACTTGTTACAAGTATTTAGGAATGTTTATTTGTATTTTGAAATAAAAATATTTGCAAGGAAAGGTAAAGCCTGCTTGTGTGAAAAGGCCCATAGAAAATATGTCAGGAGGGCAAGCATGAGTTTGAATCCCTAATAAGAAATTGAATGAAGCTTCCCAAGGACTTCTGTGAAATTTGTACTACTCTTAAAATTACTCTGCTATTCAAAGATTTGGGAGAGTATCAGGAACTTTTGTAAAATTAAGAGGTATGTGATTGGATTTAGGGGTTTAGGGAAAACCTCATTGTTAATTCTGTAGCATGCTTTTTTTTTAATCTCCTATGACACAATTTCAGCAACTCTGGACTTAATGGCATTTCTCACATATAAAATTTCCTTGGGTAAGCATCTGTGGAATCATTGTCCTTTTTAATTCCTCATAAAGCAACTGAAGGTTTGGGAAGGCACATTTATGCTCAGATTTTCCCAAATATGTATTGTCCACCTGAAATATTCTAAGTTCCATCATAATGAAATTCAAGTACAGAAATGTTTGGCAGGATATTCTATTTGTAAAAATTTTAATTTAGGTTTCTAGCAGAAACTCAGCTTCAGGTCTTGCTGTCCTTATCAATAAATATCTCAGGAGGGAACTCTCTGAGACTGTAGTACATAATGATGTGCAGATAAAATATAAGCTGAAATGGCATTGATAATGACTATGCTGTCAGGAAAATTTCTTCTTCAATTGCAATTCATAGTATGATTTTCTCCTTAATAGCTTTCCTTTTCCTGGTAAATACGGATGACTTCAGTTTTAATGGAGTCCTTCTCCTTCCATCTTTCCTTATACAATTTTTACATGTTAATTGGATCCCTCTAATGTGCTCTTGTGCAGCTTTGTGCAATATTTCTGTCTGGCCTAAACTGTAGGGATAAAAGCAGGGAATGTCACTGGAGGTCAGGGCACTTAAAGGGGAGGGGGAAAAAAAAAAACAATGAACAACATGCTCTTCCCTCCCCCAGGCGAAAAAGAAATAATTCTAACTGCTCTCTCCTTTTTGAGTCTGTTGTGCGGAAATCCAACCAAACATTCCAAGAACAGCTGAAGAGTTATTTCCTTTCTGAACCGCAGATGGCTCTGGCAGGCATTGATCACCTCAACCTCATTCAGAAAGGCAGTCTTCTCAGGAAACCTGGCTGAGAGAGCCACAGTGAAGTGCTGAGTGTCTGTTGCTCCTTGTAAAATAACCTGAAGGGCTACAGCCTTCAGGGCTTCTGTCTTCCTTCTGGTATTTTTTTGAGATTTTTTTCATTCTTCAATGGTAACTTTTTCCAAATACTCTCTTATATCTATTCATCAACATTTTAACAGCTTTTGCTATTAAGACCCTTTATAAAACTGTCAATGGGACATCTTCCTCAATACCATTTCCTATTTATCCTGTCTGTTCAGTTTGAATTAATAGTGAATGTTGACTATGCTGCAGTTAAGTCATGCTGCAACCATCTATTTAAAAAATAATGAATTAAGCTTTTTTCTGTGTGTATCTTGTGTATTAGCTGGCCTTTTTTTAGGTGATGGTGTGCTCCATGTACAGCATTGTCTAGGATACCTTTTCTGATACTACACAGAATTTAAACCTGTAAATAAGAAACAGTCCAAGACAAAATTGAGACTAAATTCATAAATATACATATATTTTCCTCTTGAAGGGAATAAAAGTTTGAAAAACTTGGGTGTTTTTTGAACCATAAGAAAGGACTAAGTTTTACTCATTTTGTAATCCTTTAGTTAAGGGCTAGGCACCTGCTCCTCTAATCCCCATTGAGATTCTTCCTGTTTTTTTCATGCTAGCACGTGTCTGGAAATAGTCCTCTCCCTGCTCATTTTCCCTTTCTACTTCTAGACACACTGCTGGAGACATTCATCTGTTCAGGCCACGTGCAGGTGGGAAGAACCACATTTCTCTGCCTCAGCACAGGCGCAAAATAAATGTGCGTGGATTTCTCCGGAAGGCTGCTCTCCTCTCAAAGAGTGCCCAGACAAAAGCACACAGCCTGGAAGGTGATGAAGTTGTTCACTCATGTCACATTAATGCCAAGAGCCTTGACATCTGCCATCTTCACAGCTGACTGCCTGCTACCTTTGAGCCTTGGTATTTTCATCTTAACAACTGAAGCTTGAGACCCCTTGACTTTGTTTTCTAAATGCTTTTAGCACCTCCAGATGACTTGTGAGTCAGTGAATTCCAGTATGCTGCAAAAATTGTCACTTTTAATTCAAGTTAAATACATTTTGACTGTGTAGCTAAGATTTATTTTTTTTTCCCTTATCTAGGCTTTGGAGCAGGCTGTTTAAAACTTGTCCTCTTCCTAATAGTTCTCTTTAAATGAAATACTTCAACCATAAAGCATGCACGGAAGGGCATTAATCAAAAGCATTTCCAGAGCTGAATTGTACAGGGAGATACTATTGAGATGTTCAGGTCTAAATTTAAATCTTCTGCCATCGGGTCAGACCAGCTTTGTGATTCGCAGGATCCCAAGGAAAGCAGAAGTGAAGGTGTCTGGCAGCAGCTCTGCTGTTCACCTGACTCTCCTGGGCTGGGAGGTGTAATTGTACTGTACTTGTGTGTACACTTATTAGGGCTTAGGTATTACAGTTAGAGATATGGCAGAGGTCATAAGGAACAGTAATATCCTCTTACTAAACCACTTAACAGAATTGGGAAACAAACAAACAAACAAAAAAAAACGGAAAGCTTTGAACATTACAGCCTTGATTTTAATGAATGAAATGGAGTGAATGAGTAAGTGGGTCAATCAACTTAAAATGTAAATGTCACTGTCTGCCTCTTCCCTGCCCATCAGCTGAACAGGGCTATTGAACACTATTTTTCTTTCTTTCCAGTTGTGGACAGAGAGGCAGTGGGTGGACATGCAGCCGGGGAGAAGACTCATCTGGATTATTAACCTGCCTCCTGAGGCTGCAGTCACGACTTGCTCTAGACACCCACTGCTACTTCCAAAGTGCCTGTTTGTGGTACAGAGAAGACAAAGGTGGGAATAGCACCAGGATATTGCAAAACCTTTTAAAATAAGT
This sequence comes from Chloroceryle aenea, assembly GCA_013399075.1. Lineage (NCBI taxonomy): Eukaryota > Metazoa > Chordata > Aves > Coraciiformes > Cerylidae > Chloroceryle > Chloroceryle aenea. The sequence goes on from VWZY01000047.1 coordinate 59,636, forward strand.
CTTCAGCTCTCTGAGAGAGGTGGCATGTTTGCTGAATGCCTTCTGAATAGTCCAGCTGCACCAGACTGCATCACTTAGAAAACAAGTATTTTTCAGTTGTGTTCAAGGCCTTGAAAGGTGAGGACAGCATGTGTACATCTGAGCAAGCTTTATGCATGGAGTATGCCAGTGGTTCAGGTTTGTATCAGCATGACAAGTAAAATCCACCTCCAAATTATCTTCCTTGAAATGGAGAAATATTATTTTGTTGTGAAGAACACAGGTGTGGAAAGAATTTTGACTTAATGAGCTTATCTGACCACAGACTCCTCCAAAAGTACTATCCTGGCCATAAATATTATAGTAAGTTCTTTTTGGAGAGAACAGCCAAAAGTGCATCCTAACCACATGAGGATTTACCATTCCTGAACAGCTAAAAAGCTGAAACTCCTCTGAAATATGAAAACCCCATAAAACTGAGCATTTTGCAACATTGGTGTATTGCAGCTAAAAGCCGAGGTCTGTGTTTGGACACAGGCTTAAACCAGACCTTGGCAAGAGGTTTTACAAGTGCCTCAGGTGAATATTAGTCATCTGTACTTCTGCAAAGTCCCTTTAAGATTGTTCTTATGGTACCTGAGGTAACTGCACAGGCTTTTTCTGGCTTTAATCCTGCAAAGGGGCTGCTCCTGTTCATGTCTGAAAGCAGGGGAGGGTTTCTGCTGGGTTAGTGCCACCAGCCTGTAGCCACCTCCTGTTCCCCAGAGTAGCTCCCAGTAGCAAGGGTGTCAGCTCAGCCACGTGTTCATCCTTTCAGGAGTCAGCTACTCTAAACAGGAGAGATGGTGTTTATCCTCAGGGCCAGGACTCCATCGGTTTGTCCAGTTTATGTTGGGAGGAGGCAGTAAAAGTGATGCTTACAAGAATTCTGACTGCACACACTCCTGTGCAGGAAGCCAAGAAAACCCTTGTGTTCCTTGGGCCCTCACAAGGTGGGTGGTAGAGACCACCCCTGGAGGAGGTTCAGGGTATGGTGGGAGCTGGATGGTTGGCTCTGGCTGGCAAGTCCAAAATACAGTCAGCACCTGGGATGGGGAGAGCACATCTGCCAGATGTGGAGACTTTTAGGAGGTGGTGGCAGCAGAAATACTCAATGAGGGAATAGGAGATAGTATTTGGCTCTCTTGTGTGACACGGTAAGATGTTACGCATGACCCATCACATGACACCTTCCCAAAGGGTGACACCTGCTGCTGAAGAAGTGCTGAGAAAGCAAATGCGAAATCCAGGTAACAGCCAATGCAGAAAAGCAAGATCTGACATCCCAGGTGTCACTTGATGGGGACAGATATCACACACATATACATGATGGGGAAAGATAAAACTAACTGATGGCCCGGGAGCTTCAGCAGAGTGTTGTATCTCTTCAGAAGAAGAGACTGAAATAGTTTTTTAGAGACATTTCACTTTGTTTTGAAAGAATCGAGTTCATATATGGCCTAGAATTAGTGTTAAAAAAAAAAAAGGAATATTTAAAATCAACTAGATCCCACCAGCACTTTTTATCTCCTCAGCAGCCCAGACTCGAAATGGAGTTTGGCAAAATATTCAATTAAGGACCCGGTGGAGTGCTCTACTAGTTATCATTCCAGGTCACTTATTCTGCCTGTTTGTGAGTTTATAACCCTCGACAGGTTTGGATTCCATTTCATTCAACAATTTTGTAACCATGGGTAACTGCTGAAATGCCATGGCTGTGTGCTGCTGTAAGGAGGCTGTCAAGGTGTCAGGTCTTAAAATCAACTTGCTTTGACAGCTCTTCTGTTCTGCAGAATTAACCTTGCAGAGTTTGCTCTGAAAAACCTGTTTAATTNCCCCCCCCCCAAGCATTTAAACTAAAAGGAAAATAGAAGTTCACAGATGCCTTGGTAAAAGGCTGATATGTCTCCAGACATATAAGATCAGACTTATTCTAATGTCTTCTCCCTAAAAGAAAAAATAAGTTTACTTTGCTCTGAAGCATATTATGAAGGATGAGGTTCAGTATGGACTCTTCCTCCTCTTTTTGTGTGTACTACAGGCAAGCTCGGAGGAGCCATTAGCTCATGTAGCCTCTGAATATTTTTCCACCCTGGAAGTGCAAAGGGGATAAATCTGCTTGTGGTCAGCAAGGATTTCAAAGCTTTGCTTTTACTTTTTTTCTCATTTCTGAACATCTATGGTTGACTTCCCACACTGTGAGGGGGGTACCCTTTTCATTAGCTTGTGCCAGCCAACAGCCAAATCCCCTGGGCACGTCTGCAGTGGTTATTACACCTGATGGATACTGCCTGTGAAGAATATCATCCGTTAAATTAAACTAGGACAAATGATAAAAGCCCAGAGCAAAATAATTATTTAAAATCCATTCACTAATTGTTTAAAATTAAGCTGTACGCATCTTGAGTCAAATGCTACTTCCTGTTTAAGTCCTTCCCTCAAAACTCTGACAAAGTCCTCAAAATCCTTTCATTTACAAGCCTGTCTGAATTCTCTTACGGATACTTGGCATTCTTGGTGCAACAGTAGAAACATGACAATAAGCTGCATAGGCTTTTTTTGCCTTGAGCACTGCCTTGCAGACTCCCCAGAGCCCCTAGAAGTTAGTCCAGGCTCTAGAAGGCACCCTCCCTTTGATAAACTTGCTTCCTATGCCTTAAATTATCAAAAGTCTCAAGCAATAGAAATGCCTGTCCAGCAACTGTGTTAGTTCAGCTGCTACAGAAAAATCAGAGGCTCGAAAGCTTTTCTCCTGTTCCTGGGCTCTATTAAATGCTCATACTTTGCTATTTTGTCTGTAATGTCATTTTTGTTCATTGGATGAGAATTTGGTCCCAGAAGTGCCTGAGCGGTTGGTTCCAGGTAAGTTGTTTCTAATTAAACATCCCCCTGGAGACCAATGGCAGCTTCAGAGTGATCTTAATGCCCACAAAGCCAAACTTGGAGCTAGTAGGGATAAGGACCAAAACCATGACATCAGAAGGTGAAGAGCAAGCACCATCTTGATGACTGAAGTCACAAACCAGAGAGCAAGTGTTCCTGCTTCCCCTGGCAGAGTGGGCGAGCAAAGGCTTTCAAAACTGCAGAAGGTGAGCACTGTTGTGGAAGGCTATATTTAGCAATGATTAACTGAGCTCTTAATTAACCAAATATTCCCCCTGCTTGCCTTTACAAGTTATTCAATAACTGCACAATTATAACGAGCTCAGCAAGTAATTACTATCCATTCCAGGCACTGCCCTCGCCAACTGCAGCCTCCGAAACCACCAGCTGTTAATGTGCGGGGAAATAAAGTCCATGAAGTGGGAGTTCAGTAATTAAAAGCCGAACAGGAAAAAAACCCACAGGTTCTCAGGCAGTGTAAGGAAAACTGCTCCCCTATGCTGAGCTACAAGTGTGTCCCTTCCCAACTGAAGATGCATCATAAAAATTATTTGTGTGGATTGAAGCTGCTGAACTCTGTTTTCATGGATGCTCTGCAAACATGTGAGGGTTCCTGATGGTTATTCTGCTTCAGAAGACTTTACGAAGCCTCCCTGTGAGCTAATGTGCACCTCTCGAGAGGGAAGCCATGCCCTTACTCACTGACCAGAAAGCAGAAAACAAGGTAAAGCCCAAATCATCCGAGAACACAGGTCTCATAGATATTTGTAGTAGCAACAGGGTAAAAGAAGTTAGGTGTCGAATTCGCCATTTACCGATCTGAGTGATATTCGAACAACAACAAGCTCAAGTGCATTGAAGCTTTTCCCCTATTATTTTCAAAACTGATTTGAAGATGTCGTTTCTCAAGCTCTTCTTTTCATGGCCCATCAGTTGTAACACTTCAGCTGCCTGGGGATGGATGGTGAATCTACTTGGGACAAGAGTAATTATTTTTCACTTGATTGGGAAAGAAAACAAACCCAAAACGGCCCTACAAACTAAAACAGCTTAATCCTTTTAAAACCACAAGGCTGCAGAAAGAGCGGTACTAGCCCAAAGGAGGGGACAGAAGAGGTTTGAGCTGGAGCAACACTGAAGGAAACACTTGTCAAATCAAGATCCTAGGTATGCAGATATAACTTCTCTAAGTTGAAGGATTTGCTTATAGCAATTGTGCTTGCAGAAACATGCTGCCTTTCTGATTGGCTTCTGGAAATCAGCAGAGACTTCTGCCTTCTCTGCAGGCAAACTGAAACCACAGGTTTGAAATTCAAGAGGTATGAAGTTTCCCCAAGGCCTTGAAACTCTCACTGTGGTGTTAGAGTCTGATGGTGGTGGTTTCAGCTGTGGAGAATGCGAGGGTGGAAGCAGAGCCCCTGGGAAAGGCTGCAGCTTGTTGCTGAGAAGGAAATGTAACCCAAAGAAAGGACTGAATGTGCAGACATGAGGAAAAAAAGTGTGATTAAATTAAGAATGGCAATGATAGTAACATGCTAAAAACAAGCACATATTTCTATGAACAAATAACCTAAACAGTCACATTTGATCCATGATCTTTCCATAAAAGCTTGCTTCAACACAGACAGGAGTTTCCTTCTATGGAGGATGATGGCAATGCACACTTGTTTGGTCCTGGGACAAAGTCTGTGATTATACATAGACCCTCCACAGACTGAGTCTGAAACACATGCCTCAGCTCTCAGAGATAAACATTTACTGGTGAATATGACGAAAGAAAAACATGCCTATTGAGGATGCTGCTTTGATCTTTTTTTGAGATCCAAGCTACTATGCTCGTGCCAGTGAGCTTCTCTTTCTTTCCATGTCCTGACACTATCGGAACCACCCTGCTCCTGTTGCCCCACACTGCCTCTGTAACCCCTCACCCTGCACCGTGGGCACTTGGTGCTTGGAGTGGAGTCTGGGGGCTCCTGTACTGCGTTTGGGTGTGAGCATAGTAAACAGGGCAAGAAGAGAGGAGGATCTGCAAGGAAGTCAAGCTATGACTTTAACGGGGCACATGGCTGACGGATCAAATGCTGGTTCTGCACTGAGGTCCTGACAGGAGGTAAGATTCGAAGAGTAAGTGTCCGGCAGCTGCTGGTGCCTGGCCATGTGCTCTCTTCCAGAGCTCCCTTGAGGTGCCTGTCTCTTCCCCACCCTATTTCCACACCAGGTAGTATGGAGCTATGTGGTATTGCTTTCCTGAGCCTCCTTTCAGCCTAAAGCAATTTCTCTGCACTCTCATTAAGATTATTGAGTCATTCAGTGTGACACATCAACTATTTCACTTCTGTGTTCTGCGGGTAGTGTATCTGTTGAAGCCCTTCTCCCTGTACCCGAGGCCACCCTCGTCCTGCTTCCATGAAGCTCCTCTGGGGCTGTGAACACAAGGACGAGAGTTGATGGGGACACAAACAGTTTCCTGAGGCCATGAAGTTAGTTTTTTCTTGTCTCTTATTGGACTAAACTCAAAATTTATTATAGCGTTTTTTTTAATTTTGTTTTAGTTTTAGTTTTGTTTTTTTTTTTAGATAGATATTGAATACCCAGGGCACATAATTTCTGGTAGACAACATCCTCACTTATATGAACAAAGGCAAAAGACCAAGCAGCACTCCAGCTCTGTGCCCATCCCTCCACTGTGGTCCCGTCCTGTTTAAACCAGGTGTGGAAGGAGATTTTCCCCTAACACTGGGCACCGTAGGTTTCAGAGCTTCAGAGCTTCACTTACTCATCCTGCCTAAGAGGAGCTGCTGCAAAGGTTGAGGTAGCACTTTGAGGTTTGAGAGATGTTTATCATAATAAACTCGCTTTTGTATTAAAATGAACACATGCATGAAAGCAGCCAAGGAAAGTTACTCAGTTGCTATTTCTTCTGCTTCTGTTGTTGGGAATTACTAGTGCTGTGCCACAGGCAGGCGGAGGTTATTCGACAGATTTAATCATTCTAAAAAGATGCCAACAACAAAATGACAGGGAAGCTCTGCCGTGTTTAGCAAGCAGTGATGAGTGCCGGGATAATGATTTCTGTTCAGCCTCCTCTGCACCATGGTTCTGCTGTTGGAGCAGGCTGTGGCATTGGCTCTGCCTGGGAGCAATGCCCTGGCATTTACCTCCACTGACCCCTGGGGTCCCAACCCATAATATGGGGAAGAAGAGGCTCCCCTAGAAGGTAAAGATGATTTTGCTTCCCTACCATATCTCCTGGTGGTGTTTCTCACCTAAGTGGGGTTTTCAGAGAGGGTACTGATGCACTGAAATGGTGATGCTTTTATCGGGACACTCATTTCAGCCACAGTCCCAGCAAAGCCAGTTGAGAAGAGCTGCCAGTGTGGTGGGCTACACGATCATCTTCACCACCTGGCTGCCATTCATCAAAATGAGAATAGTTCTGGTACAGAAGCATTTCCTCCGTTTGACCATTAATAGCGAACCGAAACCCTAAGTTATCCCTACAAGGAGAGCTTTTCCTTTCCATGTGGCACTTCTCATCTGAGCAAGAGGGAAACATTCCTCACCCATCAGCCACATCTTAAATCACTTGTGCAGAGGATGGACATAGCATTGCTGTTTTCTAGGCAATTACTGACCAGCGGCACAGGAATAAACAACTTCTCTGAGGTCACAGTTCAAGGCAGTGGTGATTTGGTAGGAGAAGCCAGGAATTCTGACTTCCCCCATTTCAGTTAATCTTTCTTTTCAGTTCTGATGGTGGGTGCTGCCTCGATAAGCATCTCCAGCATCAAAACCCTTGTAAGTCTTTTCTGGTTTTTATTAGTTCTCTTGCTTGAGGCCCCTGGGTTACTTATCAACAGCACTAGTGCTTTTGGGATGAATGGTTTGCAAGTCTCTACCAGCACGTGATATGGAAGAAGATAAATAAATACACTTGAGCAGGACCAGATAACTGCTGCTACCGCAAGGCGTGTTGCGCGATGCAGGTGGGTGCTGCAGGCTCCCCACCTCTTCCTGCTGCTGCTACTTCATCTGAACATTGCCCAGGGGTAGAAAGCTGCTTCCCAAATGTGGTGGCTAAAGGTAACTAGGGCTCTAGCTGACTTCCCAACAGTGCTCTTCCTGTAAGATATTCCCTTCTATAGTGTTAAATGAAAGAAATACATATATATCTATGTTACAAAGAAAAGGGAGAAATTCAATTTAAATCTGTGGGGTTACTGGGATTTTGAGTAGTGTAATGCTGGGAGCTGGCTGTCAGCCCATGCCCCCCAGAGCAAGGGTGCTGCAGGAGCTGGTACTGCCTACTGCCATGTACAACTTGTCTGGTGGGACCTGCACATCCCTGAAAGTTTAGGTGACATCATTAAGTGCGTCTTTAAGAATGCTGCTGCCTCACCCCTTTTAGCCTCACTACATTACAGTTAATTTACCTTCTCTATCCTTCTAGATTTTTGAAAGGTAAGTTCAGTGTAGCCTGAGAAATAACTGCTATGTAGTGCCTTTTCCTGGGAGGCTTCTTTCAAGAGCCAGCCTTGTGGTTCTAAAATGTCAATCTGATATTAAAAAAAAAAAAAAAAAAAGTGTAGAAGTTTTGTGAATTCAATGGCTGTCCCTGGTGAGGTTTGCAGGAGCGCACACATGAAGCAGTGACTGTCTCCAAAAGGCTGTGTTTATGGACACACTGCATTTAGCTTCAGGAATCTCCCTTGCTTTGTTTGGTTTTAGTTAAGAATTCAGGAGCTGAATTCAAGATCCTAACGGGAACATGCAAGAAAAGGCCGACAACGTCTCAGTGAGACACTGGCCTAAGTAAGCTGAAACAAACCTCGCAGGTTTTACTTCTCCAGCATTAGCACCGCTTTGGTTTTAGAACTGCATCCTTGCCAAACATGGCTAATGTTGCTGGATGGCTTGATTTTGTGCAAACTTATTTGCTGCCTTCCCTCCAGATATCTTGGTGGCGAGGTTTGGGTGGGATCTTCCGCAATATTGAATTTCAGCCTTTTCTAATAAATAACTGAATGCTTCTTAACTCTTTGCCTTTTTTCTCACTATCGAAGCATTCCTAGTGTTTACAAAAATGTTTCATTTAAATTAAAATCTAAATTATAAATGGAGAGAACCAGAAATGCCAGAGTCCAAATGCCAGAAGAATATTTCAGGATTAATTTCTTCCTTTCCTCTCTCAGTTGTACTTTTTTTTTTGGTGGGAAAAAAAGGGAAGATGTTGCCACATTTTTTTTCTAGTTGGGGCCACAGATCATGAAGCTCAGTTTTAACCATTCAAAAGCAGCAGGTTTCAAAAATGGAGTTAATCTCCCCCGAAGGTGATATACACCATGCTAGAAACTCAGGGTGGACAGAAAGCTGGATTCCCAAGCAGAATCACAGACCAGTAGAGGTTGCAAGGGTACTTGCATCCTGTGAAGCTGTGGCTGCTATTCTGAAGACAAAGCAATGTATTTCTTAAAAGCCACAGCAGTGTACTCAATGTCTCTCCTACTCCCCAGAATGACATGACTCTAACAGCAACAACCAATATTATATGGCAAAACCTCCCCAGCTGGGTTAAACTGTAGTTAGTCAGTGGCTCTGGGTGTTCCTGTGGGTGCCCGCAGGGAGGATGATATGCAAAATGACAGGAATAAAGTTGGTCTGGGTTTGGTGAGAAAAGAAATGTGGGAGGGGGAAGTCAGCACTTGGAGGTGAGTTTCCTCTTCACACCAGGCTTCTCCCCTTCAGCTGTTGTAATAATGTTATCCTTTAAAGAAGTGAAATGCTGTTATATAGGCAGGTTGTGCCCTGATTCCCTTCAACCGCTACGTTTTAAAGCCTAAATTAAAAGCAGATTTTCTTCCTGGGACCTCAGTCTGGAAGATTGCTGCTGCCCCCAGAGGGACTCTGAAATATGACTGGAGGAACCAAGCCGAGCATCCCCAAAACGGCCAAACTTCCTAGTGAAGAAATCAGACTTTTCAGGGGCTGCCTTTGGGATTTCTCAGGTGCTGCGTTATCCACTCCCACGGCTTGAGGTCTGGGCTCAGACATGAGGTTTATGCATCTTCTCCTCTCATCATGCTGATGAGGGATCAGGTTATGAATTGAGTCATCCCGCCTGTTCTCAGTTAGTGCCACCGCGTAGCGAGCCGTGCGTTTTGTACTGCAGAAGGTACAAACTGCTTGGGAAAGAGAGGTGATTTCATTGGCTTCCCTGGTATTCAGTCACACATTATGCACCCAAAAAGATCGCTAAAATAGGAGTTAAAACATTAATGAGTTGCTCATGCTTGTAAATTGTACTGTGGGATTTTTGAGCACTTATTGCAAATTTGGTTTTAAAAGGTGAGGAGAAAGCTGATCAAAAATGTGTGACTGAAGATAAAGTCTGCAAAAATGGATTCAAATGGATTCTCTTGTGTCTTAACAACCATTCTCACTCGCGCCACAAAGGTCTGGTGTTTTCTCTTTTCAAGTGTAAGTGGAAAAATTGCCACTGCTGCAGCAGATACTGACTCAGATTAAAGGAAAGAAAGAGCAGTCAGGATGAAACTGGGTTTCTTTTGAAGCCTGGGTTGTTTTTTGGGTTTTGTTTTGTTTTTTCATGAAAACCTAAACTGTAAGGGGTGTCGGAAAACATTTCTAGGGTTTAAACTGTTTTCTTTCTTGTAAAGCATGTGTGGAGTTTTGCAGTGACAACCTCTGGCCTAACAAGAAAAACGCTGTTACTTTCCCTAAAACTACCATTTCCCCCTTTGCTGAAGAACTGGGTGAGTCATTGAGACTGCAACAAAATTTCATTTACAATAATATTTTAAAAAGTAAAAAAATACAAACCACAGGATTACAGTGATTTGGGTATGATAAATGATCCCAGCATGCACAGAGCTTGCCATCTTGGAATATACAATAGCTAAAGTAAAATTGTTTTCAAGGAAATCCTCGTATTTTGCCTGACTAACTTTCCTATTGTTCTTTCAGCCCTGGCCTGAGATGCTTTGGAGTTACCATGAGTTACCATAAGTGAGGATACAAGTTACTTAGAGTTTGCCAAGTCCCATCATCAGGTTTGTCTCTCTCTCAATTTTCATATACTTTTGCAGCCTCTGTGGTCATGGAGAAAAGGTGTGGATTTAATCTCATCCTGATTCATACTTTTTGGTGTTGAGAACAGGTGATACCTCTTCTTCATGTCAGAAATAGCACGAGCTGCCTTACAGCAATTTTGCATGGCCTGTGCTGACTGCAGGGAGATGTGCTTATGAATACTGAGATCCTACCAAACCCTCCCCACAATGTTCTGGGTGATCCACGGGCACAGCTACCCCTTATGGGGGTTCCCCTTATAGCGAACTTAAAGGTTGCATTAGCCCCAGACAGGACTCTGTGCTATAGACAGGCAGCAGCAATTCCTTTCCAAAGCCGAGATTGATTTGGTTTTGTTGTTAAAGGAAGATATATGAAGACTGTCTCCTCATTTCTAAAACAAGAGCACACCCAGCAGAGTCAAGGCTTACCCAGGAACTCTGTTAAAACATTGGCTCTTGCGGGATATTTATGAAGTCCGTCAAACCTTCTGAGTTCTGGCAGTTTAGCTGGTCCAATGGGACAATAAGAGGGATGTGGTTTATGTAATTCATCTCTTAAATTGAGCTCTGATCCCTGGGAGTATGAGAGGCTCCCGAGGAGTGATGTTTGCAAAGGTCTGCACCATGTGGTGCTTCCTACACTGCTGAAGAGCCATCATTCATCACTCACAGCAGCATCTTCTGATTGCTGGCCAGTTTTGTGTGTTAAGCAGGCTCTCCTTTGCCCCAAGGACATGCTTTGTGCCTGTCATCACACTTACTGGTTCTCTTGAGTAACCTCGTACGGGTTTGTCAGAGCCTGGTGGGAGAGAGGAGCAGTGCTGGGATGGGACTGGACTGAAGCACATACTGACTGAAAATTCTGATGTGTGACAAATATCCAATATTTAAAGTTTAATTTGGATGCTCCTCCATCAACTGTTTGATATTTAATGCTCTGACCACACAGCATGGAAAGCACATCCCCTACACACCATTCGTGACCCTGAGAAGAGCAGCAGAATCCCTTCTGGGGGCTGATGGGACATCTTGGGAAGTGTAGCCCAAGTCAAAATCTGTTTGCTCATCCCCATGCTAAATTATGAGTGTAGATCTCATCTGCTCTGCATTTTCATTCCCTTTTCTCCTTCTTTCTTTTCAGCTTCCCCTTCTTACTAATAACTATGTTTTTAGACTATGTTTTAGATGTTTTAATGTGTTTGTGGTTTTGTTGTTTTGGTTTTTTTAAACCACAAATTATATTCCCTAATACTCTTTTTGCTTCCCCTTACCTACCTGTTAATGGATATACACTATACCTTGCAACTATTTCATCAGGGTATTTCACCCATCCTATAGCAGCCTTGTAATGCTGTGAGTTGGTCAGTGGCCTTCTCTTCAGGCCAAGCAGTGGAAATCAAGATGCACCAGCACAGGTCAAGATCCAAATCAGAGTGAGTTTTTCTTTCCATAACCATAAGAAAATATTTTATTTTTTATTCTCTGAGGTGGGTAAATGACATGTGCCTGAGAGCAGGATGGCACAGCACACCTCACAGATGACAAAATGTACTCCAGCCTTCCCACAGCACCTTTTGAATTAAGTCTTACCTTTGTTATTATTATATGGGAGTGACTTCTAGTCCCAGAAATGGGAAGCAAAGGAAAAGTAACAAAGACTTCAGAATGAATAATTAAAAAATGAGATGTTCCTGAAAAGCTGTTCCTAAAACATGTGGAAGCCAACACTCCCTGCCCATTCCCAACATAAACTGTGTATTAGTCCCCCTGTTTCATAAGGAATCGGGCACCATTAGGTCTAATTATACTGCCCATCTTGGTAATCTACACAACACTGGAACACAACAAAAAGGTCACCAGTGTTTCTTAGGCAGTCCCGTGGTTTAAAGCAATACAAGCAATTCTGAGGTGAGTTTTTCCCCAGAAAGCACCTCAACAACTGCATCTATAAGAATAGTTAATGACTGACTCCTAGCACAGGAAAGTGCTTCCCCTGGTCTTCATGCAACACAAGCCCTGAAGGGTTTATTTCTCTGCCATTAGTTGAGTGCGTAAAATCGAGCATGTTGCTGTGCTGTGTTCTCTGCTCCCCATCCCCAGCTGCAGTGTGGGCACTTCATGTCTGCTTTAAAACAAATGTAGCCAGTTTGGTACCTTAAGGTAACTTAGTAACACTGCAGGGCAGGAGTGGGTCTCCTCTCAAATCAGTGGGATCGGATTATGCCATAAGCATTTGGAAATGACAGTTCCTTAAGCAACTCCCTGCTTTTTCAGAAGTCCCTCAGCATCACTAGCTGCTGACAATAACTCATGCAACTTATGTTGTGCTTTACTGATCCCCAAAGCCTGTCCCAGAGCAGGAAAGAGGAATGTTGGACCCAACTTCCTCCCCTCGCTCAGAACCTCTCCCTTGGTAAATACAACCCCCTGAGCTGGGTGCAGAGACCATGCACGAGGAAACCTGATGATGGTCCACTCTTTAATCAGCATTTATTTTATAAACCAAAGTTTTACAATTGTTTAGATGCTTACAGACATCTCTGGTATCTCTGGTGAAGATTTACTACAAGATGCTAAGTGGGGAGAAAATGAGCACAATAGGTTGTGGCAAAATACTTTTGATAAAATGTCTTGAATAAATTTGTCCCTTTTATGATGAGCAGCATGATAAAGGATTCAGCCTTTTTTTTTTTAAAGCCTCAGGTCTTTGAGGATTATAAGACACTGTTATTTCTTTCCAAGGCATATTTTCAGTTTTTCAAGCCCTGTTGACTGTTGAGAAAGGGACCAACTTTAAAAAAAAAAAATTAAAAAAATCCAGGGCAAATTCAAATCACCTTGTGTAGAAACCTTAAAAACTTACAAGCTTTTTTTAGTTAATCCTGTGGTTTCTGACAGCTTACCTTGTGGGTTTTGAATGCTTGGAGTTCGAACTGCTGCTGCAATGAATTTTAAAATAGAGACTTTAAGCTCGATGAAACTGTAGTGTACTATAATGGAACAGGAAATAGGAAAAGGGGCTTAAAGGTCTCTTTACTCACTCCAGAAACAGACAACAGTAATGTACAGGGCAAATCCAGGGCTTGCAGCTAACTTAAGCAATACCAGGACCATTTCAGACTTTTCCAGATCTGACCCAGCTGTAGTCTGAAGATAGCTCTGAGAAACCACACAGGAGAAACAGAGCACAGCTGGAGCTGGGCAAAAAACTCAGCAAAGCATGGAGAGATTTTGTGTCAGGACTGGACAAAGTATCCACCTCATCTTCTACACCCAAAACCCTGAAGGATTTGTCCTGGATGGCTGCTGGCTCCTAGCAGGAACCCCTGACAGCCCTAAGCCAGGTGAAAATTTAGAGGCATCTCCTAGTAATTGGGCTCATGCAACTTCTTGTCCCTGACTGAAGTGACCACCGGAGACAAGTTTTAGGACCCTTCAGGGCTAAGGGGTCCCAAAGCCCTACCTTGGCCAGATGCTCTGCTGGTCCTGGTGTCTCCAGAGCACCTCCTCTTCCTCACTTGTCCTTCAGCGTGGCCATGCCCACAGCTTCTGAGCTGTAGTCATACTGGTTGCTGGAGGACATGGACCGTCCCCAGGAGCACTGCAGGTTGGAGCCTCTCTTGCGAAAGGAGGATGTGAACCTGTAGAAGTTGCGGTGCCTGTTGCGCAGGTATTCCCGGTAGTTTTTGGTGAGCAGGGTGTAGAGGAAGGGGTTGATGCAGCTGTTGCTGTAGGTCAGGCAGGTCACCAGGTAGTTAATGCACTTTTGGGTTTGGGTGGTGAGCTGCAGGGAGTTGCTGTAGAGTCGCACCAGCTGCCAGATCCAAAACGGCAGGAAGCAGGCCCAGAAGACCAGCACAATGCTGAAAATCATGATGAGGACCTTCTGCCGTGGGGACCTCTTACTCTTCTCCTTGTGGGGGGGATTCCTCTGTGACTCCAGGTAGGTCCTGGCCAGGCGCGTGTAGAGGAAGCCAATGATGATTCCTGGGGCCATGATGCTGGTGCTGAAGAGCACCGTCAAGTAGGTCCGGTAGGCGTCCATGCTCCAGGTGGGAGCGCATATCCTCTTCACTTTGCCCTCTGCCTTGCTCCCCTCGGTGAGGGTGACCATCAGCATCATGGGCAAAGTAAGGAGCAGTGAGACTGACCAGACAGCCCCCGCTGTGACCTTCCGGTAGCCTCGCGACCGCTTCAGGGTGTCCAGGGGCCGGGTGACGGCCAAGTAGCGCTCGGTGCACATGAGGGTGAGGGTGAAGATGCTGGCATGCATGGTGAGCAGGTCCAGGCTGAGCAGGATGCGGCACCCCAGGTCCCCGAAGTACCAGTCTTGGGCCAGGTAGGTGCAGACGATGAAGGGGATGGTGGAGAGGTAGAGCAGGTCGGCCAGGGCCAGGCTGACGATGGAGCTGTACATGGGGGCGGCGCAGCGCGCCGAGTGGCACATCACCACCAGCGTGTAGACGTTACCGGCCACCCCGGCCACGTACATCACCGACAGCACCGTCCCGAAGGCCGAGGGGATGAGGAGAGGGCCGCTCCC
>VWZY01000048.1:0-34738 GCA_013399075.1 Chloroceryle aenea
GAAGAGAAGAGAAGAGAAGGCAAACACTTACTACAAGTTTTCTCGCCATGCCCACCATCTCCAAGCTCCAAGCTCCTCACTGGGGGACCACATAAAATGTTTGCACCTTCATGCTGCCAGACAAGTCAAGATTGCTTCAGGGTTTGAGGTAGGAAGCACTCCCTGAGCTTGGGGAAGCTCACAGCTCCATAATGCCTGATCAGACACAGCCAAGCAGGGTCCCAGTTTAGATCAGAGAGCTGCATCTGATGTCATGGGTTATCAGGATCTGAAGCATCCCACTTGCTGGCTAGAGTGAAGTGAGAGCCAGCAACATGAACCCTTTTGCAGCTCCCAAGATCTTCTGAGCCTCTCCCATTCCTGTCTACTCCAGCTAGGAGCCATCCAGGACCTGCCTTGCTACAGAAGCCTCCAGCAGTGAGACATGAGAGACCCATTAAGCCCGCTGTGCTTTCCTCCGGGAGGCTCTTGGTGCAAGGCCCTCTCCCTCACCCTCCCTTCCCTGCCATGAGGGGCCAGATTTGGGAAATGGGTGAAGGGGGACAACACAGCAAACCAGTGGTTATTTGCGTGCCAGAGAGATTAGGGCTCTGTACCTACACGGAGGGGCCGGAACAAAGCCTAAGGGGGGAGCAGGAGGGAATTAGAGGAGATGTCTTGTGAGTCGCTCTAGGGGCTTTTAAGCTGCCCAGGAATTTTGCTCCAGTTGGCTGCTGTAGGTATGTTTTTCTCACTTTTCTCCTAGGCACCAGGTCTCTGCCATATCCCATCCAGCACCACCGGTCCCAGGTTCTTGGTTGGCCAGGCTTATTTTCACACCTGTATTCAAAACCATCGCTGGGCTTTGATTACAGATACTCCCGAGTATCATGAGAGAGCAGGGGACCTTTCTTCATGCCTGAGCTGGGTTTTGTTGGGTCCAGTTTGCCCTATCGCCCTCCTGCTGGCAGGATACTTCCAGCATGGATTTTTCTCCTCTGCTCCCATGGCTGAAGAACTACAAAATGATGGCAAAGTCCTCATCCCTTATCACCATCAGTCATGGGAAATGCCAGTGGTCACATACTGGGTGGAAACTGCCAAGGGGGCAAGGACACTCCTATGGATGTGACGCACAGGACTAGCACCTGGAAGTTCTGGATCTGGGTGTGTTTCTCAAGGAAGCCCCTCTACTACATGTCTTCCAAGCTATGGGGATGACTTGACCTGATTCCCATAACTGCTGTTTCTCTGCACATTAAACAAGTGAAAAATCATTCAGGCAAAAACATGGATGTCATGAATAGGGGCAGAGGCCAGGTAAAAGACCCTTGCTTGGCAAGAGGTGGTGCTACCCCATGACACCCCTGAATTTTGCAGAAAGGGAGAGTGACTGGTCTTTCTCAGGCTGCAGGAGGTTCAGCACACAGACCCAAGGCTTGAAACAGGGTTGGGAATTGCTCTGAGAGGGGTCTGAAACTGTAGTTTAGGGAACGCTGGAGGAGGGATTTGCAAAACAAGACAACTAGGTCAGTTCTGGACCCCTCAAGCAGGAGACATGACACCCGCACCCCCAGTGCATCAACGTGAAGAGGCATAAAATGGTCTTGGCTGGTTGATTTTAGCCAGGTGCCAAAGCCAAGGCTGACCTGTGGAGTGAAGGATGGAATAAGAGTCACCAGCCACCCTCAGCAGTATCCCTCCTTCCCCTCCCTAGGGGGACCTTTGCTCCTGAAAATGCAAGGGGAAATCGTTCACTGCAGCACCCAGGGGTCTGCCACCACCAAGGGTCTCTTAAGCAGAGTTCCCAAATCTTCAGGACCCTGTCAGCTGTCAAAAAAGGGAGGAGGATCTGGATCTGAGCATGGGCTGGAGCAACTCTTCTGGATGGCCATCTAACAGCTCTCAGGCTGAACCATAGGGTTTGGTGCAGGCTACTCCAGTCTCTCCTCCTCATCCCAGGTTTCAGGGACTGTGGCAAGTGGCAGAGGCATGAATGGAAAACGGGATGCTATAAAGACATTTTCAAGACAAAAAATGACTGCAAGGAAGAAAAGATGACTTGTGCACTCTCTGGACACCCATACCTCCCCCCTCACAGCCTGTTTGGCATTATCTGGACCACTGTCAGCCAGAGAGTCAAACTCAGCTCCTGCTGCTGCTCTCCCAGCTCCACCTGACTGACAAGCTAGGTGCAGCTGTACAAAGGGTGTCCTGCTGCAAAAGCACAAGGATTTCACCAACAATGCTGGTGCTCCACCACTGCACCATCTGCTGCAAACTGCTACATCGAATAAGAGCGGCTGCCAGCAAACACCCCCTGAGCCTTTTTATCCAAGCCCCTCTCCCAGCCTTGCTGCTCTTGATCTCATCCTACACAACAAATGAAATTAATCAGTCAATTAATCTGTGATTGTCTTTTTTTTTTTTCCCCCAGCTTCCTAGCAAGAAGATATTTATCCAACTGTGGCACACCCTTCAGAGCTTTCTGTAGCATCGACTGTCAATAATGAGTCAACAGGAGCTGATTTTAAAGAGCACATTAGACAAATATCCATCAGCCCCGTCTGAGTTTGTAGCTGGGAGGGTTCCTCTGCAGGAGCCACTTGCTCAGCACTACAGAACTGTACAGCAAGGTGTGAAAGGGCTTTTACCTGCCCTTTTACCAGATAGGTGTTGGCTGAAAAAGATGAGGGACTCATCTGTGGGGATATCTCCAAGGCCAATAAGCTATAGCACAGTTCTGCTGGAGATTTATCCCAGCTCCGAGCCATGCCTGTCAGAGCTGCCTTGTTGCTAACACTGTGACACACAAGTTAAGTCTTCCTCTCACGGCGACACACAGTGATCACATCATGTACCTTGCACTTGCCTTTGTACACTCTACAGCTTGCTATTATTTTCTCCCCAGTTAAGGAGCTTTATTCACAGTTAAAAATACCACATGTAAGTTCACATGCACCTAAAAGCTCATCATCATGGGCACCTGCCCTTCCCCGTGCATCACGGGCCTGTGGACCAGAGCCACAGGTGGGCACAGCCACAGAGCTAGCTGCAAGTGGGGGCCAGAACTTCCACCAGCACCAGAAGTCACAAACTCAGGTTGGGAGGGCAAAGGCCACAGCAGGTTCAGCCGTGGCTGTCAGTCCATGGACACACACTGGGCACACAGCAGCTGGTGCTGGACGATGCCCAGCAAAGCCCCTCTCTGTCAGGCAAGCCGCATATAGAAGAGTCCACATAAATGCTAGAATGGATCCTAGTGTCTCCACACAGTACAGATGAGGTGAGGAGGGGTCTGTATATTAAATGCAAGGGCCATGATCCATGCCACCAGCCTCCCCAGCCCACAGACAACACCCTGGGAAAGTGTTCATTAGAGAATTAAACAAGGGAAAGCATGGGACGAGCTGTCCCGACAGCTACCTGTGACAGGATACAAGCATCCCTCCATGCCACTCACCTGCACAACGAGGCAGTGACCTCCTGAGCACGGACTGAGCCTCCGAAGGCTGAGCAGACCCGTCAGAAGCACTCCCTTCTCACTCTGGCTGGCACTATCCGGCTCTGGACGAGGGTGTCTGGTTAGATGGTCCTGCTGGCTCTTTGCTCCATGGTGGGCACGCTGTTGGCCAGGCACAGGATGATGCCTGCAGGATCTTGTGCCCCACTCCTTCCTTTGGGGCAGCTATGTCCTCACTAGAAAGCTAATCCCCTTCTCAGCCTGCTTCCCTCTGGCTCCGATACTGCCCAGTAAAGCGGCCCGTGGCTGATCTGGGGGGACGCCCCGTGGGGGGGACCCCCTTGCAGGTTCAAGCAGTGCCCCACGGCGCTTCTGGTGTGGATGTGGGTCAGAAGCTGCTTATGGTTTCAGGTCAGCAGAGACTGCCGGGTGCTGAGCGGGCAGAAAGCACTTCTCCACTTTTAAGAGGCTTTTCCAGCCAATGGGGAGGTGGCTGCCTGCCGTGGCCCGAATCCCCCGGTAATCCCACTACTGAGGGGCTTCTCGCCTTTCCCCCAGCAGTGTGGGGCAGATATAGGGGGGTCTGAGGCAGAACGAAGCAGGGCAAAGGTGGAGGGTGCTGGTTAAGGACCCAGCAAGGAGGGAAGGTGCCAGGGAGGGGGGCCAGTGCAGGATGAGGGCAAGGCTTTAGTAAGAGGCACAGTGGGGGAAGGGGCTTCTTCCCAACCCCCCTGCTTGCTTACTCAGCCACCGGCCGGAAGGGTGGAGAAGCACTGGCATGGTTTTGTGGGGCATGTGCCCAGGAGAGAAGGAAGACAGAGTGAACTGGGTGAAGCTTCACTGCCATCCATGGCTCAGATTGCCAAATCCAGCCCAGCTCTGTCAGCTCACTAAGGCCCCAACCAGAACAAACCCCCTCAGTAGATGCCACCTGGAATGGGGTCTGTGGGCACCGGGAATGAGCCGGTCTCTGGCCACACGTGGGGGAACCCATTTTATTTCCAGGGAAGGGGTTGGGGCTTGTCTTGGGTGGCACTTTTGGGGAGGGAAAGGGTCAGGCTGTAAACCCCAACGCCTCTCGGCCTCCTCGCGGGGGCGGGGGAGGGGTGTGTGTGTGTGGTGTGTGTGCTTTGCAAGCACTCGCAGCCAGGGTTTAATTTCTATTAATACGGCTAATCGGCTAAATCCCCGGCCGTCACTCCCCTTCCCTCCCTTGCCCGCACCCCCTCTCCCATGGGGGCTCCCCCAGCACATGTAGGGCATCCCCAGCCGTGAAGCCAGGCTGGTGGGGTCTCCACAGGTCCCAGGAAAGCGTCTCCCCTGCACACCGAACACCCCGGGGTGTCCCTGGGGCACGCATTCCAAGGGTGGGTGAGGAGATGTCCTCCCAGGAGAAACCTGCACACACGTGGCAGTTGGGAAGCCGGGGCTTGCTGCCCTCCAGTGGCAGGACAGCGAGGGGGGGTTCAAAGGACAGCCAGCCACGGGTCATGCAGCCCTCCTGGTGCCCTCCATGTCCATTCTGGTCCTTGCTGTCTGCCCCATAGAAAGCCACAGCATTGTGGCGTACAGCATCCCGACCATGGGCAGCTGTCATGTCCCCAGTGTTGGTGGGGACCCCACCTTCTTCTCCCTCTGAATCCTCTGAATGAGGTGATGTCCCAGCCCCTAGGACAGCTAGAGAAATAGCGTTCTCCATTTTATTTTGTTTAAAAAACACCAAGCATTTTCCACAGGATGATAGTTGAAGGAGCGGGGCAGTGGCACTGAGCACTGTCACCTGTCTGCTGCCTTGCCCCAGGGCTGCCCAGCAAAGGAAGGGGGGGTGCTTTGGGGATGAGAAGGGGCAGATGCTGCTACAAATGGGCATAGTTACCAAAAGCAAAGTGCTGTACACTGAATACTGCCAGCTGGACCACTTTGCTAGAAGCTTTCCTGTGGCCTCCTCCCTTTGGGGTTCAGTTTTCTGGTAGCAAAGGGTCTGTTCAGCCAGTGCCCTTCTCTGCCCACAACAAGGCTAAGAAACGCTTCGCCTTCATCCTCCTGCTAGCACTGCCCCATGCTGCAGATGATTTTACCCATCCATCCCTTCACCCCTCAGACCAGCAGCATCCCCTCTCCTAGGCCACTAGCACCAGCGCCAGCAGAATCCTCTCCCTCGAGTGCTGTAACATCACACAGGGAGGGAGGATGGAGGGGCAGTCCAAGAAAGAGCAGCAGGGATCTGCTGCTGGTTAAAGCACGCCAGACAGCCAGGTGAGACAGGTCCTAGTGTCCCAGAGGTACGGGAGAGGAAAAAGAGAGGTTACTCCATGGGTGGCAGCACTAGGTTGCTGCTCAGCTAGGGGTCACAGCCAGTCACTTCTATGCCTCCCCCTTTCCTATGAAATTCTCTGCCATCTTCAGCCCTGCTTCATCGGATGATGGGTGCTGAGCGGTCGTTGGTGACTGTGGGACGCAGCTTGACTGTGGCAAAGGGGTTGGTACCTCTGGAAGGGGAAAGGAAACAGGCAACCATCAGGAAATCTGCAAAGGTCATACAGGGGTCCCACTGACCAAAAAAAGGCTATTTAACCTTGCTGAACAGCAGCCTCCATGTTGAGGAGGAGAGT
Source organism: Chloroceryle aenea (assembly GCA_013399075.1). Lineage (NCBI taxonomy): Eukaryota > Metazoa > Chordata > Aves > Coraciiformes > Cerylidae > Chloroceryle > Chloroceryle aenea. The sequence continues at coordinate 6,055 of VWZY01000048.1, forward strand.
GTGGTAAACCTGAGTATGTTTACTCCCTCCTTAACACACCCTGCTACAGGCTCCTATGTGGTTCCCCTTGGGCTCTCCTCAGAGCTCCTCACCCTTCCTCATCCATGGGATGAAGAAATGACATGAGCTTAAGGCTGTCCCTTGAAGTAGCACTCTACCCTTGTGGTCCCTGACCCTCCAGGCAAGGAGCCAGGAAGCAGCCAGTGGCCACAGCACCACGCCAGAAACATAGAAACACCAACCCAGCTACAGAGAGAAGGAAAGGAGGGATTTATGGCAAGTCTCACCTCCCCAGACCTGACTCATCAAAGCTAAAAGTCGTGTTCCTTATTCCTAAGACCTTCCCAAGCAGGTAGAGCTGCACAAATCATGTAGCTCTGCACTCAGGCTGTGAGCTGCTGTTGTGGCTCTTGCAGAATGGGTGATAAGGAGCACGTAGCTTTGTCCATATGTTCAGGTCCTATCTTGTATTACCAGAGGTAGGAAGGGACCTTCACAGTCATCAGAGGCCAGAACAACCCACCTCTGCCTCCTGTCCTGGCAGGTGGGTTGTGCACTGCTTTCCACCAGACACCTCCCTGTTCATCCCACATTCGATAATCCAAAAGATTAATAATAATAGCATTGTAAAAATCCCCCCCATGTGATGATTTCAGAGCAGAGCTCCATGCCTCACTCACCGTGGAAAGAGTTCAGGGGGCTGGTGAAACACACCCGATTTCTGCAGTGAAAAGAAAGGCAGCAGTGAGTCTTCTGGGGTGGGGAATGGAAAGACAGAAGTGGGACAGGAGACACCGCACACATGGAGGAAGGTTTCACAAAACACTTCAGTGAGTTAGGACCCCAAGTCCTATGAACAGGCTCAAGCTTTGCAAAAGCCCACAAATCCACCACTACACCCTGATTTCTGTGGCAGGGGGTTGACCCTGTACCACAGGCTCCCTATTCCCCTAGGACACCTCCCTTTGGTGGGGAGAAGAAAGGAGATGTCTCAGATCCCCGAAGTGTCATGTCTGAAGAGCACAGCAAGCAGTCTGAGCTACATTTCACCCTGCCAGCGCAGACAGAGATGCCCCCCTCATGTTGCCCACACACCCTGGCAAAGAGTTTATCATCAGAGCCCTTATATGTTTCCTGCATCCACGGGGAACTCCAGAGCTACTTACCCTACACCACATACCACTTAAATGTGGACCAGACTGATGGAGAAAAATGGACCTAGGCCCTGTGGCCCTCCTTATTCTTGGCCAGTAGATAGCAAAGGATCAGTGACAAATGGCCTGCTAAAGTACACCTGTTTCTGTAGCCACTGGCAGACAAGAAAGCCACGTGTGTGTTTAGCTTCCAATGGGGATGTCAAACACACACCTACTTGCTCCTGGCTCAGCTGGAGGATGTCTTGGGCATAAATTTAGAGCAAGGTTGAGTTTTTCCAAACTTCTAATGAGAAGAAGAGCTCAATTGCTCTACCATGGTACAGCACTCCCACACTCCACATACTTCATTGCTCAATCCTGGGTCCAGCCCTACACCATAGACCTGGAACTGGATGGAAACCAGTGACCCAGAGGACAGGGTAGACTGAAAAGACTATTCCCCTCTGTGTTGTGCAGCTCAAGGCTCCCTGAAACCACACAACGGGACATGAAGGGAAAAAATGAGTAACTAAATGTTGCATTTTTCTGTCCTTTCCATCCAGTTGCTTGCAACCTTGCACTGGCCTGGAACCAGTGACCAGAGATGAAGTTTCCCAGCCTCCTATGAGACTGAGCAAGTAACACCCTACAGGCAGCACTGTTCTTCCCTCTCCCAGGTCCTCACCTTTAACTGTCCTCAATTTAACTTTGTCCTCACCAGTCCATCCCCAAGGCTGGAAGCAGTTACATGTGGAGAGTTTCCTTCTCAGTACCCTATGCATAAACCATGGGTTGGACACAACTTGTTCTAAGGCTCTCCAGCATGGCTGTGTCCTCATCCTTTGCCCCTCGCTTTTCCCCTACCCCAGCTGTGACTTTAACCCAACCCTTGCTTGAATTTAGAAGAGGAGCACTGTGAATTCTTCTCCATTCTCTGAAGGGAGAAGAAGGATGGCATCTCTGTTAGCTGGTCACCCACTCCCAGCCCAGCCTGATCACTCCACGGTCCTACTATTAGCAGAAAGAGGTGCTGCCCTGGAGCCACCAGAAATCAGGCTGGGAGGTCATGGAGAAAAGGACTGAACTGAAGGGTCCCTGGTGAGCAAAAAGAGAGAGAAATGAGAAAGGGCAGGAGCAGAAAAGCAACCCCATGGGGGAGCAAAGTCAGGCACTGAGGATCTGCACACACAATGCTGTGATGAGATGGTGGCATGTGAACTGGGTGAGAAAGGGCCCGTGTTAACAGGACCCCTTAGCTCAGGAAGGGAGGAGGTCCCACACCAACATCTGGTAGGTGTTTATATTTCAGACACAGTGTGCCTTAGAGGATGAAAGTCAGACATGGCCAACTCCACATACACCCACCTGTCACTCCTGCACTCACCTTGGAGCCAGAACTGACTGGAGTGGCCACCCCACTCTGGTGACTGCTGCCACCTACCGAGAGGGGAGGTGGATTTGGCAAACTAGTCTGAGCAGCTGCAGACCAGTAATTGCTGGAGGTAGTGGGGTGGTCCAGGATGTCATCCATACTGTGACTGCTTCTCAGTGGAAAGGACCTGAGCAAGAGGAGAAGACCAAGAGGGTAGAAGTCAAAGACCAAGGACTAGGGAGTAGCACAGGTGCTATCCACAGGTATCTATGGGGTGTCTCTGGAGAACATATACATGCCTGGCTCAGGCAAAAGCGCCTTTGTGATTATATTACCTGCGTTAAGGGAGCCATCTAGGGTAAGGCTGTGAGATCTTAGGGAATGATGAAGCTCTCAGCAGATGCTCCAGCATGACACTGCTGCAGCTTTGCATGGGACACACCCCAAACAGCTACTCCTCTGGTGTTAGTGACCTACCAGGAGCCACTCCAGCTCCTGACTGACCAGCTGTTCTCTTGTTACCTGGTGGCTGACTCCTCCATTTCCCTCACGTCCTCCACAGGCTTGACATAAGCTTCAGGGAACCAGCCGCATCTAGAGCACAGGAACAATGATAAATGAGTTCCAGACAACTGTGGTTTGTGATTCTTCACATCCAGCTGCCCATCACTCCTGCTCTATACCCATTCCACACATCAACCGAGCCACTGCTGCCACTACAACATGTGATGGGGTTTCTGCATAGGCTTCAGCCCTGGGTGGGGTACCGGGTCATTGCAAGACAGTCCTTAAACCTGGCACAGGATTTGCTTATCTCAGAGGCTGTGCAAAATCCCTGCTACCCGGAACAAGGCTGGTGCCATCCAGGGAGAGATGCTTGGACTGATCATAGTCACAAGAAATCCAAGGCCTCCTCAGAGCAAAGAAGGTCCACATCAGAAACCCCCCCAAAAAATAAAGGCACTGCTTTTACTCATCTCACATCTGAGTGTGAGCTTCCCTGCAGAGCGTGGTGCAGGGATCCCATGTGGAACGGGGCAGGCTTTGCACACCAGAGTTGGCTGATGATGCCATGGGGAGTAATTCAGTAAGCACTGGGTGCAGTAGTTTCCATGCCCTGTCTGTGCTGGAGGCTGTGGCAGCAGTTGTGGTGTGAGCTGAGAAATGCCAGGCCTCTCAAGTAACTCCAGCAGTTCACGGCCCCAGGCTGGGTCCCATGACAGCAGTCACACAAGCTGGGAGGCGGTCACTATGTCCCCTGGAGCCCTGGAGCTTTCTCGGGCAGCTCATCCACGCTAGCCTTGTCTGACACATCTCCTGGGCTTGTAGAGCCTCTGTGCTGTGCACAGCCCATGACTGAGAATGTGGTGATCTCCCACCCAGATGGTGGGTGAAACACAGTGTGCAGGCCACACCAGGAGGGGTGGGCAGAAATCATTTTGGGTTGAAGTCTCCCAGCTCCAGATCCAACAAGCCTGCACCAGGCCAAATTACAGCAGCAGATCACATACGTGGACGAGCCCTCCAGCTTGCCATACAGCCAGCCATTCTGTGCATCTGGCATCAGCACTGTGATGACATCCCCGGCGTCAAACTGCAGCAGGGTCCGGTTGGCACCTGTGACGTGGGGCACGATCGCCTGCACTCTCGTCATGCCACCCCTCCTCTTGCCCTCACTGCTGCTGCTGCCACTGGCCTCACCGAAGGAACCCGAGCAGGAGATACGGCCGGTAGGGAGCAAACCTGCAGGGAGGCATCACAGGGGGCTGGTTAGAGTGTGGCCTCCTCCTGCAAGACCCACACTGCCTCAAAGGGACCAGTACTTCCCCAGTCAAGTAATTAGGGGAGAAGTAAATGACTTTTCTCTCCAGGGAGAGAGCAGGGCATAGCATGTAAAACATTCATCTTGCAGGAGAAAATCAACTGAAGGTGAAACCACTTGCTTTTCACTATGTTCTCTTTGGCCAAATATCTCAACCATAGTCACTGCATGTCCTAGCTGATGCCCTGACTGATGGCCCTCTTCCCAGCCCTGCTAGAGCAACTGAGTATCTGGTTAACTCTCCTCTCGCCCTACTCTTTTCTTTGCTTTTAGTGCTTGAAGCTGAAATTTTTCAGGAAGAAAAAAGCAGGTGAAACATGAGGTAAGCAGCTGGGTTTTGTAGGGCAGGCTAATAAGACATAATTCGGTAGCACAAGGGAAGGCACTTTACTAAAATGAGAGCTCCAGTAAGAACCAGCCCTTGTAGTCCAAGGAGCCTTGAAAATCGCATAACTGTGGGTTCCCCACATCACACAGGCACCCAGGAAGCCTGTCCTTGTCCTTGAAGCTGAGCTCACTCTCTGCTTCATTCAGCCTTGCCCTCTCCAGATTTCACACGCACTGTCCTTTTACTATGCCCAGCAATGTGGCTGAGGACTGGTGGTCTGATAAAGTGGTGGTCCTTTCCAAAACCCAATCCTGTTCCCAGAGAGGCCCAACCCTTATGTCTCCCCACAGTGTTGCTCCCAGGCACGGGTCATACTGGCTGATGGTGTCCTCCTTAGCGGCCGCCTGGAGGGCTCCGGTTGAGGAGACAGTCTCATTTCTGGAGGGTCTGGAGAGAAGATGTTGGATCTACTCCCAGTCATGGGAAAAGCGAAGTCCCCAAGGGGTCTTTCAGGCTGTTCGAAGGAAAGGAGGATGAATACACATCCACAGGGGTTGCATTAAGTGGGAGATGCTCTGAGAGATACCCAGTCCCTCTCAGAAAGCCAAACCCAGCAACGTCCCCCATTACAGCTCATGCATCTTGCAGCCCATTGCTTCCATTCAACTTGGCCAAGGAAAGGCCACAGAAGCTGGATGAGGCAGCAAGCACCACAGTCAGCCAAAAGTTGTGCTTTCCTGCAGGCTGAAAGGGGCAGCTGCAGCCTCTCCACTGCCAAGGCAGAGGCTGTCAGTGGGCTCCTCACCATCTCGAGGTGGGTGGGGGTGAGTCGGCCCGATGGATACCCCTGGCTATGGGAGGCTGTGAGACGCCCATGAGTGTGGCTGTTCGAGGGGTTGCGGGTGGCCTCCAGCTGCTCCTTCCACTGGGGTGCCTTGCTCTGTATCATGGCCCGAGCCTGGGGAGAGAAAGAAGAGGGAGTGACAGACAGGAAAGAACAGCTACAGAGGGAGCTGAGGGCTGCCACCTGCCTTAGATTAGGGACCAGGTCCTCCTCCAGTAGCGTTTGCAAGAATGGCTAAACAGAGTGCTGCAGGAGTGAATTTCTAGTACAGCACCCTCCAGCAGAGGCCCTGTGGTTCCAATGACCCTGCCGTAAATACGTTGCATCACCCTTCCCTCTCCCATCACTCACACACCCAGCTAAACCCATGCCAGCACCATCCTCACCCCTGGCCATGTTGTCCCAGCCTGGACCCCACAGCAAGAAATGAAATAGAGTTTCCTTCTTGGTCCATGCACAGATGCTGCCTTCACCCTAGGGGTGGCTCAGCCTTGGCTTCCTCCTGTCTGTCTGCTCCACCAGCTCTGCTACCCAGCACACCATGGCCATACCCTGCTGTAAAACTGGAGGAGAGTGTTGTAGAGCATCTGGTGCTTTTCAGCCAGGAAGCGGTAGCGGCGTTTCTCCTCCAGCTCAGCCTCCCTCTGGCTTTCAGAGACAAATGCCTGCATCTCCATGCGCAGTCGCATCACATTCTCCTGGCCACGGGGGAAAGAGGGAGGAAGGGATCAGTGTCAATCCAATAGAGTGGGTTCACACATGGCAGGGGATGGGTTGAAACTGTTCATTGTGTCCACCAGTTTCCCAGCCCGCTCACAGTGCTGGAGCAGCACAGAGGAGCTAGAGCAGAGTGCCGGGGATTAAGTTGTTGGACACAGAAGCTTGCTAAAAGAGGAAAGGACTTGACAGGAGGGTGCACCACAGGTCAACAGCACCCTGTAGAAAAGGATTTTCCTTTCTAGATAAGCCTGATGCCTTTTTAACACTGGTGACACTCTCCTGGCTTTCACAGAAGGACCAGGTTGCTCAGAGACAAGTCCTGGCTCCAGATAAACCATCCAGTTCTTTTTGCAGACCCCCTTCCTGCAATCACTGCTCACCTTCATCTCCCGGATATTTTTATCACGTGCCCTCTCCATTCTCCACAGCTCTGACATGCACTTATCCAGGTTGGTGGCTCTGCGCTGGTACTCCAGTTCATACTGCTCTTGGCTTTCCTGCCAGGGAGAAACCAGGCTGGGTAAGAAACTGAAGCTGGAGTCCTGCTCTGATGGGTGGTTGAGCATCTGAGTGCCCCTGAAATCAAGCTTCACCTGGACCTCTTATAAAAAGTCTTTCTTTATCTTTTTCTTCATACTGAAAGGCCCCAGAGTGCTAATGAGCCTCAGGATCTCAGGGGCAAAAACTGGTGCCTGGCACACCCAGCACTAGAAGCAAGCCCCGTGGCTTCTGTCTACCCCCATAACACTACCCACTGGCATGGCCAGCTGGGCCACAATGTCATGGGCTCAGAACTATGCCTTTGGAATGCCAACTCTCTCAGCCCCACTGAAGCATCTGGCAACTCCCACTGCACAAAGGAGAACAGTTGCCTGGCCTCCTTAGCCCTCCATCATCAGCCAAAATAGGACGGGTTGTTCCATGTTGGGAGAAGAAGATAAGCTGCCCAACCCCCCCCCAGCTCCTGCTGAGGAAAGTCGAGGATACACCTCAAGTGTTCAGACAAAATCCCTTGGGTCGTGGGGTGAAGGGAAGAAGGAGGGTTGAGGAGGAGAAGGGAGTTCATCACTCACGCTGATGAACTGCACGTCCATTTTGGTGTTTTTCTCCATGTGCTGCAGCAGGTCCACGTGGAAGGTCTGAGCCTGGAAGAGGTNGTCTGGGGGTCGGCGCTCAGCACCCACCCAACCATTAACCCCCAGGCTTTGGCATGGGCACGAACAGCAGTGTGAGGAAGGTTAGCATCCCCTCCACTCCTGTCCCACCACTGCCCCATGGAAAGAGAGGATGGCCTGGCCACACCTTCAGAGTCAGGCATTGTTCAGCCACCATGCTCGTGGAGAGGTGGTGGCAGTCCACCAATGACACCAAGCATTGAACACCAGCCAGGCTCTGGGCACTTCAGCTCTGTAACCTCACCTCTATCATGGGCAGCAAGGATAGCAAGGAGACAGGCACCTGCCAGCAGGCACGAGAGGGAGGGAGATGGGGCAAATCAAGCAAATGCCAGCATGCTGTGGTTAAAGAAGCCCCTTTTTTTTCCCACCCGCACCAGCCCCAAGGAAAAGCACTCACCACGACTTCCAAATCAGAGCTCAGGAGTCTCTGTGTGTTAGACATCTGCATGAGAATTTCACCTTCAGGGAAAGAGACAGGAGAGGGTGGAAAAATCCTGCAGCTGTTTTCCTGCGTGCCCAAGGAGGCAGACCAGGAGTGTGCAACTCAGGCTGAAGACATATGGGTGTGAAAGTCCAACAGGTATTGCAATGCACTGCTCTTTGCACCCTTAGAGAGGCTGCTAACCTTCCCCAGAGGGCTCAGCTCCACCACCACTCCCCAGGCACTGCCAGTGTTGAGTTGCTCCAGCCCATCAACCTGCCAGTCCGGCGTGCTGACAGGAAGCCCCGGGCCAGGGCTCCGGCTTTCACTCTGCCATGGCCCCTACGAGCCCCATTCCTGACCCCAACAGGCACCCCAGCTGCAGTGCATGGTTCTGGTTGTCCTGTAAGAAAGCAGCTACAGCACCTGTTGCTGATGCTGTGCATGGTCCCGCTTTACCCGCGTTGGTATTGTGAAACCAGGAAGGGAAGACACTTGATGACAGGGAGCAGAGGAGTGAGCTGGGTGGTGCAGTTGACAGTAGGATTCTGCAGAAGGGACACATCTCCTGGAAGTTTTTTACTACAAAGTAGAGCAATTCCTTGAACATATTTTCAGCAGCCATCACTAGGCTCCAGAATTATTTGTGCTGCTGAGTGTAAGCCCTCAGCTTCAAGCTGCCATTTCAGCCGGCTGCAGGCTCAGGAGGACAACACCCAGTCAGCTCATTGTCAGTCCTTGCTCTCTGGCTTTCCCCTCACATCTGCAAGGAGGAGCAAAATGGTTCCTCCAAGGTGAAAACGTCACCTCTGAGGGCAGGATACCTCAGCAAGGGTTTCCATGAGAAGTCCATCACTGGAGGTCCATCCCAGCAGCTGGGCTCAGTCACTGAGCTCAGAGAGATACAGGGGAGAGTACTGGGGCTTTGTGAGATATTCAAGGATACAAAATAAATTTTACTGCCCAGACTGGGCCTGCTGCTGTGAGATACTATTTAGAGGCACTGTCTTCCATGCCCCAATACCTGAAAAGGGACTAGCTATGTAACTGGATCATCACAAGACAGAGAATGATGTGTGTGAGAGCCTTACCCAGCACACGTGAGGTGGAGCTCTGCAGTGCTTGTTCCCCAATCTTCTCAATTGCCTTAAAATACAGTTCAGCTGCTTTGGATAGTGCTGTGAGGAGAGAAGAGGGGAAGTAAGGACCTGGCCTGTCTTCCAACCATCACCATCCCCAGCAAGCAGCACACAGGAAGGACAGCCGCCCCTTGGTGCCTTGTCTACAGGCAAAGGTACCCCGTCTGTGCCTACTAACAGCTGCAGGTCCTGAAGCAGGAGCAAAGTTAGCAAGAGCAGCTGAGGACATGCCATGGCAGGGATGAGCAGCCTTGCCCTGGGTGACAGCAGTCCCTCCTGATGCACAGTGGACACCCAGGATGGACACAGCAGCACAATCCAGAGCTCGAGCCATGCAGGACCCCACTCACCATGGAAGGCACGCAGGTAGTTGTTCCCCAGGAACACCAGGTTCTCTAGCGCAGGGTTGAACTGCTCCAGGATACTCTGTGGCCAGGCAAAAAATGCATGAATGTGTCTTCCCTACACCCTGGAGACCTCAGCAGATCAATGCCCTTCTGCTGCAGTTCAGCTGGGTGCAGCAGGGACACAGTCGTGCACAAAATCAGCTCCTGACATTGGAGGTAGCTGGGACCATTGGCTGGTCTGAGTCCTCTCCAGCAATCCAGGAGAGGAGCAGTGCCAGAGGGCAAGGTATCCCTCTGGAGAGCCAAGTGGTCACCTGAAGATGGCTTTCTCACAGTGCCCCACACCCACTGCAGACAGCAAGGGGATCTGAGCAGCCTTTTCCCTCACCACTGAGCCTGTTGGTATGAGGGCCACCATTTATTATCCAGGTATGACTATGACCTTTTCCTGGCCAGGAAGTGCTGCACTGCCAGACTTTTCCTAAGAGAAGGGGTGGACTGCTTCAGACCAGCCTCTCCACTCTTCCCTGCTCTGATAATCCAAGGTGTTTATTGCCTACAGCAGAGCAGAGGCTGAAATAAGCAGTTCCAGCCCCTCTCCCAGCCCCCATCACCTTGGTGCAGCACCTATGTGTGTAGGGAAGTGTTTGTGAGATCAGACTGCTCTTTCCAGCAATGAACTCCTTTCTACCAGTAACCAAGTCATGTTTCCCTTTATAAACATGCTCCACATCCAAAACACCCTAGCTGTCCAACTCCTTTCCAGATCTTCCCTAAGACCCTCTCCTCCTGCCAGCCACCTACCCTCAAATAGAGCCCAGTGCCCACAGGAGCTGCTGCAGTACAGCCCAGGGATGGATCCAGCCCTCGGCTGTCCACTCTTCAAGGCAGCCTTTGGCAGAAAACAGCTACTCTCCTCCCACCCGCGCATCTTCTCCAGGAAGGCAAGCCTTCAGTATCTGCACTCACCTTATAGATGGAGATGGTGGATCTGTAGGACAGGTCCATCTCTGGAGCCTTTTCCCTCTCCCACGGGGAAGCAAAACCAAAGGAGAGTACAAGGTGCTATACTGGCCTGGAGGACTGTGCTTCTCTGGAAAGAGCCTGTCACTGCAAGGTGGAAGAGCAGGAAGAGACAGAAGTGGTACAAAGGGAATGGAGTACTGCTGGAGTTTAATAATTCACCAGCCAAGAGGCTGGAACTTGATCTCTGTCAGTAACCGGACTCTGGGGAGAGAGGAATCCTGCAACAGCCAGCAAGCGCATGTGACCGCCTCCTTGCATTATTGATTGCCTGCTCAGTACCCAGCTCTCCCTGCCCGGACACCTGTGGAGCCAGCCACCTGCCAGAGGAACTGCCTTCTGGCCTCTGCCTCCATCACTGCCACCGCTCAGGGGTGGCTCTCTCAGCCTCACCGTGGCCACAGAGCATCTTCAGGTCCCGCACACACCACTCGTGATCGCAGGCAGCAAATAGCAGGGACTGCAGGGGGAAGTAGGGAAAGCTCAAAACAGGCTTCACCTTTTTGGTGGCCACTGTTCCCCCACCCTAGGCCTCAGAAATCTGGCTCCTGATCTCCCTCCCACTTGTGCTCTCCGTGGGAGTTCCTAACAGCCTGTATAAGGTTGTTTCTGAACCCTTCTGCTCTCCCTGCCTGTGTGTGAGGAGCCTGAGCACAGGTCACTCCTGGAAGTCTCTACAGAGGGTACAAGCTCATAGAGGGGGAGGATACCAGCCAGGGGCAAAAAGCAGCAAGGAGTTCATGTTCACTCCCCCCCAAGATGTGGGTATTTGTTTTACCACAGGAAGATAAACCCCTCTGTTAGGTGGGAAAAAAACACACCTTTATACTGCATTAAAAGCTGCTTAATCCCACATATTTTTTTGTGAAAGTGAAGATCAGAAGGCAGATAGTTTTTAGCCCAATTCATGAGCCAGCACCCACAATCCTGTCAGTGAAATTCCCCTTAGGAATGAGGTGGTACCAGGTCCAGCAAGCTTGCAGCAGTTACCTGATCCAGGAACCACCCCAGGGTATGAAAGTTAAAGCCAGGTCTCCAGTCATTTGTATCCTAAAGGTTTGCAGCATTTCTCTTTTTCGGCCAGACCAGTTCCAAGAGGATTCTCACATGGATGCTGATCCAAAGCCTCTCCACTGGCTGCAACTAATAAGCCCAGCATTTCAATGCTGTGCTTCGTGGGCCAGCCAGCCCCACACATGCTCCCAGAGCTGGCTGCCGGGAGAGGCCATTCAGCTCATCCAAAAGGTATAATCCTGTGTCTCCAGGAGTCAAATTCCCCATTTTCTACCTGTAAGAAATTCAGTCTGCAACGTCACAGTCCTTCTGGGACCTTGCAGGAAGGAGAGACAAGACACCCAAGAACTGCATGACAGCATGTCAAGGTTTAGGGTTGGACTGGTCACTCAATGAAGGGCAGATGCTCTTTATTAACTCAACTCATGACACAGATTATGCAAACCTCTCTTTATTTCAGGTGACATTAGTTTTACATAGCAGCACTGTTCACAGCAGCAGTCCAGTCAGTCAAAAGGAAATGAATAAGAAGTCAGTTTTTCAGGTTACTCCTCCAAACACCTCCAAATAGATACATAATTTATTTATAAATATGCAAAATTTACTGCAGAAACATTGAGCACTCACAATGGGATTTACACCAGTTTAAAAAAAAAACAGTAAATCCAAACTGTCACAGGGTCAGCTTCTTTGATAGGAACTGACATCAGACCATTTCAATTCCACATTGAAAATAAACAATCTTTCTACCAAGCCAAGGCTGCTGTCCCTCATCTTGAGCCTGCTGCAAGGAAAGGCAGGATTTCACATCTCAGCCCTTAGGCAGAGTAACACAGCAAGTCAAGTGGCACAGAACAGTCTCGGGGGGGGGGTGTTCTCCTCCCTGGGCACAGTCAGTACCTGTGCTGCCAGCCCATCTCAGAGTGGAAAGGGGAAGGTGCTACAGAAGACAACTGTCTCAGGAAAGCTCCCCCTTCTCCCAAGGCCAGTCACAACATTTTGCACCCATCTACTGCAGAAGAGTTGCAGTGTTTCTTCTCCCCTTCAAAGGGCATGCTGAGGGATGAATAATCCCTTTTCCTCACACTGTACACCCTGGAACACCTTGGCACCAGCAGGAACAGGTAACCCCTGAAGCTTTAGCTGGCCTTGGCCCATTCTGTGATGGGGGAAAGTGCACGATGCTTTGTCAGTGGAGGTGCTGCACAGACAGGAGACGGACTCCAGCTGTTACAGTTCAAGACATGGAGTGTGGGCTCTGGGTTCTGAAGACGGTACGGTCAGGTAACAGGGCAGCAAAACAGAGCACAGCAGCAGAGATGGGGTTCCAATACAAAGATAAATGTCAGCATTTCACAGCTGTCTGAGAACACACGGTTGTATCCTCAAATATATGTGTATGTGCACTGTTATCTATTAAATATCATTAATTCCTCATTAGTAGTGGCCCCTCCCACCCCCAACACTTTGGTTCAAGGGCAATCCAAGCCATTTCAGTGCCTGCTGCTCCTTGCTACAGGGGTGCAGAACGGGAACCTTCAGGTCAGTCATTGGCAGAGATGTTGCACCAGCTGCTCAAGCTGCTCCCGCTGCTGGTAGATGTAAAGTTGGGTGTCCCAGAGAGCGTTCACCAGCACAGTGTCATTCACCTCGTCCAACATCACCTCTGCTTGCAGCTGAGGGCTAAGCCTGCATACAGCAAGGCAGCATCATCAGCTGGGCACAGACACAAAAGCAACAGGGCAGTTGAGACAACAAGAGCTGTGCAAAGCAGATCCTGTTGTCCTGGCTGCTCACTTGCCCTTATCAAGCAGGCTTGTGGAGCAGAGATTTTCCTGCTCCTTCAAGGTCCAACCACACTCAAGGCTGAGCTGCAGTTCAGCAACTGCACCACCTAAGGCACAAGGCTCAAAATACACCGTGGGTGGTGGAACAGGGCAGGGGACACATCCTGAAGGATGCTGTTCAACATCATCCCCGAGCCCCCACTAACTGACCCCAGCCAAGGCGTGCTTGGTGCCCTGGCTCATACAGGGGGCCGTGACATCCTCGGTTACATCCCTGGGCCATGAGGGGAGCGGGCAGGGGGACAGGTCTGGGCAAGCATGACTCTGGAGGAGGCACTATTTGGAACAATGCATGTCACAGCCAGGTCTGAAGCGAGCGGGATAAAAATAGGTCTGTGCAGAGAGGGGAAAGGAAGCTCCTACCGGAAATATGGGACATCTGTCATCTCACACCAGGCCCTGGCACGTTCCACAGCTGGGCCATCTGCGTCAGTGCACTGCAGGAGAAACAGGCTCACAATTAGAGGCTGACTGTCACACTGCTCTCCCCCTACCAAAAGAGGCTCCCCTGGCACCCATCAAACTGCACAAGCTGTAGAGAGAAAACCAGGAGCGAGTGCATCCTGGATGGCACCAATCACCATCAGGATTGGGGTGGCTGTTGATTTGTTGGCAGTGCTCCCGATTTTCAGGACACAAGGAACTGCACCCTACAGATCCTCCACCCGTCACAGCACTGAGTTTCCCTCAAAGAAACCCCCAGGATCATCTGAATCACAGCCTCCTTGGGATTTCATCTCCACCCATTTTTGTCCAAGCTGAAGTAGAGCCTGTGATTGCTACAGGCTTTCTGAACTATCACTTCCCTGTGAGCCCTGAAATAAAAAACAGGGGAAGCTGAGGGACCCCTGTGTGTACTTTCTGGCTTTCAGAAGCTACAAGGAGATAAAGCAACAGAATTAAGATTATAGTCAGAACCTCAGTTCTGATCCTTCTGGCTTTCATTCATTTGGAGTGTTTTCATGCATGACAATTAATGAGCTTCTTTCTGAAGCGTGCAAGAACGTAAGCCTATCACACACTCCCAACCACAGCTCTTACCTACTGTTTTTTATTAGTGATACTCACACTTCTCTAGCATTTACTAATTTCCCCAGTGAGGATAACAAAGCTTTTCTAGAGAAAAATGAATTGCTGTTTTCTGAGGCATGATTTTTTTTTTTTGATCCAGGTTGCTCAGATGATAACACTCCCTAAAAGGATACAAATTTCATGAACACACACCTGCAAATGTTCCTAAGTGTCACTGACCACCATCCTGTCCTCAGCTCCTTTCAGCTGCAAGAACCTCCCTTGGCACTCAAAACTCCAAAGAGGCAAACAGGGCTTCACAGAATCACCAAATCATCTAGGCTGGAAAAGACCCAGGGGATCATCGTGTCCAACCTTTCACCCTACTCTACAAGTTCACCCCTAGACCATATCCCCCAACACTACATCTAAGTGATACTTAAACACATCCAGGGATGGCAACTCAACCACCTCCCTGGGCAGCTTATTCCAATATCCCACCACTCTTTCCATGAAGAATTTTTTCCTAGTGTCTAGGACCAGATCTGCTGTGCTCCTACAATTCTTAAGTTACCCACTATATCCATTCGTAGAACTGGCCATGGTCATAGAATTTTCAAGGAATTCCAATTTTCTTCCAGAAGGAAGAAGCTAAAGACTGGAAACCTTTGCTCCCTCCCAGCAAGAAGCTCTAGGGGTCTTCCCCCATCCCCTCCTCCCAGTACTCACACAATCCACCACCATCTTGCCAAGCTCTCTGGCCCCAAAGACAGTCTTTGCCAGTTCCCAAGGATTGGAGGGGCGGAAAACATCCACAGAGCTCACTGGGACCTGAGGAGGCTTCCCTGTCCCCAGGGACACCACCAACCCCAATTTTCTTACTTCCTGCCTCTGACCCTGTGGACAAACAAAAGATTGAAGGACCACTAAGCACATCTTTCAAAGCAGTCTTGTGGAAGATCTGAAAGCCAAGTAGAAGGCTCAGTAGCCTTTTCAGTCCCCATCCTCCCCCTGGTGCGACAGGTATAATCTGTGTGACTTCCTGTTCTGCCCCTTCCACCCTGGGCTGCATCCAAACCCACGGAATCACACCAAACATCAGTTCTAAGACCAGGTGACTGTGAAGCACTCCAACTCCTTCAGTCATACTGGCAACACATCTCTCCCCTTTCAGTTACAGGGAGCAGTAGCTAGTCATCTTTCTAAGCAACTTGCCACACCACAGCAGGCATTCACTCTTCAGACTTGCAGAATGACCTGACATTGTCTTCTCTGTTTATTTTGGGGCAGGAAAAGGCCCTGCAGAGCTGCATCAAGGGCCACATGCAACCATCAACTGAATCATCCTTGCTCAGCATAGCAAGGGCAGGCTGATGGGGCTGCCTTTCCATCTCACACCCTTGTCAGAAGAGGTATTTCACCTCTCGGCCACCATTCCCAACAAACATCCCCCCCCATACAGCCCCTTCTAGATTTGCTGTGCTGATAACTTTGTTTATCCACTAGAGAGGCACCCATTCCAAAGCACCCTTCTCCTTCAGCAGAGGCTCAGTGTAGCCAATAAAGCCCCAGTTACCAGTAAGGGCCAGGATTTCCCTCACCTTCTTGATCAGCGTCTTGTTGTACTTGTGGATCTCCGCCATGGCATCGAGGGTCGGGTTGTTGGACAGCAGCCCACCATCCAGAAAGCGGCCTATAGGCCGGAAGTAGGTGGGAGCCGCACCGCTGCAGCGGGCAGCGCGCCACACGAGCTGGTCTGGAGAGGGTGAGAAAGCCAACGGCCTCCTGCAGCAACTTTGCTGTAAGAAGCACCCCATCCTCACCAATACAAAGCAGGAGGGCTTACAACCCCAGCAGCCCCTGACCTAGATGGCTGTGGTTCTTTCTCCTGACAGTAGGGCCTTGCCTTGGATGCATACTGGATTATTTGGGAGGTGGCGGGGATGGCTTTAAAAGATGTTCTCACCATTTTCTAGTTATCCTGGGTCAAATTCACTCTCTACCAGATTCATTGCTGCTATTTTGATGGTAAATCAGTTTCACTTGCTAGACAAAGGAGGAAGAAATCTGGAGGGGACTGCATGTTTCAGTTACACTGCTGTTTCGTGTTGATCTGCTCCTGAGAGCCCAGGGAAAGACACTGACTGTAGGCAGGGCTCCTCTAGCAGACCCCTTCCTCAGGGCCTTGCTAGCCAGATCCTGGTACAAGAGAAGCCAAGGGTGGAAGAGGGAGGAGAAAAGGGAACCATCACTAGAGCCAAGCTACAAGCCAAGATCAGGGGTAAGTCATTGCTGGAACATCCTAATTCTAAGAGCAATGGGAAGAACAACAGGGAATCTTCTGTCACTGAGCGATGGCCCCCTTCCCTGCCAACCATCTGGACTTCTGTGTGCCACCATTTACCTTCTGGCTGAGTGAGTGGTTTGAAAGATGCACTTGTCTTGTATTCAGTGGAAGCTTTTGTCTCTGGTACAGGGTAATTCCGGAACAGGTGGAGCTCAGCTGGCTGCCGGTCACACAAAGTCCCTGTCACCATAACCCTGGGGGAAGAGACATGACAGAATAAGAGTAAAATGGAAAAATAAACCCCCACTACTTACAGCTTCAGTAGTCTGCACATCACACTCCTCCAGATCTGCTCCAAGAAGGGGCTGAGCATCTCCACTGAGAAGGGCCTAGAGCACACTCAGGAGAGCATCAACCATCACAGCCCCAGGCAGGACTTACTTGGGTTTTTGGACATCTGTCATTTTGGTGTTTTCCCCAAATTCTTTCTTCAAGAACTCATCCAGGGGCTCCGACTCGTAGGGCCGAGACCCCCGGAACACCATGTCCTTCATGCGGAAGTACAGGCAGCGCATGTAGTCCATGGACTTCCCTGAGACGGTCAACAGCATCAGCAGGAGCAGAGGGTAGGAGGAAGGGCAGGCAGAACAAAGAGCACATCAGAGCTGGGACTTTCCAGGACCAGTGGGAGAGGGGAGGTGCCATTCTCAATCCCATTCTCTTCCCAGGCTGCCTGTCATCAGCTCAGACCTTAGTAGCACGACTGGGAATGATTAAAGAGGAAGGGCAAGCTTGGAGTGTAGCTTCCCACTGCCAGAAAGTGTTAATCACCTTGTCGTAAAAGCCCCATGGAGTGAGCAGGAAGAACAGAACACTGCATTCTGCCACCACACGCTTCCCAACACCCAGAAAGCTGCTCGAGCTCAGCTGATGGGAGAAGCAAGTGCAACGCCAGGTCTAGCTTCATTAATGAACATCCCTTTCCTCCTTCGGCAGGGCTGACAAATCTCAGCTGGGACTCAGGAGAGGCAGCTCCCCACAGAGGAGTGCTCAGGCCCACGGGAGCGAGAAAGGGCCCATTATTTGCACCGTCCTCACCGTGTACGATAGCCAAGGCCAAGATTCCCCCGGTGCTGGTTCCTGCAATCCAGTCAAAAAGCTCACGGATGGGACGACCTGCTGCCTTTTCGATAGCCAGGAGGAGCTGGATCAGCACCAGGCCCCGGATGCCTCCTCCATCCAGGCACAGGAGGCGGTCATGACTGGAGAGAGACGGACACAAATGACTGGGAGCTGTGGAGCAGCTTACAATTCTCAGCAGTCTGTGTGTGAACAGGGCCCTGGGGGTGGGAATTTTATGCCACTAAGGAGGAAGCTGCTGCAGGCAGTGTAAGCTGGGGACAAGTAAATGCAGCGGTGCTTCCTCAGATGCCAATAAGACTGCACACGGCCAGATGAGCCTCGTCAGAGCTGCTTGCTCTTTCAGCCATCTCTAACCTCTGCACCAGAGATGTTCACAAGCAGAAACCACACCCAACTCCCTTACTACACAGTAAGGGGTATCACGTCACAAATAAAAAGCAGGCAGCCCCGAGTTCCTTCCAGCAGCACTTCAGTGCCAACCCTCCCTCTGCTCCACACAGGGTGAGGTGCGAGCACTGCCAAGGCAGCGCACGGCCTGGCAAAGGAGATTGGTGAGCGTCAGGGCAGCGTGTGGAGATGGGCAAATGACAAAGCCAAAACAGTGCCTGGTGCCCAGGGGCAGAGGAGAGGGACAGAGCAGCGGTTTCACCTGCTGAGCTCAGGCTCCACTGCAGCTCCAGGGCTGCAGGCAGGAACAGGCAGCAGTTGTTTATGGGAACAGAAATTCATCACCGAGGTTCTGGCATAAACTGCAACATCAGTGGACATTAAATAATGTCAGCTCTGAGGTTTCCTCACTCAGGGGTGCAGGTGGGAAGAATTCACACACGTGCATTTCACCTTCAATCTGCATAGGAGCCTGGATACAAGCTGTTCCTCACTTACCTTCTTCTACCCTCACTGGGCATGTCCACATCATCTGGTGCCTTCAAAAACTGTCCAAATGTTGTAGAAACATACAGAAGGTCCTTGTATCCTAGAGGGCCATGAATATGCAAAAGGAAAAAAAAATTAGAGACCAGTGTGCTCTCTGAACCCTCCCATGCATGCCTCTGAGAAAGCAGGCAATCAAAGTGTACTTAATCAATTAGAAAACCTTCAATTATTCTTTCTGCTCTCTGCTCCTAGAAAGATTGGTCAGGGTACCCTAACCTCCCACCAGTGCAGTAAACAATTTACAGAGAGAATAACCAGCTCCCTTCACAACCTAATAAAGCTCCCTGCAGGAGACACAAGCCATCTTACCCATAGCCACCAGGTACCCCCCAAGATTAAATTGCACCAAAGAGGAGAAACATTGTCCATTAGAGCAGGCAGCTGGAGATGCACTGGCAAAGATGAAGGATTTGTAGAAGCACAGTAGGCTGAGAGAGAAGGCAGAGCCTAGCAGCGTGCCCACTACGCAGTTCACTGCAAGCTGTAAGATAGTTTTATCTTGTCTAAATCTACTCCTGTGAGGTAACCTAGGCAGGAGAGCTATGGGGACAGGGTGGCTTGTCATTACCCCTCAGCTGATGTACACCCAGGCCACCCTGAGTGCAGGGTGCCAATCCAGGCTAGGTGAGAAGCGAGCCTGTGAAGCCAAAAGAAAGAACAAGGGGAAAGCAGTTAAATACTCCTGACAGCACCCAGTCTGGAAGGGGGCTGCAGCTGATAGTGAATGTGGTGAGGAGTTTCTTCAAGGGCAAGCCCATGATAAAAAAAGGGCCTTGCTCCATCACTGCATCAGAGCTGAAACTGGGGGAGCTGCCTTCACAAGGCCACGTTGAGAAGAAAGTTCTGGTGTCATCAGCCACTGACACTTACGGTGACACAGATGCACTCCAGGGCCTTTGCAAAGGAAATCACAAACCTGAGAGGGGAAGTGACCACAAGTGGCTGTTATCTGCCTGCGTGCCCCTCTCATTGAGTGTCAGAGCCTCCCTCCAAGCCAACTCACCCACTGCCCACTCCATGACCCCTCCCAGTGCCTCTGAGCTCTGGAGCTTCCCAGAGGAGGAAAGCCTGTCACCTAGAATAAACACACGGGCTTGTTCATACAGACTGAGAAGTACAAACTGTGACACAATCGTGTGTCCTAAGGTAGGCTTTTCCTACGTACAATGTAAACCCTGTGATGAGGGTCTCTGATCCTTGAGCTTCATCCCTTCCCTCTCCCAGCTGCTGGCCTCCAGAACCTGAGTAAGTGATGCTTCTAATTCCCTTGTACCCAGCAAGGTGCCAGGGGGTCCTCAGGGCAGACCAGCAGGTACCTCCCCATCTGTACACAACCCAGTGGATAAAATACATGCACACAACTAAGTCCTACACCTCTTCCAGGGGGGTGAGAAAAGCAGTCTTCCCTTTCCTTTTTGCAGAACTGCATTGTGTAAGGTCTCTAAAACAAGAGTTTAAAGTACACACACAGGAAAAGCAGAGAAAAGAGGTGGGATCCTGTAACAGCTGAATGACAACAGTCACCAGAAAATGAGAGCAAGGAGACAGTCCCCAGTGCACGGCCCATCCGAGGAAGAGATCTGAGACAGCACTGTGAAGCAAGACGGAAGGAGAGCGAGGGAGGGCCAGGGAAGGCTTTACCTAAGCTGTTGAAGCTGCTCCATGAGGAAGGTTGGCCTTCCAGGAAGGAGGCGGCAGATGGTGCCAGGCTTGGGGAGTCGGGATTGGGTGGGCGGCAGCGTTCGGTGCCTACAGTTTGCAGCAGGTCTAAGAGCACTTTCCGGTTTGCACCTTAGGTGACCAAGGAGGAGTGTCAGAGCAGAAAGAGAATCAGTGCACGCACACTGAAGGGAGCTCTGCCAAATTCACAGCAGCCCTGACCCTTGCAAAACTGCTGGGATGACCCAGGGAAGGGGAAAGCACATCCCAGGTATCTCTCCCCAGACAGCAGGCAGCAGGCCTTGTGCACAGCCACGGTACCAAAAGCTGTGCAGCTTCAAGGGTGTGTGCCACACACTTCTTGTCACTGAAGAACCACCTGTGTCTGCTTACGCCTGTGTGGTTCAGCAGCACTGTCATCCAGTTGTGAGCTTGCAGTGTCTGACATCGTGGCTTGAAAGAGAGGCAGTGCATGCCAGCTTCTCCTGTTGCATCTCCATCTCACAGAAGAAAAATTCATCAAGGGCTATTAATACAAAGCCTACGCTGCTAGCTCGGGAAGCGCCTACCCTGTGAGCAACTAGAACTGGGAAAGCACATTGGAGAAGCATCACGCTTGGCATGTTTTTAACCTCTCCCCAAGACACTCTTTTGGCAACCAAGGGGAGACAGGATGCAAGGTCCACCCTGTAAGGCTGCTGACATTCTCCCTCACCTTTGCTGCTCCTGGCTGCCAATAGCCCCGGTGTCTCCCCGAAGTCATTGGGTATCTCGACATCTCCTCCAAACACGATGATCGCTTTGATCATATCCAGGTGGTCATGCTAGAGCACAAGAGAAAGCTCAGTCAAGAGCCACGCTCTCCTTGGCTACAAGTCCTATGAGGAGAGGCTGAGGGAGCTGAGGTTGTTTAGTGGGGAGAAGAGAAGGCTTAGAGGTGACCTCATCACTCTCTTCAACTCCCTGAAGGGAAGTTATAGCCAGGTGGGGGTTGGTCTCTTCTCCCAGGCAACCAACAACAGGACAAGGGGACATGGGTTTAAGCTCTGCCAGGGGAAGTTTAGGTTAGATGTTAGGAAGAAATTCTTGACAGAGAGGGTAATCAGGCATTGGAACGGCCTGCCCAGAGAGGTGGTGGATTCACCATCCCTGGAGGTTTTTAAAAAGAGATTGGACATGGCCCTTAGTGCCATGATATAGTAATTGGAGTTGGATCAGGGGTTGGACTCGATGATCTTGGAGGTCTTTTCCAACCCAATCTATTCTATGATTCTATGATTTCTCTTTTCCTCTCTCCTCTTTTCATTAGCCAAAGCATCCAGAAGGGGTCACCCCATGAAAGACATCAGGCAGAATTTTGAAGGACTTTATCCCTGCCTCAACCATTCAAGAAAATCCTCTCTCACCTTCCCAGCAGCCTCTGAAGAAAACTCACCTTCATGGCCAGATGCAGTGGTGTGTTGCCATCTTGACCCCTGGCATTGGTGTGGGCCCCGTGCATCAGCAGTACCAGGGCACAGTCAAAGCGTCCCCTCTTGACTGCAATGTGCAGAGCCATGTCAGCCGTCCGGCTGGTCAAATTCACCTCAGAGCTGTACTCAAGCAGCAGCCGTGTCATCTGCCAGGTCAAGAGGAGAGAAGGAGATCATGAGTACAACTGCCAGGGTGCTCAAACGATCCAGGTCTCCGGGCAAGCAAAGCAGGGGAAGAGGCAGGACCTTTAGTCTGGACACAGCTGGCTGGCAGATGCCAGCTGCATTGTTCCAAGCACTGGAGATGGTGTTTCTCTGTCTTTTACCACAGAAATAGTTGATGGTTTCACAATCTGGCTAGAGCTCCTGGATGTTTTGGGACTTAGATGTAAGTGTAGCAACTGGCTGAGAGCAATGGAGAAAAAACAGTTTCTCTTGGGCCAGAACGCATGCAGACTGGAGAGAAAAAGGTTGCTTTTTGATCTTTTTATAAGCCAAGCAGATTTATGTCTGTTCTGAAACTCTGCAGGACATTTCTGAGAGAGAAGTGATTCTGTGGGAGGTAAAATAGTCCTGCCATAGGAGTGTCCTCTGCTTGCAATAGGCACCATCCATGTGCTCCAGCATGGCATATCATACCACTAAGCTGCCCAGCTCTGGCAGAACATAGACAACAACCCACGTGTCACCATGCTGTGCCTACCTCACACTCTCCCCGAGATTTTCAAGGCATCAACCTGCTTCCTTCCATGAAACTTTTAGTAATGAGGAGACCTCCCCCCAGGGGTAACAGTGACACTGCTGCAATTTCCCTAACAGAAAGAGAAAAGGACAAGCTGGCATAGGATGACATACTAGGCATCAGCCCACCAGTCTGTCTCACTGCAAGGCTCCACTGCTCTGTCCCCTGTGGCAAACAGCACAGGGCAAAGAGAACCAAACGCTGGGCTGATGGCTGGGCTCTGATCCTCACAGGGCTCTGCACATGCACTCAGGAAAGGGAGAGGTCAGCAGCAGGAAGAGTTATCCAGGTGCTGGGTGGCAGCACAGGCCCTCACCATGGGCTGGCTCCATTTACCTCTGCCTTCTTTGCCCAGTGCAGAGGGGTGGCTTCATAGCGTGGGTCCCTGGAGTGAACTTGGCTGGCATCCGCCTCGAGGATAGCCTGGGCACACCTGGCAAAAACAATGAGATGAAGGGATTGGTGGCTGTCATCTTGACTCTCTCTCCACTCACATCAGCACCTGCCACCTGCCCAGAGCCTTTCAGGAAACCCTTCAGCAGCAGCAGCCTCCCTGCAACACCTCCAAGTTCCTCAGCTGCAGTTTTGTTTTGCCCTTTTTAGAAGGGAAGGGTGCCACAGGAAGCAGACAAGCATCACCACATTCAGAGGAAGCAGGAGAAGCCCTTCCCAATTCCAAGTTGTGGAGCGACATCTGGGTGCTCCTTCTATAAAGGAATACAGCAGGAATACAGGGAAAGTTCTTCTCTTCTCCCTCTCTTTCTGTGGAAATGTGGGGATAAAGTTGAAACAGTTCAATACTTGCCAAAATCTGTGTACTTACTTCCCCATGTGTGAAACCCCACACCTATTGTGAACTGACTAGTGCCTGGTAAGTGTGTGCAGGCAGACTTACAGAACAAGCATATGTTCTCTGCTCTGAAACACTGCCAAATAAACCATGTACAAGAGACCCAGTCCCACTGCAAACTGAGGGACCTCAGTACCTTTTTTGGCTTATGAATGCGTCTCCAAGGGTGGAAAACACTTTTAAAAACCACTGAAAAATCAACTAGAAAGCTAGAAGCAGTTAGTGTTGACTTGAGAGCCCTGTTTGTAGAGCTCAGACAATCTATGAAAATGATTATAAAGCACAGGCAAAGAGAACCAAATTTCTCCAGGGAAAGACAAAACAGGGAGCAAGCATCATGGCTCTCTTGATTCAGTTGAAGTGTGTTATTAAGAGTTAACAGAATCTTTAGCCCACAGGAGACAGGAATAATTAAACTTTGAAATGAAAGCTTATCAGAATTAGAGCACTCATGAGACAGAGGTACAGCAATTAGCAATACATCTTCTCCTAGCTCATTCCGAGAAAAAATACTTCACAAAAACTTTTCCTTAAAAAAATAAATCTGGATCTTTCTCCTGCTGTCTGAGACTAAATAATACATACAGATAAATTCAGGGAAAACTTTTTTTTTCCCCCCTCAAAGCACTCTTTTCTTTTCCATGCCAGCACTTCTCTGCTCTTTTGCCAGCTCAGTGAGGTAGCAGAGTACAGTACAGTACAGGATGTAGAATCACAGAATGGTTTGTGTTGGAAGGGACCTTTAAAGGTCATCCAGTCCAACCCCCCCTGCAGCGAGCTGGGACACCTGCAACCAGAGCAGGTTGCTCACAGACCCATCCAACCTCACCTTGAATGTTTCCAGGGATGGTGCATCTACCACCTCTCTGGGCAACCTGTGCCAGTGTCTCGCCACTCTCACTGTAAAAACTTCTTCCTTATATCTAGTCTAAATCTACCCTCTCTTAGTTTAAAACCATCACCCCATGTCCAGTTGCAAAAGGCCCTGCCAAAATGTTTGCCCCCATCTTTCTTATAGGCTCCCTTTAAGTACTGAAGGGCTGCAATAAGGTCTTCCCAGAGCCTTCTGCTCTCCAGGCTGAACACCCCCAACTCTTTCAGCCTTTCTTCATTGGAGAGCTGTTCCAGCCCTTTGGTGCCCTCCTCTGGACCCACTCCAACAGGTCCATGTGTTTCCTGTGCTGAGGGCTCCGGAGCTGGAGGCAGTACTCCAGGTGGGGTTTCAACAGAGCAGAGTACAGGGGGAGAATCCCCTCCCTTGACCTGCTAGCCACACTGCTTTTGATGCAGCCCAGGATACAGCTGGCCATATAGGCTGTGAGCACACGTTGTTGGCTCATGCCCAGCTTTTCACCCACCAGTACCCCCAAGTCCTTCTCCACAGGGCTGGTCCTCCATCCCTTTATCCCCCCACACTGTCCACTACCCGTTGGATGCAACCACCCAACCAATTCCTCATCCACCCATCAAATCCAGAATGAAGAAGGATGCTGTGGGGGCCTGCATCTAAGGCTTTACAAAAGTCCAGATAGACGACATCTATCTTCTAACATCTTCCTACTAAGCACTGCCCTGCAAGGGGTCTAGTCTTGGACAGCCCTGAGCAAGCAGACAAGTTCCCAGACTGGAGGAAGAGCCCTGTTCTGGCAGCCCAAGCAGTTACTCACCCCTTCTGGGAGAACTTTAGTGCTGTGTGGATGGGGTAGCCCAGCGTCCCCATGACATTGCAGCTAGCGTGGCATTTCAGCAGAGACCGAACCATGTCCTCTTTGCCCAGCTGACAAGCAAGATGCAGAGGAGTTAGCCCTTCATGGCTCAGGTGGTCCAGGCCAGTAGTTGGGGTTCTGCCCAGGAGCTGGGAAAGGGAGACAATAGGTAAATGAATATAGAGATGTGGGAGAGCACTGTCTCTCTTCCTGAGCTCTGAGGACAGACTCGGAAGCACTAGGTTCCTCACAAGGACTCCAGCTTGTCCTTTCCACCTCCACTGCCAACACAGTAGTTACAGAAGCACTCCTTGTTTTCTCTCACCAAAGGTCTTACAGCTGCTCTCTGCCCTCTTCCTCTCACCAAGGTGCTTCCAAGACACCCCTCAGCCAAAAAGGGCTCACACCACCTTGAACGACACAGCCCAGCAGACTCCCCCTGTCTCCCACCAAGTGGGCCAGGCTCAGCTGCAGTGACTGAAACTAGGAGCTCCCCACTCCTGCTGCAGCCCAATTGGTTACCACAGCCAGTCAGCAGGCAGGAGCCCAACCTTCCCTTCAACTTCACCACTGCTTTCAGATACAAACAGGATTCTGTTTAAAATACACATGTGGGGATCTGTTTGAGGGAATTTTCCTATTCTCCCCCTAAGTTTTAGGCCCGTTACCTGCTGACTGGTCTGTTACACAAAAACATCCCACTGCTGGACTGGAGAAACCCTACAAGCCCTGGTGCATACAAGGGAAGTGGGAATTCAGAGGTGCTTTTCTTTGGTTTAAAGAAAAGAAGGAAATAGGAGACCGATCAGACATGGAAGTATTCCTGTAACAACAAGCCAAGTTGCTGCCATCAGAGAAATAAATGAGGAAAGTACCCTTTTAATGCAAAGGTCCTAACTGCACTGGCCCACAGCATGGCAAGCCCTGATTGTCATCTCTCCCCCATCACACATTAGGCAACACCAGCACAGCCTGGCAGACAGGAGAACTGTCACAACAGGCATTGGGCAAACCTGAGGGGTGCAAACACAGGGGAGGGACGGCTTCGTGCTTGTGCTGAGGAGCTGACCAACCTGAGGAACCAACATGGAAGGCCACCCACGCCCTTACAAACCTCCTCACTCTGCCCAGCCCTTCTCAGCAACCGAGAACACCTCTGGCTTCAGACTGCCTCTGCCTCAAGGCTCTGATCACCAGCCCCCTTTCAAGGCCACTCAGTTCAAACAACAGGTTCTGCAGCTCAGAAGAGCCCAGGAAGGCTCTGAACCATCCTTCAGTTTGAGAGCAACACATGCACCCCCACAGCAGCCACAACACACACTACCCCCAGGAGCATTCTGCCCAAAACCAAGCACCCCGCTTGCAGAAGATGGAGAGGAGATAGCCAAGGGCCTAAGAAAAGGCAGGATGAAGGCCTGAGGCAAACAGCAATGAAGGACACTTTCAGAGGAGACCTGCTTAATATTCTTGTTCTGCTGCAGGATGGAATTTGGAGCCTTCTTATGGGGGACAGCACTGGTAAAGGGGAAAGAAAGAGGCTGAAATCAGCCTCAAGCATTAAATTGATGCTGCAGCAGTGGGAACTGCTTTCCCTTCCCCCACCTGCTGCTAATTTCCTGTCTCCCTCCTCACAGCATAGAGAACACCCATTCTAGTCCCACTCCCACCCCCGGCTTTAAAATCACTCCCACCTCAATGATCTGGGGGTTGTTGCCTCTGACAGAGTAGTGGAAAACGGTCTCCCCGTTCTTGTCAGTGATGTCCACCCGCGCGTGGCACTCCAGCAGCTCCAAGAGGCACTCCATGTCTCCCTTGCGGCATGCCAGGTGCATGGGGGTGCAGCCATCCTCGCTGTCCGTGCTGTTCACGGAGCTGCGAGAGAAGAGTCGATGTGATGCCAAAGAAGGGCTGGGAAGATGAGGCCACACAGCTGCCCCAGGAACCAATACAAAGGCAACTTCCATGTCTGTGACATGCCCAGTTTGGGGGGAATCACAAGGTGCAGGAAAGCCTGACCTCTTGCTACGGAAGGAGCATAGGGAAAGGCCACCAAGCAACCCTGCCATGGACTCTCTCCCTGACATGCCGCCCCTTCCTCTTCCCCCCATATGGGAGCAGCTTCCCCTGCCCAAAGGAAGGCATGAGACAGGTTACAGTCAGCAACCTGGCTGAGCTGCTGCCCTTAGTCCCACTGTCCCCTATCTCCTCACTAGTCTCCCAAATCCTCCGTCAGCTTCCCCAAGGAAAAAGAGCAAGGACTTGTGGCCAAAACCCATTTCCAGAAAGACAGCCCTCCTGCACCTCCTCTTACATGGTTTACACAGTCAGACACAATACCTTCCAAAAAGCATCTCCCCAAGGGTTGTAAGAATGTGACTAGTGCCTCTTGCAAAACACTTCAATCCTTTAACTCAAACACCAGCCCTCTGGTCTTCAATGTCCAGAGCTGCAGGTTGTAAGCCTGTGGATAAGCTTACACTGTGACCATCAGACCCCCTTTGCTACAACATCTGTCATTCAGGCAAGACACACCAAGGCCAGCAATTTGAGGCCTCACCTCTGCAGTAACCACAGGTGCTAAGCTCCTCCAAGAAGCCGCCCCAGCTGCTCTGATACACGAAGCCAGGATACACTAATGTGGCCCAGCATGCCCTCCCAAGCTCATCCCCAACAGCAGGCCCACTGGAGACGCCTCCCTGCCCCTTGCCTCAGAACACAATTGTGCCGGAAGCTCTCACGGTAGCCGATCTCCACCGCAACGTGCGCCGAGGACCAGCTGGGGTGGTTGCGGAAGCAGTCACTGAGCTGCTGGAGATCCTCCAGTGATAAGGGCTGGCGAGAGATCTCATAGAAAGGGCGCAAGTGCCCGGCATAGTGCTCAAAACGTGCCAGGGCATCTGCTTCGTTGTCGAGCTGGAAGAGCCTGCAGGAAAGGCAAAGGTGGTGTTGGTCCTGCTCAAAGAAACAACCACCACCCTGTGTGTCTGAGAGAAACAGCTCTTCTGCCAACGGTAGTGCCAGGGACTTTCCCCTTCCTCTGGTGTCATGCTTTCCTCAAGAAGAAGGGAGTCAACTTCATTAGCAGAGAGCATCTCCACTTCCCGAGGAACATTAATTTGGGGGCTGAAATATCCTGTGCTCCAGATGCTAAAGCAGTAACAGGTATGAGTGGAAGCACACATACCTGGGGATGTTCTGACCCCAGCACCTACTTCACTGCTGCCCATCTGGACTCCCGACCTG
This sequence comes from Chloroceryle aenea, assembly GCA_013399075.1. Classification (NCBI taxonomy): domain Eukaryota; kingdom Metazoa; phylum Chordata; class Aves; order Coraciiformes; family Cerylidae; genus Chloroceryle; species Chloroceryle aenea. The sequence goes on from VWZY01000048.1 coordinate 34,295, forward strand.
ACCTGTTCTCACAAGCTGTTTTAATGACTCTAGACCAGCACACACAAGGGCCTCCCACTCCTCATGAGCCCACCTGCTGATCAAACCCATCGTCCCCTACTAGTGAAGGGCTGCACTCCTGAGACCGGAGGTTTTGGGTCTACTACAATCTCCCACTTACCGGAAAGCGACCTGTGGGCTCTGGGGATTCACCAGCAGGCAATCCCAGGAGCGAGTGAGGCTGTTCCTATACAGGGCCACCCTGCCTTCCTCCCTCAGGCAGGTGTGCGCGGCGTACTCTGCAGCTGGCACCTCCTTCACCCGGTAGGGGTTTGTGAATATCTGGGTGACGCTGTTGATGGTGTTCACCAGCCGCCCCAAGAACTGCATCTTTCCGGAGCCTCGGGCGGTTTCTCCCCGGTAGCCTGAGGGAAACTCGGGCACAGGCAACTCCTGGCCCAGCCC
>VWZY01000048.1:35446-67755 GCA_013399075.1 Chloroceryle aenea
GCTCCGGCGGCCGCTCCCCAGACAGGATTGCATCAGCTTCCAGGCGCCCCGGCTCCACCTTCCCCGCCGCCCCTCTCCAGCCCCTCACCACGCTGAGGGGCGCTCCCATCCCATCCCTCCCCTTGTCCCTCGGGAGGCTCTGCTAATGGGGAGGGTGCTCCCCGAGGTGGGAAGAGGCTGCTGGGCTGCAGCCCGGGCTCCTACTTTCCAACCCAGGGGCGGGAAGAGACCGGCCACCAGTGAGGGGACAGGGTCCGATTCGGTGACTTTCCCTCTTTGGCTGCTGAATCACAGGGAGGCCACTTGTCGCTCTCGAGCATTTCACCCCCGGAGCCTGCGGACACCCCTGTGCCGGGAGTCGTGGTGCTCTCGCCCGCCGGGCACGACAGCGATGGGGTGGCACCTCCACGCATGTCCTGGTTGGGTGCCTTCGCCATGGTTTTGTCCCATGGGACTTTTGCTTTTACTTTCTTTTCAGCCTTAGGCGGATCTTGCCTGGGTTTCCTCCTCAGGGGGAAGCCTTGGCCTCCTGACAGCCAGGCTGGGACATTTTGGGTCCCCGGGGCAGAGCAGCATCCCAGCCACTTCAGGGCGGGATGAAGGGGGGATGGGAGGTCCAGCTTTCCCACGTTATTATTTTTTGCAGTCATTATTGCTAATAATACTACATCATTATTAAAGTAGGGATGAGTCACATGGTCTGGAGGGGCGACAGGGGCCAGCCAGTATGGCTGGTGCCCTCTGTGCTGAAGTGAGGAGCACAGGCTGGCAGTAACCGGCTCTTCTCTTGGCTGCTCAGCAGGATCAGCTCGAGGCAAGGATGGCTGCTGACGGGCTCTCCAGCAAGGCCCTGAAGGTGAGCACTCGTGGGACTGGGGGGCTTGGGGGTCTGGTTTCAGGGTCCTCGGGTGACCGCCCCCCTCTTTGGCAGGTGAAGCGAGAGCTGGGGGAAAACACACCACTGCTGTCGGATGAGGAGCTGATGGGGCTGTCGGTGCGGGAGCTCAACCACCACCTGCGGGGTCTCTCCAAGGAGGAGGTGGCGAGGCTGAAGCAGCGCCGGCGGACACTGAAGAACCGGGGTTATGCTGCCAGCTGCCGAGTGAAGCGTGTCTGCCAGAAGGAAGAGCTGCAGAAGCAGAAGATGGAGCTGGAGTGGGAGGTGGACAAGCTGGCCCGGGAGAATGCTGCCATGCGCCTGGAGCTTGACACCCTCCGTGGCAAGTATGAGGCTCTTCAGGGCTTTGCCCGCACCGTGGCCACTCATGGGCCCTCTGCCAAAGTGGCCAGCGTCATCACCATTGTCAAGTCCAGCGCCAACCAGGCCGCCTACTCCTAGTGCTGGCCTCCATCCCCCAGCTGGGCATAGCCCTCCTGGGGTGTCTTCCCTGAAAAATCACCTCCTGTACCCTCCCTGACCTCCTCCCTGGGGGAACCTGTGCCTCCTCCTCCTCCCATCCCTTGACCACCAGCTTTTCCATACAGGGAGGGCTGCAGCAATGGGGGTGCCGGGCAGAGGACAAGACCCCACTGGTGGCCCCCAGAGTCCCCTTGCCTCCAGCCTAATCTGCTTCTGCAGCCCTTCTGGCCAGGCACCCCTTGCCCTGAGGTGTGCAAGCAGGAGAGGGCAAGCCCCCACAGGCAGCAGTGTGGTAGCATCCCACAACTCCAAGCTGTCAGGAAAACCCCAGGTGCCTCTTTTTTGGGGGAGGGCATGGGAGAGCTGAGCATGGGCCAGGCACGTCCAGGAGCGCATGCCAGGGAAGGAAAGGGCAGGAAAGAGGCTGCAGCAAGATCCAGAAGGGATATGAAGGAGAAAGGTGTTGGCAGTGGCCCCACAGCTTGGACCATGGCTAGAGCTGGAGGCGGGTGGTAGCACAGCTGGAGCCTCTGGGGATGGAGATGGTGAGAGAAGGTGTCAAATCAGAGGGGGAATGTGGCTGTCGGTTGGTAACTGGTAAGAGGGAGGGGGATGAGAAAGTGCCATGGCAGCCTGTGGTGCTGAGGGAGCTTCAGGGGTGATGGTCATGGAGGAGGGTCCCTTGAGTAGGGGAGAGCTGGGGAATAGAAGCAGGTCAGCCTAGGCTATTGTCTGCAAACATGGAAAAGCAGTGGTGCCGTTTTATCTCTCCATCAAGCACATCCTCCATGCCTCTTCCTGCCTCTGGGATGCTTGGCCCGGCCGGGTGCCTCTGAAATGCAGCGGCACTGGCAGGAAGGAAGCGGAGGCAGCTGGAGCAGAGATAAACACTTGTTTTGCTCAGCCCAGGCAGGCCAGCTTGTACAGCTCTACCAGGCACTCCCCGGTGCCCCACTACCTACAAAGCCCACAGAAAGGTGCTCCTGGGCCCCATCCCCCCTCCAAGAGCCTGAGCTGGGGCAGCAGAGGGGTGAAGGAGCAGGAAGCAGGGGTGGGAGAGCAACCCTGCTCCTGGGAGCTGCCTGGCAGGCAGGCAGGTAGGGTCCTCCTCTTTGGTTTTCCTCCAGCTTGGACACCAGTGTGTGACAACTGGCTCTTCAGCAGGCTGAAATGCCAGGGAAGAGTTGGATTTGCTAAATACAGGCAGCACAGGGGAGGTAGGAGGAGGCAAAAACCTTTTGGGCATCTGCCCCCATAGATGATTCCCTCCCCTTTCTGCCCCTGCCTGGATATTGCCACGCCAGCCGCCCTCGGCTGTAGCCTCTGTCCCTCCCTGGAGAGGGGTGCCTGGCACTTGTGGAGGGGGCAAGGTGGTTAGCATCCCCCTCCCCCAGCTCCTCTTGGGTTTATTTATTGCACGACCATAAGTTATTTTCACGTCCTCTTTGCCATCCCGCCTTTCGGCACAGCCAGGATGTTGGTACAAAGCCCTACTTTATATTTTATATATGCAAATCACATTTTATCTTATACTTATATAGAGCAAAAAAATACTTATTTATTTTCTGACTTACAGTATGTGTCCTACCCCACTCCTCTGTATTTTGTAGACTTTACAAATAAAGCAAGTTGTTGTTTTTTTTTTCCACAGTTAGAGTGTGTTCAGCCATTTTGAACTTCAGGACAGAGCTGTCTCCATGAGATTGGGTTTTCTTTCTCCCTTGAGCTTTGCTGCAGGACATGTTCAAGAATGTGCCCCAAAAAGACAGGTTAGGGGACAGCTCATGACTTTTTTTGAACACAGATTTATAGTCTTTGGAAGTAAAAGGCTTGGTAAGCAAGCTAAGCGCTGAACATCACTCCCCAAAGCGCCTGCCTTCAGAAGCAGTTCAGCTGTGGTGAATCAGCTTTTCCCAGGAAAGAGAAAATGTTTTTTACTAGAAAAATTCCTTCCAGGCTGCCCTCAGACCTGGTGCAGTGCAGGAGGAGAGGCAGGTGCAATCACAGCATCTCTACCCAAAAAAATCCCTCGCTGAGTGACCTCACTGCTTGACTCAGGAGCAGTGAGAAGTAGGGAGCTCATGTCCAGCTCCTGGGTGGCCAGAGAAGGGGAAAGAAGCCTGGCAGGCACCTTACACACAGGTGAAGTCCACCCTCCTCCCTGTGGGGAAAAGCCACCCCTCCTCCGAGTCGAGTGGAAGCAATGAACACATTCTCCTGACACACAGGCAGGCAGCTTGCCGCTCTCACGGAGTCGTTCCAGGTTTTCCATTCCCATTCCCTCTTGCGCTGCAAACAGGCCCAGCCCCACCACTGCTGGGGGAAGAGTGAGGTCTCAAACCCAGACTGTTGCAGTGCTAGTTCTCTGGCAACTCCTCCCTATGGAGAGGACACAAAGCTTTCCTCCCAAGAAGAGGACTAGGAGGATAAGACCTTTAAGTCTCACCCCCTGTGCCAAGTAAAACCTCAAAAATCAGTTCAGAGAAGTCACCCAGACAGCACCACACGGGAGCAGCTTAAGTACAATCTATATTATCTCTATATTTTTATTTGTCATCATATTTGCTCATTTCTGCAGAGTATAACGTCACAAAGACCAAAATAGAGAGCGGTTTGTCGCTGAGCTCACATCAGTTCAACACAATAGGTACAAAACTAGGTGACTCTGTCTTATTTATCATACTTTTTTTTTTCAGTCATTTATATACAAAGAACTAGTCTATATGGAAAAATAATAAACAAATCCCATGGGTATGTTACAAGGAAGGAAGGAAGGAGCGAGCGAGCTCCAAGGGCCTACTTCTGGAACCAACAAAAGTGTTTGTTGGGGCCCTGAGCTGCTGCCCATAGACCTGCAAGACCACGGATTCCTCAGCCTCCTTGGTCTCGAGCTCTGGGTCGGATATTTGTTTCTCCAAGCCAGAGCAGCTTCAGAGTCAGTCCTTGCTCTGACACTCGCCTGTCCTGAGGGGGAGGAGGAAGCTCAGAGATTATTTTGAGTGGTGTTAAAAAATATATAAAATTATAACGCATGGCAGCTGGCTGTTGTTTGGGCACTAGTTCTTCACCAGGCTTCTGCAAAGGCAGCTAGTGGAGAAGGGTTACACTTAAAACCACTACACACAGGAAGCTTTGAGACTAGCCAGGTCTTCTGCACAGCATATATATGCAGCACAGATTTCAAAGTCATAATTTTAAAAAAACCCATTTCCCCAAGCCTGGATCACCTTCAAGCTCAACAAGGCAATCCCAGTGTTTTCAGATCTCAGCCACCCAATGCAACAAAGACTGGGGACAGTCACCAATTCAGTGACACTGGGCCAACATCAAGGCTTGTAAATGTGAGGGGAGGAAGGGATCACATGCCATGCCCCATTTTCCTAAGAGAGAGGAGAAGTTTACTATAAATTCCTCACACTAATGGGCTATTAGTCAGAGCCCACTCAGTCTTCAGCCTTGCTTTCTAGGTGGCTTGTGGCATGAGGAAAAAGGGGTTTACACCAAGCCCCCACAAAGCCTGGCAGAGAGTGTTCACAAGTCTATTTAACCAGGGACAGATTTAGGAAAAGCAGTAACTTAACTGCATGGAATTGCAAATGGGGAAATCCAGCAGCAGAGAAGCTGCTGGATCCACTGATCCTGCCACCAGCTCCCTCAAGAGTCAGCATCATTGCTCCCACCTGCTTCACCATTCCCCCAGACACTGTCCTTAAGTCTTCCCCTACCCCATCCTCACAGGATGGAACAAACCTGACTCTCTTCAAGCCCTTCTCCTGCTCCTGACTACACCTTTCTGGTGGGAGTGCCAAGGAGATGCAGTGCTTCTGAGAATGTGAATGAGCAAGCACATGCATACATTAGGACACCAGAGGTAAACTCCAGGCAGTCCACCCGATGCCAGCTCTCCTAGCAGAGCAATGAGGGGTAATTGGGAAACACACCAGTTTGCCAACAGCAGGGTAGGCATCAACTGAGAGTGGAATGGAGAAACCACAGCCAAGAAGACAGCTGCTTGCTCCAACCTCTCCAGCTTGCTTCTTGCTTGCAGGTAGGGGAATCTCGCCTCTGGCACCTAGCATGCTCCCCCTCCTCCCCTAGACAATTTTAAGCAAGCAAGAGGCATTTCCTGGTCCCTGGACAGATAGATCTACAGAGGCATCATTTTTATTTTGGCTCCATTAAACACCCAAGGGCCAATCCAAAACCCACAAAAAAAAAAAGGCAAGGGGAAGCTTCATTTTCCACTCCCAAGAATGGGGTTCCACCCTTCCCAGTTGCTGCAGGACTTGTAAAAAGAAGCAGCAACTGCTGCCTGGGAGACTAAGAGGGACAATTTTAACCATCCAAGTCATGTCAGGTTTCAAGTCTGTAGCTGTTCTGGGCCAAACTGGAGCAGAATAAAAAGCAAAGGAGGAGTGCACAACACCCCTTCCTGAACACTCCCATCCTAAGGGCAAAACTTGTGCAGCTTGCAGAAGTCAGTGATAACAAGCACAGGGAAAGCTCCCTGTGAGAGACCAGGACCTGCTCTGGCAGCTGCCTGGTGCAATCCACACCTTCCAGAGGGACAGCTATGTTGGTGGGGGACAGAAAACAAGGATTAAAAAAATGTTAGTGTTTACATATCTTCCTTTCCCAAAGAGGGATGAAAGGGCCAGAGCTCTACAACCTTTCACCACCTACCACAGCCAGTCCTCAGTCTTCTTAGTAGGAGACAGATGCTCCAGGAAGGATTCCTGCTACAAGAACAAAAGGGAGATGGGAAGCTTGGACACCTGGTGATAAGAAAATCCCACCCTTGTGGGACAGTAATTCCATCCTTGCTGAGCTTCAATAAGCGTCAGCTTTGATGCGAAGCAGAGGGATACAGGGAGCAGAGGAATGTGAAGAAGGTCCTGTCCTTTTCCTCCCTCGCTCACTCAAGTACAGGACTACACAACCAGGTGCTTAGGAGGGTGGGGGCAGATATTCCTTGCTAAGCACTCAAGGTGATGGCTATAGAGACACCAGGGTCTGGTCTGGTTCTCAGGAATGCTCATCACTGCAACCTAATCCCATTTCCCAAGGATCACAGAGATGTTAGTACCAGGGAACTGGGGGAGAAAAGTGTGCCTACTTCAACCATTCAGGTTATTGAAAAGGAATACAAAGCTGTTGGGTTGTCCAGCTGGAAAAAACCAGCAAGCCAAACCCATTTTTGGCCACAATTCCAAGCTCTGGCCAGTCATGCTCCACACCAAGCTGGGCAGGCGTGGGAGGCCAGAGCCCCAAGCCCTGGAGCTTTGCTTCAGTTAATTCCAGTCAATTGCTGCTGTAAGGAACGAGCTCAGGATTGGAGTCCTGGCCATTCCCCCACCTGCACCCTGCTCATTGCATCCCTATCCACAAAAGCTAATGGAAAGTGCCCACTTCTGCAATCTGTACTCTCTAGGAAGTGATATGACCTGCATGTTCCTGCTTTAATAAATTAAAAAAAAATACAAACAAACAAAAAAAAAAAAAAAAAACACCCCACCACAACAAAAGAAGGAAAATGACAGCCTGTGCTGGCAGTTTCCCCTTCTAGAATTCATCATCAGAGCTCAGCAAGAGGGTCTTCTCATTGTCCCGGGCACCTGAGCAGCTGTGAGAACGTGAAATAACATGAGCACCGTTGCGCCAGGGGGGACCATGCTCCAGCGTTGACTGCTGGGTGTACTGCTGGTAGGCTGGGGAGAAGTTGTGGATGGCATCTTGGACAATGTCATGGGGGTTCATGGTCTCCTTGAGGCTGCTGGAGATGCTCTTCATGGGAGCACAGCGACCTGTTGGGGTATGATGGGGAGGGAAAAAAAATGAAGAATACGTCTGCCTTTGCCCACACCTCCTAACGTGAAGGTAAGGACAACAGGGCACATGCACTCCTAGATCCTGCAAAAGTTCCTTTACAGGCTTCCTTAAGCAGCTGCTGAGGAAATGCAACACAAACAGTATCAAGTTTTACCAGTAGTTCTCCTAAATCCAGCCACTGCTAGCCAAATGAATCCACTGCAGCACCAAAGAAGGGACATGCCATGGGAATGGGATATACCCGCAGCAACAACCTCCACTACACGATACCTGTGCTGGCTTGGGGGTGCAACAAGGCAGTCGAGTAGGAAGGTGCTCCTGCAAAGGGTTTCAGAAGACAAAAACTAAGGAGATTCTAAAAATACAGCAAAAATTGCATTTGCCATGCCCAGTCCCTGGATATTAGGCTGACAGGTGATATCCAAGCGCCACGGGAAAGAGACAAAGTGGAAAGAGATGCAAAGGAGGGCAACAGGCAGCACTAGAGGCAGAACCACTCCACAGGCAGAGGGAGTCACGGTGACACCGTCAGGAAAGCAACAGTTGGAGACTGTCCCCACCAAGTGCTGAGCACAGAGGAAGGCTGTGTATCTCCTTCTAAGGGACATTTCTCATGGCTTCTAGGTCCCATTTCCAGCATGGGCTTCTGGCTCTGCTCAGTTCTGGGGATGAGGCCTCCAAATGACCAAAGCACACTGATCATCTGTGGCTGCTGATCATCACAGGTTGGGGTGGGCTGGGACAGCAAACCCAGCTTGTTTGAGAGCCTGTGCAACTCTTTGGACAGAGATTCAGAGAGTCCTGACAGGAAAGCTCTAAAGCTGTGTGTTATGCCACTACCCACAGGGCTGTTTTACAACTTATGATCCAGAGAACTCTAAAGTAACTGTGTGAAGCAGTGGAGGTACAGACTGACAAGGAAGGGGGAACAAGGGACAGAGTAGGCAGTAGGCAGGCTGGGAAGCAGGACAGAACAGTATGCCAGTTAAAAACCAACAGAGACAAACACACAGAGCATGCTGTACCTACCGTACGGCCCATATGATGGAACAGCTGCATCAGGGACCAGTGGCCAAAGCAAGGGGGAGAGGGAGAGCAAGAGAGGAGAGAGGAGAGAGAGAGNACCGAAACATCCCCCACTGTACTGGCCAGCAGTTTACCCTCTCATCACCCACAGATCTCACCTCCCCCAGCTGGGACCACTTTCTTCTAAAACCTCTGGGGCTGGCTGGGATGGAGAGATCACCTACAGGAACACTGCCCAAGGGCTGCTGGCTTCCCACATCTCAGCACACCCTTCTGCCCCAGGAAAAATGAACCCCTTTATTCAGGGAACACTGAATGTACGTGCATAGACTGGGCATGAGAACCTCCTTTTCCCAGAGGTAACGTCCACCTCCCTCTTACCCAGCACAAGATTTCTAGCAGCCCAGCCCTCACAAAGTCATTACAGGAAGATCCTCCTCCTCCTCCAAGTCAAACATATTGCCAAAGCACAGCCTCATCTTCCTGAGACAGATTCAAAACAGAGCCTGTTTCAGGCCCTGTCCCTCCTGCCTTCAGTCTGTTGCACAATCTGGAACGATGGAGTTCCCCTTTGGGGAGAGAGGAAGGAGGAAAAACCCACTCTACCAAAAGGATGCAACTTCTTGCAGCCTTCAGGTCTACAACAAGCTCTCGTGGGTGGCATACTGGGGAACTGAAAAGGGAACAATGCAACTCAGGCAAGGTTTCTGCCCCACAGAGCTGTTGCACAGTTCATCAGTTCAGACACCACAGAGGAGGGGATGTGACGTTTTTCCAAGTATTTATGTTGGAACAGTCATATCACTGTGTTGGTTGCTAGAGGGACCAGTGTCCTCCCAGTCTCACTACCAAACAGACACACCATATGTGCTGGCACATGTCCTACCTTGAGCATCAAGTCTCTTGTCCACGTACACCTTGTATGTGAAGGCATGGCGTAGGGCGATGGCTGCAAAGAACATCTCTACACAAATGATGAAGTCCTGATACCCAGCAGCTACAGTGCCTTCACCCACAGATACATTGGCAGAGTGGATTTTGGGGATGGCACCACACTTTTCCAAGATGGCCAACAGCATTCCTAAATAAAGCAACAAGCCCAGGTAAATGTGCAGAAAAGATGGCCACATACTAACGGTAAGGAACAGAAATATCTGTGCCCTACATCCTAGATGCAAACCCATCTAGTGGGCTAGATGCTCCCATCTACCTGTGCAACAGCAAAAGGACAAATAAATGAAATGAGTATGTTTAAGCAAATAATGTTTAAACACTGACACTCTCCTACTCTCAATAATATAATCTGTGGAATGAGCTGCCACAGGACTTAAATCAAAAAGGATAAGAAGCAGTCAGTTATTTCCAGAGCGCTTCTGTGATCTCAGCATTTCCACTAGCTAGAGCAAGAAATGATGTACAAGGGCTTTCCATTTAAGCATAAAGTGGTTTTGACATGCCATTTCAAGAAAGACATTTCTCCCTGTCCCTAGCCAGAAGAATTCCAGAGAAGGCAGAAAGTGACTATCTGGCTCAAGATGATCCACTAGACAGCTTCTTAGTTTGGCTGCAGCCAGGGAGGACAGGCCACACTTCCACAGCCTACCCAAGTTCCTACTCAATTACTCTTTGAAGTGCATCTCAGTAAACTTAAGTAGGTCATTGAAGAGGGAAAGGCTTAAAGCCAACGAGTAAGAAGCACTGTGCCTAGGTGGAATTTTGGCTTCCTGAACGTGCCTTTGCATCACGTGTATGTATTCCGAATGTCCTTCTGCTCAGCCACAGATCTGTTCAGCCAGCTTGCTGCTTCACAGGAATCACAGACATACCATTAAAATTGTATTTATAGAGCACTAAAAAAGGTACTAAAAATTTTTAGGTGTGCCACTTCAATCAACAGAAGGGCAGCATGGGGATAAAATGCTGGCAGCTTGTCCTTTATGATTCTTCCAGGAATGCAAAGGACTCTTCACCCCAACAGCTGATTTTGCCAGGCAGATGTGTTGCACGTGTGCAGGGAGAGAGAGGATTCAGGAGCACAGAAGCAAAATGGGTTGCCCAGAGAAATGCAATGAAAGACTATAAAACAAACATAATGATCATACAGAAAGACATTCTGGCTATTAATCAGCATCTGCTCTTTCAACTCTAGGGTCTGAGCACCAGCAGAGAGCTCTTTGTGCCTACCAAGGGAAGGGGAAAAAAGCAGCTCACCTTGCCAGAAGGACAGGAAGATGACAGACTTCACCATGAAGAACTTGAGGACTGGGCTATAAGGACTGAGCAGCTCACGTGTGGCGAAGTAGAAAAGGAAGAGGGCATACAGTGCCAGGCTGACAGAGATGTTGTAGATGATCGTCACATAGAGGTAGCCACTGGTTACACTGAAAAGAGAAGATATACAAATGCCTGGAAATTCAGCATGATCTTTTCCCCTTGAAATTGTCATTAGGCAGTTCCAAGACTCTGTTTCCTTCCTGCCTCCCTGTCTCAATTCACTCCCCCAAACTAAGGCACAAAAACCCTGAAACCAACAGGTTTACCCCTACCCTCTTTTTCTACATGCATATTCAGCCTGTGTTGTCCCTGCCTTTCTCCCAAGGCCCAGCACACACAGAGACTCTAAGCACAGCTGGACAGAGAAGGGGCAGCCAAGGCTTGCTTGCTAGATGGACTTACTCAAAGTCACCATCCTGGTACTTGCCGAAGGCCTGAAGAATGACTGTGCTGATCGCCATGAGGGGCTTCACCACACAGAACTGAAGGGTAGCCTACAAGAAGGAGAGAGGAGGAATTAGAAGACAGGAGATCCAAGAGGCCAAGCACCCAATCACCATAGTAGTGTCTCCATTAGCAACACAACACAATCCAGCCCAAACAAGTGGTCTCACCCCACTACCTGCTTATCGATTGTGCTGGAGGATGGTACTATCCAGCAGAAGATGAAGGAGGTTCAGATGAACCTTCTTCACTTCAGAAGAAGTATGTGTGCTATCTACTTGTCCAGGATAGGAAGAAAAGCTCTCACTGTAGGTTGCTCTTAGAACTGCTCAGCTGCTCTCTTCCAGAGCTGGTTTTCATAGGCTGTTTGGCAGCACATCTACAGATGGTGACAGTGTGAAAAACAGAAATATCCCACACTGAGCTACTGTACAGACACAGTGAATTTAACAGAGGAATACCAGGGCAAGGAAGCAAACTCCAATCCATAACTGCCATAAAGACAGACAAGACGGTCCCCTGGACAGAACAAGGACCCAGATCTATGAGGAGGAACTCTGCCAACTGCCATCATGTTTCAGGCATTTTGTACACACACCAGTGTGTGTTGCCAGTCAGAAATTAAGAGCTATTCAGTTGACACCCACAGGACTTTTCCCAAATCTCCCCAAAGGCTCCAGAGCACCTGGGCACAGCTCAATCCATTCTGCCAGCATTAAGCATTATGGGGAGTCCTCCTCTCTTAAAGCAACCCCATGTGTCATCATTCTGGAGACACTGAACTCCAAGGTCCTAAGCCACTGGAGAGTTGTAACCCTAAAAACATCCCCCGTGTCTCCCTGAAGGAGGCTGGAAGAGCCTGAACAGGTGTTGACCTGTATACATGGGGGGAGGGCTGTGATGGAAAGAAGGCAAAACCAAATGGGAATAATTGCTTTGGATACAATGTAATTGCTAGTGGTCATAAGACTTCAAGGAGATTAAAAACCCCCAGCACATGCCAGTTAGTGAGTCACTGTAAATATGTGAACTGGAAAAGGTCAAGCTAATTCGTAAACAACTCTGTCCTCTGTGCCTCCCCTGCTTCCACTATGGGGATGGTTTAACTATTTCCCTGCAATCCAAACCACCACATCCTATTTTTAGTTGCTTCCTTAGAAGATACTATGACATAGAGGAAGCACATGGATGGTCTGTGAGGGTCACCAGACAGACCCAGCGAAGAATCTTAATCAAGATATCTTTTAAGGAATCAAGCTGTCCAGATTTTACACTGCAGTGAGCAGTACACCACCCAGCTGCTGAAGGGCTGTAGGGAACACAGGCAGAGTGACTGACCCACAGCAGGCACTTGCCTGAGAACAGCTTGGGGTGGCAGTGAACATGGAAAGAAAGAATGGTTGTAACACACAGATTCCTCCAGGATGAAAGGGGCTGGAAAGAGAAGAATATGGGCAGGCAGTGGGTGGGAGGCAACAGGAGTGCTGGAGATGCTGAGAACAAGGATAAAATGGGCAAGGTGCTCCTTCCAGCACATTCCTCTTCCTGATCATCATGATGGCAGATACCACACAGATCAGCACTGAGATGTGCTCTGTTGCCCCTTCACACCATCCTTCCCAGGAATTTGCTTTGAAAGATGCTACTTACCAATCCTGGATGTCTAGAAGTACCAGAAAGTGAGTCTTGCTGCCAAGGATTTCTCACCAAGGCAACATTTAAGTTCAAGTCAAGAAGGAAAGAAGCATTTAAACATGTCTTTTCTCAAGACACCTTCCTCACAGCTTCCACAGCAGACTTTGCAGTTTGCAAAGGACAGGCTGACCAGAAAAACTGCTGCCAGATTGCAGCAAAGGAAAAGCAAAGTATCTACCTAGGGCTAGCAAATGAGCTGAGGATTTGCAGAAGGCAGCAGAATCCAACCCCCTAAAAAAACCCACTCCTGGTCTTCATTGTTGAAAAAAACCAACTTTCCAAACTCATGTGTAACCTGTGTGGAGACACCCACCAGAAACTGTGGGACATGAGAAGCAAGAGAGAAATTATTTATCCAGCACTCGTTCCTCTTGATGGGTATTCTACCTGCTTGTGACATATTTAAAAGGTAAAAGTTAATCTTAGGAGTAAAAATATAAGTAATGCATCTAATCAAACAAAGGGTGTACAAATGAAGCCTAAGAGAAACAGGTGAAGCAGCACAGTGGTAACAGAATAGAAAACAAAGCATGAGGGAAGGAAACAGAAAAGCCATGGGACAGAGACAAAAAACCAGAACCAAGAAAAGAAAGATGTGGTCCTTTGCAGAAGGCCAGTTGTGCTGCAGAGATTAACAGTGGATGTTACTGTGAGGCTGCATTGTACCTTCAACGTTCCTGCATATTATTAAAACACAGAAGATGGGTCATGATGTGGAGGAGAAGGCAGGGCAGGTATCTAGAGCCAGTGACTGGAATTATAACGACCTGAACCCTTTCACAGAACTAGGCCTGCTTCACGCTGTCTCCAGAGAAACCTCATGTGTTCATTTCAGCAAGTGAGCAAAGCCTTGAAACTCACCTGCTGCTTCATGGCAGCCAAAGGTGACTGACGTGGATGAGCAAACAAGAGCTGTCTGGAGGTTTAGAGCTCTCCCATTCCCTCCCCCTTGCCATACCCAATTTGGCACAGACAGACACACACGGTGAGCAATACCCAGTTCCTCCTACAAAACACTGCCTGTGTCACACTTGACCCTCCACGCCCTCCTCAACTTCAAACCACAGCAGCAGCACTGGGAATTCAAGAGGCTGTTACACAACTGTGTGGTGTCTGCAACACAACACAACACAACACGGCCATCCATTTCTTAACACTGGGATCTCTGCAATCACAAAAGAGGAAACCAGAATTTCTTTGGAGGTCTAACATCAGATCTAGGAGATAAATTGGGTCTTTTGCTAAGGCCTTGGCTATGCAGGGCAAAGAAAAAACCTCCAAAACATCCCCTCTTCTCAGCAGTCTGCAGGCCTCTCAAAAGTTAAGTTATAACCCCCTCAAAGCAGTGCTCATCTCAGAAGTTCAGCAGCAGAAGGCACCATTGGCACCCCCACGCAATTCATCGCCCCTGGAGCAGGCACAGTTCCTCCAGCCCATACCTGTTTGCAGAACCTCAGGAATCCAATGGAGTATGTCTTTCCCCACAGGCAGCAAGTCCCATATACACAGCTGGACCTGAAAGAGTCAGTACAAGATGACAAGGTTCAGAAGAAGATCTGGGCTAAAGTGCAAGATTCCCACCTTCTTTGTTTACCTCTCTGTAGTGAGGTTGCAGGATTGGTGCTTTCTCCAACCACAACTCCAGTTACAGCCCTACTCTCTTCCAAAAATATGTTTAAATCAACATTCTGATTCTACACTCCAATTTATCTATTTATTTATTTTTCACCTGAATAGCATGGGGAGAAACACAGATCCTAGAGCAAGCACGCCCAGACAACTGAAGACGGTAAAGATTTAAAGGAGGAGAAGAGAATAAGAAAGAAACAAAGGAGAAGGTAGGTATCCAGAAAAGCTGTGCATCAATCCAGCTTGTCTGGATAAGCCTGATACATCTCAGAGCAGGGTACTGGTAAATCATCACTATCCCTGCTGCCCAGTCCCCACAGACATTTGCCACCTGACACAGTTTTTCAACGCAGTGATAGAGGCATGGAAAATGGGCACAGGAGGAGGAAAGACCCATGCTGTAAGGACAATACTCACTCAATTGGTTTCCCTCTGATCTCAGACATGATGGAGCTCTCGCCTCCCAGGTACTCATAGCAGAGGCTGAGGAAGTTGTATATTACAAAGGCTGCAAAGAGAGAGTAAAATGACAACCAATTTTAAAACAGGTGCAAGGCCCAAGAGTACAGGCAACAGACCAAACATGAGACAGGACTGCTTATGCAGCATCTTTCCCTTCAGAGCACTCCAGATTATTTTCACTTCATTTATTGTCCTACTTCAGCACTCACAAGACTATCTGAACTGGAGTGTGGCCAAGGTGCCAGGCCAGTTCCATGACTCATGCCAAAAGGGTCACAGGACCATTTAAAACTGTGGTGAGTCTCTTGTTTTCCTTGGCATCTGTATGATGCCATTCTTAACAGGGGTCCTGTTGATGATTCTGGGACATTACACTGCCACTAAATCATTTTGAAAAGTTCTCTCTGATCTATCAACCATATCTTATCTCCTGTATTTTAAGATGACACACACAGTTTCTCTCTGAGATGCCCAGACTATAGACACATAGAGTTGAAGAAACAGAGGGGTTTTAACAATCAGTGAAATCCTGTTTTCACATCTGGTGGAAATGTTTAAAACAGGCTCTGTGCTTCATTTCTTCAGAAACCTGAAATGTCTTGCATCCTGACTAGTTTTCTCCTTGGGCCACCTCTTTTCTGCCCTCCCCAGCAACTTGGTATGGATGAGAAAGCCTTCTCAGACTGACTGCCAATATCCTGCTGCACTTCAATTCCCTTCGAGGCTCAGTTTTACTCATCCATAAAAACTGAGGTGATGACTGTGTGGGGAGAGATTTCATCATAACTATACACACGTTGACATTTCCTGGGATCCCAACCCAGTTAACTGTGCATGGAATCAGGCCAGATGTGCCCTGTCTGCCACTTTCTCGACTTGTTAGTATCACTGCTGGACCCTCATACAGTTCTGAGATTTTTAGGGCAAGGATTATATTCCTAAACCTGGCACATGCAGACTTGGGGCAAAATGACAGAGCAGGTGACACTTCTTTCAACATTATTTTCTATGATAGTCCATACTAGGATGTTCCCTGGAATGTCAACACCCAAATCCTGGTTTTGGCCTCCAGCACTGACATAATATAAAGAGAAAATAACTTGAGATGTAAACAAGTCTCAAGGAAGTTTGAAACAAGAACAAAAGCCTAATGATGTACAGTCCTGAGAAGATGACCTCACCAAGCAGGCAGTTATTAAACCTGAGGTCAATTTTCTCACGTGGATGAACTTCCAAAGTCAGACAGACACTAACACTCATTTTTCTACAAGCATCCAAACTATGCCGTGGAAGAGAGGTATTCAACACTCCCCAAAATGACCAGAGTCTCAAAACATTGTATTTACAGCTTGTAGATGTGCCTAGCTAGCAAGAATGCTACAGCACATAAAAGCCAGTGGTATACCTGTCTCTGTGTATGTAATTGGGATATTGTTATTGAACAAAGTTAGGTATGTTCACCCAGCAACGACTTTGCAAAAGCCTTAATTAGGGGAGAAAACACCAACCACAGAAAACTTATTTACATAACTGGGGTAACCCCTCTTGCCTGCAATTTTCCTGCAACTTGGCTGACAGTTTCCAGAGGAAGAAAAGCTGAACTTTTCCTATTGTCCTCCAGTGACCCCTGCCCTCTGATGTGGTCATTACAATACCAGGTGCTTATTCCACAAGCACTAGGGAAGAGATGACACCAGAGGAAGAAAACAACAATGACAAAGGGAGGGGGAAATATCTACCCCTCCCTCCCCCAAATAAATGAGTGCTAACTATCAAAGCTTTTCCCATTCCTGATCCACGTGCATCAGATGGTGCCAATGACATCAACTTAATAAAAAAGAAAAATTGTGTGCTACCAAAATCCAGGTTTGTACAGAAGCAGAGTCATGTGAAAGAGCAACACCAAAATATGCTCCACCTAATGCATGCTATGAAATGTAGCCTGTAAGTGGCCCAAGACAGCTTTCAAAATTTATTAGTAGGGTCTTCTGTTTCCATTACATAACAGAGCTCCTTCCCACTTCACAACCTAAACCCTTCCCCCCCAAAAAAAAGGATGAGGTGGATGGCAAGGAAGGGAAGAGAACAAAAAGGCTGTTTCAAAGTGATGCCCAGAAAAAGCAAGCGAGAAAATCTGCTGACTGAAGGTGCTTTCACCTCCACCTGCAGTCCTCTCACACAGCCCAACATGCTGAGGTGAACTCCATAGCATGGGCTGCCTCCTGAGCAGACACTCAGGATGTTTGCAAACTCCCTGAGCTGGTGAGGCAGAGGGCTGCTGCTAGGAGAGGAGTTTTGCAGATCCCCAGGTTTCCTGCAGACCTATACACACACAAGGGGTGGGGAAAAAAAACAACAAACCAGGCCCAAAGAAAGATGCCTTCTGAATCAAGTGTGCCCATCTACTGCTGCAACTCAGTGCATTGTTGCAGCTATGACAGAGGGCCTGCTGGTCCCTTCAGCTGATGAATGTGCTCACATGGCCAGGGAAACCTCTCTGCAATGCAAATCCCAATGAAACAACTGCACCCAAGTTATGATTTTATGAGGGAACAGCGAGAAACTGTCCTCAAAAATACACTGCTAGAGTGCAGTTTCTCCTGCTGGGTGGGCAGAAGGCTTCTTTATGGATGAGATGAGGAGGGAAGTTTAGACAGCATTTATTGGAGTAATGGTTTCCCTTGCATAAAATGCCAGTGGTCTGCAGCAGGTTACTGAAAGCAAAGCAATTGATAACTCATACCAAACATGGCATCCTGTCTCCTGCAGGACTCCAAAGCACTTTACACCTCAGCAACATCAGCATGCGGTGGCTGTGCTTCCGTGTGTAAGCACACAGGTGGCCAGAGGATGGGGCCAGAAGAATACATTTCTGACAAACTTCACTGGGCAAACAAGACAAAGCAAGTGTCTGACTGACGACGTAAGTGCTGTTAAAAGAGCCAGGAGCAGACTGATACCTCACTTTATAACACCCGTGTGTTATCAAAGTAGAATCAGATTTTTGGCTTTAACACTTTCCTGAAGCAAAGGACCCAAGAAAATCATAAATGTTGTCTCTACATAACATTGGAGGGAAGGCTCAACACATCTTGTCATAGGCAGAGGACAGGGAGAAAGTCAGGTTGGCAGGGCTTTGAGCAACCCGATCTAGTGACAGATGTCCACGGCAGAGGCATGGCACTAGGTGAGCTTTACAAGTCCTTCCCAACCCAAACAATCCCAGGATTCCATGATTTTCTGTCACTGAGCAAGCCATGGTGATCCAGTGAGGCACACTGTAAAACTCTCAGCAGATGACAGTGATGCTTTCTCCACGTTCCTACCCAGAAGCAAAAGTTCTCTCAGGGCAGAGACCTCTCACCTCCCCCCTTTCCTGCCTGACCCTTCCTTACCTTCATAGCAGTCCCGCACTGTGCCAAAGTAAACGTAGTACTGGTCGTTGGTGAAGAACAGGAGGCTAAGCCATGAGTCAAAGGCATAGATGGGCACGATGAAGAGGATTCGAACGATGTAGCGCTGTTCATTCGGGCAGCTATAGCAGCGAAGATGCATGTAGATCTGAGAGGTCAGAGGGGAGACCAGGATCAGTCATCGATGGAACTGGAGAGCCGATTGGGATAGGTAAAACAAACTCACTAAATCACCTCTAAATCTCCAGAAAGCTCCCACAACCTCAAGGTGATGAACATTTTTTAAACATAAGTAAAAAAATATAATCTTTATTGTTATCATAAGGCATTGATACAGCATCCCTCAGTTTGCAGGGGAAAGGAAAAGGAAGTAGAGGTATTTTTAATAGTTTCTTACAAGGAATTCATTTACTTTTATTATTATCACCTTGCCCATACCCTTTTGTTCATACCTTTTTTTCCCCCTCAATTATCAGTCCAGTATTCTTGCTATTTTGTTTTAAGTACCCAACATTCACAACACTGCAGGCTGCTTTTCTCTGAGGAGGGAAGGTGATACCCTTAAGCACAACCACATTGTAAATAATCTCTTGGCAGTTTTGGATGCTTTCAAGACTTTCACCTGAAACAACCTAAGAGAGGCCTTCACAGCAGGGACAAGAACTGATAAGCTGCAGACTGTCTCATCAGAAAGTGCCATCCTGCACAGCCACAGAGCATCAGCCATCAAGTAAGCACTCAGCCCATGCACTGTGCTCAAAGGAACCACACACACCCCCCACTTATTTGGTCTGACTGTCTGCACACATGCCAACCCCCTAAGTCACTGGCTGAGGGGACTGCGATGTCCCCGCCCTGCCTCCTCCCACAGCCCACAGTCTGTTAGCCAATATTAAATCCCACATCTAAAATGTTTTTTCACAGAATACCCACCTCCTGGGAAAGGTACTGACCACAAGCATACCCTGAAGATGAGCACTGTTCCTGCAATGGCCTAATAACACATGGAGAGCTTTGGCATGAGTTGCAGGTACGCTCTGTTGGCCACACAGAGGGCAAGGGTGCATCCTCCAGAGGCAAGGCCTCTGTACAGCAGCCCTCATCCAACTGCTGGGATTCATAACAGCTAGTTTATTACATACATGCCTCACAAATGACCCACTGACTACTGCCCGACGAAGCACAAACATGTGTGTGAAGCTCACCCTACATTTGGGGGTGCCATAAGGATTCTCCAAGGTTTAACAAAGAACACATTGATGCTCTCACTTTTCCCTCATAAGAGAGGGCATCATCTCTTCCCAAGAAGAGATCTCTTCTACAAGAAGCTCACAAAAGCCTCATTTCCCAAGAAAAACAGGCTGAAAATAAACTAACAATCCTTAGGGATATTTTTTCCTGGTGACAATCCCAGTGACACCCCTCACCCAGCACAGGGACAGCTGACACTGGAGTTCGGATGACTGCAAGCTTTGCCCTTGGGATGTCACAAGAGCCCTGCAATTCACACACCTATGAGAGCACAGGAACCACTGCCTTTTAACAGGATAACAGAGTGTTTCAATCAACAATTTCTCTCTAGCACTAACCTCCACTGGTTTCTCTGGAGAAGGGAATTAATGCCTAACTGTGCAATGCTATACTGCAGAAGAAAGATTTCTTCCCACCCTCAGCAGGCAGTTTGTGCTCTGAAAGAGGAGGATCCATGGCACTTGTAATTGTTACCCAAGCTGGTGAAACTGTGTTACTCTTATTCATTGGTGACTAATCCATTTTTGAACTTCACTAGCTCCTGTCCTCCATCAATAAACTGCATTTTTCCAGATTCTACTCATCGCTCTGGAATCTGCAGACCAACAGGTACAAAACACAGGTTGATAAAATAACAGGGCTTGCATTTTCCCACTGTGTTTTTTTGTTCACATCACAACTGCATGAAAGAGAGGTACAGAACAGGGTGCAGAGTTTGACTTGTTCTGGCTCCCAGGACACCTGCCCCAGAAAGAGAGGAGGGGAGAAAAAATAAAAGAACATATTTCCTGCTACTCCTTTTCTGCAGCCAAGTTCAGCACGTGGAATCCACTGGCACAGGAGATGAAAGGAGGTATGTCAGACAATAGATGACCATGATCATTTGGCTAACAGCTGACACAGTAACAACATGGTCAGATTCATCTACAAGACCTAGGAAAGGATGGCTTGAGATAACACTCCTTTCTGCAAACAATCAAGAGGTGGACAAATGTTTTACACCTGAGAGTTGTAAGGCATTTGCTTCCTCTCCACTCACACTGTGGTAATGGTCTGAACCTGGGCAGAAAAGGGCCTTCAAACAAAAGTTGTCACTTTGCTGAGCATAGGTAACCTATTAGACCCCAAAGAGGTCCTGGTACCACTCCACTCTGCAAACCCCCATCACACAGCTGTATCTGGCAGAGATATGCCAGAAGATCATGTGTGTTCCTTCATGGGGGGAAAAAGAAAGGATGAGAAGTTTGAGGGATGGGGTTTTACCTGATGGCAGGTGATGAGCAAAGCTGTCCATACAAAGAAACCTGAGATGGCCTGAGCAGCAGTGGTCATGAGGAATATTGGCTGCTCCACAGCCGTGGGACTGCCATCCTCTGGCATCCAAGAGAAGTTGGGAGCCACAGCTGGAGTGGTGGCAGTTGACCCCAATCTGGGGGCTGCAGTGACATCAGTCATTACCATCATGGTGTCTTTTGGTGTAAGGTTCCAGTTGCAATTGCTAGAGAGCTGTCCACAAGCCAAGACCTGCAGGGAAAAGAACCAAAAAGCACTTGAACCCATCTGAAAGGACTTAGTAGCATAACAGTACCAGTACTTTGCATATCTCACATGCCCTTCACCAGGCTGCTCACATGCTTTGTGAACAGCACCTGGGTAAGCCTGCCACTGCCACCCCTCGTGATACAACAAAGCAGGTACTCAGGAACCTCTCTAGAACTCACAACACAACCTCCCTGACATCATAGAGCACTGCCACCACCCTTGTCCTAACCATTCTGCAGTAAAAATATTAAAGAAGAGAGGAATGCAGCATTCACCTGAGATCATAAGGAAGTATCTAAATCTCCAACTCTCCTACTGCCATTTGAAAAACACACTAAGTCCAAAGCACCTTTACTGGAAGGATATGTGATGAAAGCTCTTCTCACTAGACAGAAAAGCACTGAAGTGATGCTTTTAGCAAACACTGTATGGTATGGTACACTTAGCCAGCTTGCCATTAACTCTACTAACTTAGCATTGTTGTCTGCATGATGTGAATTTAACCTGACTGGTCCTTAAAAGCCAGACGACCCATGAAAACACAGCCAGGACACAAGGATATGCAAGATTTCAAAGCAGATGACCCATGGTCATTTCCTGGATAAAAAGCCAATTTCTTTCAATGGAACAATTTCTTGAAGGTCCAAGATCTAAAGCAGCTCTTATTTCAATTTGGTTGTAAGCAGGCTCTACTGTGACCTGAGCGTTGGAGGAAGATAACACTTAAACCTAAGATCACCAGCAGGCTTTGATCCACCACAAGGGCTGCTTCTGATCTGGTCATAGTAAAGACATGGTTATCAAGAGGAAGTGCATAATACTGCTGCCTCCTGATAATCTAATAGTTTTGGGGATACCCTTTCTTGTAAAAGCTCTTATGCAGGCCTTTAAGACCAGCAGCTGGAAAGCGCTTCAGAAAGGTCAATGATTTATCACACAGTTCACAGTCACAACTGGGAGGGTAACTGACAGGCCACAGCAGAACACAAAGGATAACACACATCCACAGAGGAGCAGCCCCAGCCTTGCCTCACCTGAAGCCACCGCACAAACTGGGGAACAGACACCCAGGAAAAGCAGAGGGTCAGAGCAAGTGACTTCCCTAAGTGTACTAAGGTGGGCAAATGGCCCTCCAGCCACACGCTTGCACCGGTGGCGTGTGGCACTTGGATGTTACTTACACCACATTCCACCTCCTTTCTGCTTTCTTCCATTGGAGGAAGAAAACCAAATACAAATCCTGGGAAACAGCCGAATTTGGTTAGGCAGGTATTACGTTAATATCCAAGAAACTGCACAACCATTATGGTTTAATTTACAAAACAATTGTCAAACTTGTTTTTTTTTCTGTTCTTTCTAGTCATTATTTTTCAAAATGAGTTACATTTTTACATAACTGCAGGGACTGAAGGGTAATTACTTTCCAATCCTGAGCACTACAGGAGATGTAACTGTTGAGTTTTAAATTTCAAAGCATAGATACGCACACATTATCCACACTGCATCCCTAATTTTGGAGATGGAAGGAGATGTCCCAAAGTAGCACATTTTTATTGCTTTGAGAAGCAAAGGATTTCTACCCGAGTGACTTCTGAAGCAACTGAACATGCACAGCAGCTCACAAAGGGCACATCTACAACGAAATCAGAGCACAAGCACCTGTGGTCAACCTAGCTCTAAAAATAAACTCCAGCCAGCTGTAATCCTGCATATCCCAGTGCACTTTGGGAGCTATACAAGAGAGGAAGTTGCTAAGCCCTTCCTAAAGTTCATGGGGGAGAGAATTTCTCCTGCAGACCACCATGGGATAGGACCTGGAGCTCCACAGTCTAGCTCACCAAACCGCACCACCAGCAAAGACCCGACCATCAGCCAAAGTGAAGATGTGAAAGGAATAATTCTGCTTCTCTGCCTTCATTTTAGAAGAAGCTGAAAGAGCAAAAAGCAATCACCAAGCACTCGGATGTGACAAGGGTTATGCACTCGGCAGCAGGGATAGTTACAGGCTCAAGTTCTATATGTAACCCTAACACTGCCCCCTTGTGATTATACATCAACTGCTGCCAATCGCATCATGATGCATCATTCTTACCCAATGCCCTTTAAGTCACAGTCAGCAAAACTAATGGTTCTTCCCAGGACTGCATTCTGGAAATAATACCCAAACTGTCTTAACCAGGACTTCTCCCACCCCCTGTTCCTCAGGCTTGTCTCTGAGGGCAACTTTTTAATCAGTGTAAGCTTCAGCTTGCAGTTCATACTCCTTGCTAGTGAAACACGAAGGTGTACTATACTCCCAAACTGGCAAAATTAACATATACCTCCCAAATTATCCCTCCTAATCTCCTGTCCCATGCACCATTGGACAGTGACAGGTATAAGCAGTGCCCAAAGCTATTACTGCTGAAGCTGTAAGAGCAAATCTGTACTACAGTTCATAAATAGATAATAGCACAGATGATTTGAGCCTTAACCAAGTGAGCAGATTTTGGCTCATTCACCACCATCAGCTCAGAGTCTACTAGCTCCTCTTTTGCCTTGTCAAAAAGAGCACCACGAGGACAGGCTATGAAGACTCTCTTAATAGGCCATGTTTCCAAGATGTGTCTTCCCCACCGTGCACTGGGACACAAGCCCAGCACACCATTAAAACAGGTTCCCAACAAGGGTGGTGCCTAAAGCATGTCACAGCAAACACACTGCCTCGACAAGCTACAGACCAAGCACTCTGCTGTAAGCAGCTTCCCCCTTCCCAACACAGCTAATTTAGTTTGGTACTTGCCTGTTGGGCACCCACCCCCATCACAGCCTATGCACGCTCCCTGCCACAGTACAAACCTTCCTGCTTCCTCTCTTGCCCGAGGGAAAATGTCCTTTCCAGCAGCCAAAAATCTCTTTCATATTCACCTCAATGTTCTCCATTCTTCCACTTTGCTACTCCGGCTGTGCAACAACCTGGCAGCAGTCAGGCTATTGACTGTCATCTCTTTGCTGCACACTCCTCCCAGCTGGCTGCATTTCTCTGTTGTTTCTTGTGCTTTTTAAGCCCCTTGGGACAACCATCTTTTTGTTCTCTGCCTGCACAGTTCCCAGCGCTGCAAGGTACCAAAGCATGAGGAAGGCACTTGACACTACCATATGGCAAACCAGGAGCTTTAGAAACCTGAATTACCAATGTAATAAATAACACATAATAAATTTTTCAGAGTTTCTTGCTCTTCTGCCACATCTTGTTTTCCCTCCCCATCTCTTTCATCTCCATGGCATTGATTCCATTTCCAGGGAGAGTAAAATTACTTGCACACTTATTCTACCTCTCTGAAGGGCACTCCTAAATATACCAAAGGAAAATATTTGAACACTTCTAAATTTCATGCTTGAAGATTTCCCTGTCTCCACCTGACTACCTTGCTCCCCCCGGAGGTAGCCAGCAACACAGCACATTCCAAACGGGACCAGGAGAACGAACAGCCACGAAAAGCACCAAACTTTGGGAACTAGAGACACACAAACAGAGAAGTGCATCTGGCTAAATACCCGGGGCTTTGGGATGTGAACTTAGCTGTACTTCAGGATGGCTGCAGCTTGAACCAGCTGGTGTGATTCCTGTATGTAGGCTATATAAGCTTTGGGCAGTGCTCAGGTCTGCACAACCACGCCAAGTGTGAGAGGCAGAGAGGACACCCCCATCCCCAACAAGCTCTAACTGGTTCCTGCCGAGATGCCATTACAAGCTGCACACATCAGAACAAGACAGGACCTTGTACTGCTAGGGCATTAGCTTAAATACCAACCTAGTACCAGCTTAACCTTACCTAACAGATCTTCCAAAAGCACTTTAGGAGTATTAGGATCTGCTCTCTGTGCAAGAAGAGGAGACAATAATGCAAAGCACATGCTGTTTGTACTGAGATAACTATCCTGACAGAAACCTAGAGACACAAAACACTGTTGCTGAGGCTGTCAAGAGGGAAGGGGCTCCAAGGAGCATGGGGACCAGTTCTGTTAGAGACCCCACAACGTGAAGCTAGTGGGGATGTGTCCACAGTCAGGGGCAGATTGCTATTCCTGGACCTTTTGGAAAGAGGCCTTCTGTCTCCAACATCAACAGGGCAGCCTCTTCCACCAAAAACTCAGAACAGTCAACAGAAGGGATATGGCACAAGTGAAAACATAAGAAAGCCTCACTTTTGGCTTCCATAAAGGCATGGAAAATGTTACTGCTGAGGGAGAGCTATTTATACATAAACAATCATAAACATGGAAACCTCATTTCTGACATAACAAAAACGGTGTAACAGGAGAGAAGAAACTTTCAAGCTTGGTCCCTCAGTTCCTAGGGGTACTTCTGAAGATGTATTCCATCACAGAGCCGAGTAAAGGGGGAGAAAGCTGCCTGCTCCCAGCAAGACCTGCTCTGCTGTGCTGCTGGCAACAGCACGCTCACTTTGCCTGATGCTGGTACGGAAAGAGCCCCAGATGACAGGACTCCAGAGCTGTTCTCTGCCACCTGCAAACACAACCTGCTTTTTTAAAATAGATCATCTCCTCCGAGGCTAGAAGTATTCCATTTCTAAACTGCTGAGAGAGCAAAGAATGATACACAAAGCTATCCTATGAAAGAGTCTTAACAGCTAAGCCTCCTTCTGCTGTACAAGGCACAATCTAACAAAACACACATGACCTGTCTGCAAGGTTCTCCTGGAAAACTACAAAGCAAAAAATTGCTCTTTAAAACTTACTCCACAGTTACTATAGTATCCACCATGCTGAACTCTGTTAAGATACCAAGAAAACCACTTTCTACTCCTCCTCTGAGAGGTTCTCCTTAAATCATCCTTATTCTGGACCCCCAAAAAAGTCCAATACAGAAATAACATGCAGTAGGTGATTTCAAGTCTGCATTTTCTGTATCTGTTAGGATACACTCACAGAGCTTTACAGCAGTTACAAGAGCCATATGGTTTTCAGAATGTTCCCTAGACTTACAAGGAGTAGAAGAACACAACAAAATGGTTCAACATTTCTTTTGGATTTTGTTAATTAGAAGAATGCCTAGAATTGCCAACTGGGACCAGCTCTTTCCATTGTGCTAGGTCTAGACTGCAAATTCATAATTGATGCAAGGTCTTTTCAACCCTCAAAGGCATGGATGGCATCACCAGCTCATCTGATAAAAGGTAGGAAGAGGAGGAGGTAAAGAGTCAGGGCAAAGTAAGGTAGCATGATACTCCAAGAGGCTCACAGCTGCATTGCTGTCCCTCCAACCCGGGACAGCAGTAAAGAAAATCAAATGCTTTTAAAATGTATTACTTCTTAAATTGCTGTTGCTCTCTGGACTGTCACCCAGTTTCCTTCGCTGTGAGACACAATAAGGTCCCAACAGGGCATTTTTAAGCTCTCCAGCAGCATTCCCAAAACATTAAGTATGTAACCTGGCATGAAATTTTCACTAGTGCAACCCATGTACATTTGACTATTCATGCTGGACCAAGCATCACTGGGACATAAAACCAGTGGCATTAGCACAAGTGGAGCAGGAAGACCATGAGCCCCAGAAGCAGAAGGCAGAGGAGTCAGCACCTCGGGGAAGCAAACCACAGAGCAAAGTACCCACCCACTAAGCCATATTCAAGAGGTGATCCAACGCCCACGGACACATCACTGCATGCCACACACACAAACAATTTAATACCACAAAAATCTGCTCTGCTTCCAGCTCACACAGCCCCCCCCCCGTTTTGCTAATCCCCACACAGTGATCTGAAGAGAGAACAGCTTCCCCTCCCCATGCACTCATTAAAAAACTCAGAATCAACAATAGAACCTTTTCACTCTGATCCATGCACTCTTCTTTCCAGAGTTTTTTTCTGCTCTATTAATTTCTGTTGTCCTGCTGTATTCACAGCCCCTCTTGCTCCCATCCTCCTCCTCCTCTTTTTTTTTTGGTGGACTGACCCACATTGTGATAGGTCAACATCCAACATCTAGTCCCTTTTTTGGAAGGTAAGTGGAAAAAGAGAGAAAGAAGGAGGGAGTGGAGGAGAAGGGATGTTCCCCAACCTTCCAACCGCTGCTCTGAGAACAGGATCAAGCATACTTGGGCCACGCGCCAAATCCCTTTCCCACATTCCCAGCATCCCCATTCCACACAAAATGGTCAAGTCCTCTGCTCCCAGGGGAGAAACAGAGAAAGACTACAAAGATATTATACAACCAGCAGAGGGGAAAGAAACAACAAGGAATAGGATGTGTTGTAAACACTTGTGTCCTTGTGACAAGAGGAAGTTGTCATTTCAGCTTCTAAATTCCCAAGAACAAAGTCAAAGAAGAACTTATGCCACTACCACCTGCACTCATCCTTCCCCACCTCCAAGTGCCAAGCCAGAGGAGATTACAGGTTTAAATTTGCCATGGGGTATACACATACTCTAAGAAGAATCAGAAGTCAAGCTCTGCAGCAGGACTGCAAGCCAGTGACCCCGTGTCAGTCACACACAAACGGAGTTTCTCCAACACTGGAGCATCCGTTTCCACGCAGAATAAAACATGCAAAATCCATCAGATCAGATCCATACTTCAATTTAGCAAGTAAATGTGCTGGAAGAAGCCAGACATCTTATCACAAGCCTAGTCAACTGTGTAGCAATGCACATGAGGGAGATGGCCCATCTGACTTCCCTGGCAATCAGTCTCTGATGCAGATATGCAGCAGGGGTGAACACAGTAGAAATAAATAGTGATTCTCAACAAAGCACCCCAAGCCACTCACTACAAACCTATTTTGTTATTGCTTAAATACCATCCCATCTGCTTGCTTTTGTTTGTGAGTTGTTGCCTGTTTTTTTTGTTCGGTGATTTCATTGTTTTGTTTGTGGGGTGGTTTTTGGTTGTTGTTGCTTTTTTTTTTTTTAACTTGGTTTTGGTTTTTAACTCTGGACATAAAACACATACATCTTCTTGTTAATTCCCCCAAATGACCAGCTCCTGATTTCATTAATCCTGTTCACCACTGCCCCTCCACACATCTCGCCTGTCCCCTGCTACTCCATCAAGAAAAATAAAAATCTTACCCATGTGGACTTCTAAAAGCAGAATTAAGGGCTTTGTATTCCTGAACTCTTGGGAGAGGAGGGTTCCTCCCCACATAAAAATGCCAAGCCCTAGATACATCAGCATTACAGCTTTGCTAGTTAAAGAAGGAGCCCAGACACAACACTTCCTTTACTGGAAAGTCATCACTAGAAGCTCACACAAAGAGACCAATGCCTGGCAGAGGAAACCATTCCAAAGCACTGCAAATACAGACAGCATTAGAGAGGAAAACCTTGCTGCCCAGCATCCTCTTCTGAAGGCTACTGAAGTCACAGGAGTGGCTAGAAGATTCAAAAACTATTGGTGCATATCACAAGGAGACTATCCTTGAAGTGTTGACATAATTTAGGAACTTCTAGTCATGAACTGGCTGCCCTTGAAGAATGGACTCCGAAACCATATAACCCAAATGGACTTCGAGGTTATATTGGTTTTATGTAGTTTTGTACTGTCATCCAAAGAATAATTAGTGCTCTCAGTAAACTGGCTTCATTATAATACTGAAAATTACACAGGACAAAAAGACCCCAGCCCAGACGAAGACCCTTCCACTGGAAGTATGGAGGCATCAGCATTATAACTGTATGCAAATTATTAACCAAGCATCATAAAGAGGGTGGGCTTGTAAATTACTAACTCTGCTGTAAAAGCAGTGCTATCAGGGCAGGGGAAAGTCAGTCTGAAAGTCAGGAGAGTTTGGAGGAGAGAGATCACTCCCAGCTCCCATGGGAGAGCTAGCTGAAAACAGCTTTACCCACCACTAACCAGCCTTTCCTAGCAAAGCTGGCGAGGTGGAGACAGGATGTGGTGTGCCACAAAGAGAAATTCAGTCTGTTCTCATCTGCCTCCTCGGGGGACTGGCTTGGCCAGGTTCCCTTGAAGTAACCTGGACAGAGGCACATCTAATTACATCACTGCAGCCTGAGCTGTGTCTGTGCTGAAGATGAACAGGTAACTGCACGTTCCCAAGCTCAGCAGCTTCCAATAGCATCCATGCCATGTTTCTCAGCCTATGGAGGGAACAGTGGGCCAGCAAGGTCAGCTTTTAAAGTATTATTTCCTCTCATCTCCTTCTCAAAGCCTCGGTGCTGCACTAGGCAACACACTGCAGGCATTTTCTTTGCTGAACCAGAGAGATCTTTCTGCCACACAGCTGATCGAGGACAGACGTACAACATATCCGGGTGGAGGAACACTTTAAAGTTAGACACAAAAGATCTGAGGCTGCAACACCATCTCTCTTTGGTCACTCTCCACTGATCCTTTCAGTATGATCAGCCTCCCAGGCACTGTGACTGCAAGATAATGATACTCCCATCTTTTCAACCCTGAGACAGACTTGAAGGTGGGAAGACAAATATGCAGGTTACACTATGGGTGAAAGGACATTCAATGCTGCAGGTAGAACAGGAAGGGCTTCCTGTGAAATATGCCAATCAGGGGATACAAAGACCAGGTCACACCAGATACAGCATGATTCCTGGGCAGCTTGCAGGTAGACTTTGTTTTCCCTGGTCACAGCTCGCTCTGTTACTTTCCCAGATATGTTACTTGCACCATCACAGACCAAAACCCCATCACGTTTGAGCTGATTTTTAAAGACTAGAGAAAACCTGACTATGAGTACTCCAGTCCCCTGCCCCTTCCCGGGGGAAGAAGGCTCTGAGGCAAGCCTCTTGAAGCTGGGCTGCAGTTCACTGCTTTAGCTGTCTGAATTTCACCTCCAAAACCTTCCCAGGGAACTGCTGCTCCCATGACATGACCAGTTGCTCTCACCCAAAGCAGGCCATAATGGGGGTGGGGGGCTGGGGTGTGAAGAAAGAAAATAAAACAATTAAAATAATAAAATAAAAACACCCCAAACACCAAAAACTTTTTGAAAAGGGCGTTTCTAGTCCAAGCATTATCATATTTTACAGTTATTTTAGCTCTGTTTTAATCCATCTTATCAGTGTCAAACCACTTTCAGAATGCTGAGCGTTCCGCTCGGGTGTAATGTCTTGGCAGAAATCCACTCTTCCACCACAAGAAAGCAAACCCCAAAGGGCTTGGGAAGAAGTGACAACAGCACACACCACACACCCCACTCCCAGCCAACAGATGGGCAGGCCAGCACACAACCCCAAATGGGATGGGATTCTCTACACCACCTCAATTTCCCAGGGCCCTGGCGAGTGCAATCAATCCCAAGCTCTACAACAGAGAAAAGCTGCTGTCCCCAGCCCTGGCTGTTCAACAAAGTGCAGCAGCTTTGTTATGCAGAGAGCTCGCAGCAGTGGTGTAGGAGGAAAGCTCTACTGTACAAAGGTTAAGTGCGATTTCTCCCCGAGGCTGTACTGTTCTCTTGCTCCTGCAGACGGCCCAACCTGTACATTTACCGCTGCTTTATCACCTTCAGTTGTAGCTTGTAAACCCAGTAAAGACTAGTCACAGCAGCAGCCCTTTCAGACTCAACAAGTCTGATCTGCAACCTCGTGTTTTCCCTCAACCTTCAATACTTTGAACAACCCAACACTGGGCTCTTGAAGCAGCTAGGACCAAATAACAAACTGCTCTCAAGGAATTCACTGCTCCCACCAGCCATTTGCTGCAAAAGCTCCTGGAAAATCAAGCAGGCACTTCTGCTAGAAGGAGCAGCCAAGAGGCTCATCTCCATCACTGCAAACGTAAGCCAGTTAAACACAGAACCAAAACGGGAGAGGAGGAGGGATGAAGGGTAAATTCTATCACATGGAAATTAAAAAGTGACTGTCTAAAGTCAAAGCAGCATTGTTAGATGTTTTAATTAACTCAGGCATTGAACTGAATAGAGAAAGGGGCAGACAGACATCCTGGGGGAGGAAGGTGCTTTAAGTGTTTTTAATTATGAATCGTTGGGGGGGGGGGTAAATAAATAAACCAAACAAACTAAATAAAACAAACACGAAAACACAGAAAACAAACAAACCCTCATCCACGAAAAGAAAATAACCCTAATCCTGCAACTGCAAACCAGAAAAGCTCATCTCCCAGCCTGCTACCAACAAACAAGCTGATGCAGAACAAGACAGTTTTCTAGCTGGATCCCATCAAATGGTTAGAAAACAGACAGCTCAGAATGCTTTCATCATGCCAAATCAGCCAGTCACGCTGAACTTTATTTTCTGACCACTTGTGCATGTTCAAGAACCTTCCCCTTCTAATTGCCACGTGTCCCAAGGAGACAGACAAACAAATAAAAGAGCAGAAGAGGTGGGGGTGACTGGGAGGTGTTCTTCCCCTTGCCCCGTATTTCCAAAGCACAACCCGTTCAGCACTCGGAGGTGATTGCAGAGACCTGAGCACAACAGAAAACAAAACATCTTCCCACACCAGCGAGCTGGTTCGAAACACTGACCTCGGTAGCAATGATTTCCAGATGATTTTATAGCAAGGCCGAATCACTTCTGCTCCAGATGCAGAGGCAGCCACCTGCTGCACACGTGCCACTTGAGGTTTACAGCACAAATGTAACAATGAGGGTATTAAAGACTTAAAACTGCTCTACTAAACCAGAGCAGATTTGAAGCCCATTTTCTTATGGACAATGGTGAAAAAAAGCCTGAATTAGGCCTCTGTGGAATAACTTCCCCATAAGAAAAGCCTTCCCTAAAGCTCTGTTGTTTAGTACTTAGACAACATCCTTGAAACATAATCTTTTTTTTTTTTTTTTCAAAAAGCATCACACAAATAGAAACCTTTAGACATTTCTATTCCTCATCCTGTTAGCCTTTCCTCTACTACTGATCAACACTTCCTATTTTCTCTTCAACAGAGATAAACAGTTCTCCCTCTGGTGAAGCCTATCTGTGTCTTCAGTAATGACTCCAGTTCAAGCTTCTTATGTGGCAAGAATGATTTCAAACTTTCTGTAAGGAGGAACCATCTTTAGTATTTCCTCTAGATTTCCTAGTCCTCCTCCTCCCATTCTTGACAGCTTTGTGGTGTTCCAGGCAGCTTTCATAGAGCTCTTCCTGAAACCACTCCAGTCCCTTCCTTGGATCACAATTCATCAGAACCCAGCCACGCACACATTTTTCCAAAGCCCTGCTTCCGCTACACATTGCAGTTGCCAGGAATGAATTAGCCCTCGCCAAGCAACTGCAATTTCAAGCCACCTTGGTCATCCAAACAAGACCCATCATAACTCACCTCTGATACAAGTGGGCAGGCACAGAAACAGCCTCCTCACACATCTACCAACCACATCAGCACATACACACGGGGGCTGTCAGTCCATCCAGCCTGAGCATAACGCAACCCCCCACCCA
>VWZY01000048.1:96892-110647 GCA_013399075.1 Chloroceryle aenea
ACATTTCCCCTCGGCAGCTGCTGGGCTTTCTGCCGAAGGCTTCCTCTCAGCGTGGGGCAACAGCCCTCCTATGGCACCTGACTGTCCGGGGAGGCAACCCCAATACGGCACCATTGCCACTACAGCACGGTCATCAGTCCTTGGCCTTGCTTGGGGATCCTCAGACAAGGGCTGGGCCCCGGGTCCCATGGTGATTGGGGTGGATGCCAAGCAAAACGTCCAGCAGGAAGGTACATGAGTCATCAGAGCCACCCCAAGCCCACAGAGGGTCAGGGCTCCTCAGCTTGCACCCCTCAGGAGTGGGGAGCACCCCTTGAGTGAAGCACCTGCAAATCCATGCAAAAGTCAGCATGCTCACATAAACCCTAACACAGATGGACAGTGGTCCACAGGGTACCCACCAGCAGACAGGTGTAAACCTGGGGGTACTTCTCCACCCTCAGCGTGTTTGTGGGCCAGGTAGCCACCATGCAGCACAACGAGCCCCAGAGCAGCTCAGGAACAGCAGAGTTGGGTGGGGGACAGCAACTGAAATGTATCAGACCCACATCAGAGCAAAGAACAGGGTCCACGCTAGGGAAGCATTAGGAGGCTC
This sequence comes from Chloroceryle aenea, assembly GCA_013399075.1. Classification (NCBI taxonomy): domain Eukaryota; kingdom Metazoa; phylum Chordata; class Aves; order Coraciiformes; family Cerylidae; genus Chloroceryle; species Chloroceryle aenea. The sequence continues at coordinate 97,488 of VWZY01000048.1, forward strand.
CTGGGATGTGGCAGGTTGGGACCAGGTGGATAAAGGAGGATGGAGGCACTGTTGTGAGCTCTGAGAGCAGGAGTGGATTCTCCTGCTTGTGGTGTGGTTGTAGAGTCTCATTCTCTGCAGATGTTCAAAACCTTCCTGGACACAATCCTGTGCAATCCACTCTAGGTGAACCTTCTTTAGCAGTGGGGTTAGACTAGATGATCTCCAAATGATCTGGATGATCTTCCAACCCCTACAATTCTGTGAGTGCAGGGGGAGGCTGGAGGCCAGCGCAGAGGGTGAGGGAAGGGGAACAGCAGTAGGTCCTGTCGAGCAAGAGCCAGACACTGCCAAGCCTTGCAGGCACCAGGATGCCTTGTTAGAAGGCCATAGTTGCTTCAGCAGTCATCCCAAAGCCAAGAACTGCAGTTCCTGCAGTCAGGTTAAGGGTAGAAGAGGTAAGCATGATAGGGGAGAACTTAAGAGCCCCCATACCAGGCCAGCCCCTTGGGTGCACCTAGGCCAGGCCCTCCATGTCAATGTCCAAATACACAACATAAGCACAGGCTGTTGGCACCAAGAGCCCCAAGGTGCAGTCATGCCAGTACTATGTGATGTAGAAAGCAGTCCTTTCTTCAAGTTATACCAAGATGGTGGGCCACAATGCTCTGAATACCACTGCGAATCAGCACCTACAGCAAGCTGATGGGTTGTTGAGACCTGGGAATAGTTCCCATTTTACACAAGCCTTTTGGAACCAGCACTGCTTCCCTTTCTCACTGCTGGGCCAGTTTTACCACAGAACTTTGTCTCCGTTCTGAAAAGTTAAATCTGAGTTTTTCGTAGTAATGACATTTCCTCAGACGTGCTCCATTGAACCTCTGTAGTTGCACAGCTTACATAACAGCGAACAGATGGGAGGGTAGGTAATAAAGCATGCAGCCACTGCCAATTCCAGCTGAGGGCTTGCCCTCCCACCCTGTCTGGGTGCACATCAGCCAAAAGCAAGTTTACCGGCCCCCGGCACTGCTCGCAACTCCAGATCCATACAGGCACTGAGTGAGGTGGGCTCTGACAGAAAGGGCTTCTGGAAGGAGGGATCTGAATCAGGTCCCAGGGGAGGCAGCTGGTGGGAGCAGAATATTGGGGTGATGCTGCCTAGAAGGGTCTGGGGGCATGGTGGCCACACCAGCTCTCTCCCTGTTGCTGGCTGAGGTGGTGGGAGGAAACCTGAAGAAATCCCAAGTGTAGACACAGCCCTTGGGGATGAAATCAGAAAGTGTGTATGGACACTTCACCTACCTTTATTTTAATCATTTAGGGCTTAAAATAAGAACTCTTTAATTAGAAACATTCCCTTAATTGAATTATAATCAAGCTTTTAGTGCTGTTAGGCTGACTAGCCATGTGATCTAATAACACCCACCTTCTCTCCAACATTGCCTAGTTACACCTCTTTGTATGGAGTGATTTATATTAGGGAGCCTGGGCCAGGGGCTGCTAGTTTTGGCTGCATGTGTAGCAGCCAGTACTGCAGAGTGCATTGGGACTGTCAGTGTTCCAGTGGTACATCAGATAACTCCTGCCCCAGTGTCTAAAAAAGGTAGGTGTTCAATGTCACACAAGCAGCAGGACCCCAACTAGAGAAGGGCTGGAAAGGGAAGAAATTTGAGGAATAGTCAGCATCTATGATCACAGTCTGTCCTGGGTTATCTCCACTTCTCTCCAGTTACCAAACTGGTGTGCAGCAGTACCCACAAGCCTCCTTTCCTCTCTGTGCACTTCTCCAAAAATGGACATCCCCTCAGGTCTAGCCCTCTGTTAGGCACCAGAATACAACACAAAGGTGCACTGAGACTTCGTTTAAACAGCAGCACCTGGAAGGCTGTCTAACCTCCCAGACCCAGCAGTGAGCTGCAGCTGCACTCATAACCCATAGAAGGCCTCATCTCATCCCTTCTCCCTGGTTTCCCTGGGAAGAATCTTTGGGTGTAGAGCACGGAAGGCAGTCGAGGCTCCAGCCAAGCCCCTTAGCTCAGCAACTGGGGGACGTACACCTGGCATACCTCATGTCTACCTTTCACAGGTTCAGCCATGGCCAAAGCATCCCTAAATGATCCAGAGAGTGCTGCTGATGAAGGCAGGCAAAGCAGAAGATGGGCTACAGGGGGTGACTCTGCTTGCAGGCCCTTTGGCTGTTGTCCTGTCCTCATGGGAAGGTCCTTGGGCAGTCCCCAGTGTTCACACAGCAGCACTGTAGAGGGAACCCATGTCAATGCATCTTGAGCTGTGTCTCGTGGGCTGATGTACCCAAGGAGTCCATACCTCACTGGGCACCCAGCCAGCCTCACCACTGTCTGCCATGTCATTCTTTGGGTAGAAAAGAAAAAGAAGGGATAGATTTGCCCCATTCTTTCACAATGTCACTTCTAGGTGGCCTTCCAGTCACTATGTATTACATTCATAGCACCTAGTAGAACTCATAGGAAAGCTGAGCTCCAGTGACCTAGCAGACCTCAGAGAACTGCCAGGTGGCATTTGGCATCTCTGGTTGATCTGCAGTGAGCAGAATCCCTTTTCACCCACTATCTAGAGAGGAATGTGATGCTTTGAGGACCAAAACCACTTCTTACAAAATAGACTTCCCCATGCTGGGTAAGTGTGAGGAATCAGGGAAAGAGCAGAGAAAACTTCAGCTCTGTTTTGAAGTTCTACTTCTGCAAGGCCAGTGAAAGCAAGGAAAGATGAGAAGTAAGAGCAAACACGTTTCCACCAGCAACTCAAGAGCAGAGGTTCCTGAGGACACAGGTACTTGTGACTTGACACATCCAACAGAGTAGAACAGAGTTGTTCAAAGCATTAACTCACAGTTTGTTCAGAACATGTATCCCAAACTGAAAAAAAACAATGACTAATATTCACAATGTCTTTTTTACAAGACACACATTCCAGTTTCTCAGTACTTTCCAAATAATAATAGATTTACCTTTTCAATACTCATAACAAGGAAGAGAGTAGCATTTTAGAGAAGACCTGGCATTCTTTGGTGGGAAGGTCAATACAGCCTGCAAGGTGGGGATGGCTGGTCTAAGCACTTTGCCAGATCACTCTTCATTTTAAAGGCTTTTCTACAGTCCAATGCAAGTCCCCACTCACATGCAGCATGGAGTAATAAATACTCCTGCAAATGAGACATCAGGATCACAAGGCTAAAACCAAAGGAAATGCCAAAATAAATAAACACAGATAATAGTTACCTCTATTGTTGCTATGAATGACTGCTCAGCTTTAGGTAGGAAATCCACAGCAGGGCCAGGGATCCAGGCCAACACACAACCATCTCAGCAATGAGTTCCTCCTTTTTCTTCACATTTTTGGGGGAGAAAAAAAAAAAGAAAGACATGATGTTGAGTGCCTGCAAAGAGCCTTCCTCATGACACAGCCCAGACTCATCCAGAACACCACCTAACCTGAGTGCTGCAGGTGTCCTGTGGAAAATAAATCTGCAGCCACATAATTAAAAGACTCAACTGTAATTCATATGCATGAGGACATTGAAGGGCAGTTGTACAGCCAGCCTTGGTGCTGCCATTTCTCAGTGATGAGAAATCTGTATTCTGATATAATAGACAGCAGCAGTAGCTTGTTATCCTTAAAGTGGAGCACAGCTGGTGAGAGGTGAAATGTGCTGTCAGGCAACAGCACAGGAGCAGTGAGGCTTGGGAGGAAGACTCAGGAGAAAACTCTTGTTCAGGCACTGGAGAAATCTGTGAACCCAGCAACACAAGCTGATACAACTGTCCCCTCTGCTTACTTGTTTCCTCCAAGCTTTCACACTTCTGGTTTCCCTTCTTCAGGCTTGTTACAAAGTCCTGCGCTCAAGGCCAGCCATTGCTCCCTTCCAGGTCCACCTCACCTGACCTCTCCCTGTCTCTTCCCTGCTGCACCCCTGGAACAATTCTCCTGTCCAGACCGTACCAGTCTGGCTCAGCTGTGTGTTCCCAGCCAGTCAGTCCTAGACTTCCCATCACATGCCACCCCCTCCATGCAAGGTGCTCCCTGTCACCAGTCCCAGCCTTCCTGGGCAGGCCGTTAGTGGCAGCTCCTCTCCATCCCCAACACCTATCTGTCATCAGAATCCTCAACTCCCCAGTCAAATGGTCTGAGCTCTTCCTGCTTCCCTCGTACCCTTCTGCCCACCACACTGCCCAAGACCACTCCTCTGCTCTTCACACTCCCCATGTCTGTTCACCACACCTCTGTTCTTCCCATTTCCTATCTCACTGCCCTGTCCAGCCCTGCTTTCTGCTCCCGGTTCTTCTGCTCTGCCAGCCCAAGCCACTCCAGCTGTTCCCAGGCAATAGTCCCTTGCCCAACCAGCCCTGGCATCTCCCTGCAGCTCCTGGTCTCATATGCCTCACAGTCTCCTTCACTTTTCCTCAGATTTTTGGCCCTTTCCCTTTGATCCCTTCCTTCCCTATTCAAATCGGGGGCTTTCCTCCCACCGGGCTTCCCAAAAGACAAAAGAGAAGTGACTAGGAGCATAAGGCAGAGTGAAACATTGAGGATTCAGCCCAGTGTCTGACTCAGAGCAGCAGGATGCAGCCTTAGAAGGGGAAGCCTTCCCAGTTTCCTTCAGCACTTCTCCTCTGTAGGGAAGCCCATACACCGTCATGCCAGCCTCAGGAGCCAAGGGAATGTTAGGCAGATTAGCGGAAGCTGAAATCTTTATGACTGTGAAGCTGAGACAAGTCTTCCTCCTGCCTTTAACAAAACCATGTGATTTGTCCATGCCAGTGGGGGTGAGCAGCGATGTCTCGTGGAGCTGGCAAGACCAAGCCCTTTGCTTGAAAGCCCAGAGATACACAGTTTTCATCCTGTGGGCCATACGTATGCCCTCCAGCTTGGGGAACTTATGGTGGGCCAATGTTTTCAAGCTGAAGCAGCCACTTTCTGTGGAAAATTTCTGCTCCAGTGGTGAAACTTTGACAAAGTTATAAGCAAGTGAAAATAGGGTCTTAAAAAGGGAAGCGTTGGCAACCTTAATAACAGGAGCTGCCACACCTGTAATTAAGGGCCTTTATTGCCTTTTTTTGCCATATACCTCACCTTTTTTATCCTTGTGGCATTCCCAGCTTCTGTCAATTTGCAACTAATTCTCTTTATTACACCCATGCTGGCTTGCTTTGGTTAAAAAAACTAAACAAAACAAAACACCCCCCAAAAAAAACCAACCAACCAACCAAACAACCTAATGGAAGAAAAACAAGCAGCAATATTCAGGTGCACCCTCAGAGCTGTGTCAGGCCAGGGCAGAGTTAGCAGAAGACCACAAGACAAGGCCAAGGTTCCTTGGGAAGAGCTGGATTCAGGGCTGAATCAGCAGGTTTTTGCTTGAAGACATGTAACCTCGTCCTCCTCACCTGCACATTGAGTGCTCCCTGGACACCAAGGCATCTGAGTGCCTACAGGGTGGTAGAAGAGCAGCCTGGGCAAGATGCAAGGCTGCAGGAGAGGCACCACCTCTGCCTTGCCAAATCTTGTGGATTCCTCCTCACCTTGAAAGCAGCACATCTTCCTCTAAGAAACCCCAATGCCTGTATTTTTTGTGAGTAAAGGAGATGAACTGTTTGGGCTTTTCTCCCATGGCCACATGCTGTCATTAGCTGGGGCAACCCCGCCCCATCCCATCCTCCTGGAGGGGTGTCGTCAGGCTGCTCAGCTCTCCTCTACCTTCCTGCATGGCACTGGGGATGGATTTTGACATCAGTGTGAACTTCTCAGAGCCTCTACTGAGAGGATGTGCAGCCCAAGGAGAAAAGACACAGACACACAGGGATCTCAGACACACTGGGGCTCAGACACACAGCCCCCTCTTTCTGTTTTAAGCAGGAGCAAAGCAATGGAGAACTGAGAAGCCTCATTCACCCTTGTAGGAAGATTAGCAGGTCAGAACAAATGAAGTGGTCAGGTAGGAGACAATTCACCTGTGAAATGACTTGTATTAGGATCGCTGGTTGGAGGAGAGTCTGAATAAAGAGCTACAGATCAGAGGAAGCTCTCCATAACTGTAGGACAGCGAATACCATTCTCTTCTTCAAAAAAGGTCAAAAAGTTGTCTGTGGGAACTACCAGCTAGTCAGAGGGCTCTGGAGTGAGTCCCCTTGAAACACATTTCTGTGCACACAAAGGAGAAGAAGGGGACTGGTAGTTGTCAGTGAGGATTTACTCAGGGTAAACCATGCCTGAACAACCTGATTGCTGCCCTCAGTAAAATGACTGGATTTGTGGGTGAGGAGAGAGCAGTGGAAATCCTTTACCTTAAATTCAGCCAGGCTTTCTACACGGTCTCCCACATTGTTCTGATATCCAAGTAAATGTGTTGTGGTTCTCAATAGGTGGATAAGCACATGGGTAGAAAACTAGTTGGCTGATCAGGCTTAGTGAATAGTTGTTAATGGGTTGTCCTCTACCTAGAGGTTCTACCAAATGGTGCAGCTCAGGATGCTGTCCTGAGACCTACCCTGTTTAACATGGCTAATGGTGACATGGAGGAGGTAATGGAGTGCGCTTCCACCAAGCTTTCAAATGACATCTGGATGGAGTGGGAACAAGTCAACATGCCAAGGGCAGGGCTGCCATCAGAGGGATATATGTGTGCTGGAGGGATGGGCCTACAGGAACACTGTGAGTTCAGCGAGAGCAAATGCACAGCCCTGCACCTGGGAAGGAAGATGCCCTGTCTACAGTACGGGCTGGGGACCTGCCAAGTGGAGAACAGCTCTATGGGAAAGGACCTGAGAGTCTTGGTAAAAGACACAGCCAAGCTCTTCACAGTGTTGCACAGTGGGAGGAGGAGAGACAACGAGCATGAGTTGAAACAAGAGATGTCCAGCTTGAATACAAGGAAGATCTTTCTTGTCTCCAGAGACAGTCAAGCAGAGAGAAAAGTTGCCCAGAGAGGCTGTGCAGCCTCCATCCTTAATGGTTTACAAGACCAGATAAAGCTCTGAGTGACTTTGACCTTTGCTTACCCTGCTCTGAGCTGTTCTGAGGTCTCTTTCAGCCTGAATTATCCTATGATGCAGAGTGCCCATTTGTGTATGGCATGTGTCAGGAATGTATGCACCACACATATGTGTCTGTGGCAAGGGTGAGCTGCAAGCCTGTGTCCCGTGTGAAGGGGATGAGCTATCACATGTACGTGGTGGGCCATGGCTGAGGAGCACACTGGCAGGGGAGTAGCTGGGGCAGTAGCTCTGAACGCCTGTGACAAGTGCGCCAGTTTTGTGTGTACCAGTGAGCTCAGCAAGCATCACATGAGCACAAGTGTGCTTCCAAGGAGCTTGCAGTGCAAGTGTGTGGTTGGGAGCGTGCGCGTGTGTGCCAGGGGAGAGAACATGTGGCCATAGTAGTGAAATGTGTGTGCAGCGCACAGATACTGCGTGCACGGGCAGGGGGGAGAGCAGCATTTGTGTGGGCTTGTTATTCACCTCCCATGTATGAACATCTCCCATGTGGACTCAGGGGGTGGGGGGAGAGGACGTAGCGCAGGCAGTTATGAAACCAGCTTGCCCAGTCAGGATAATTCACGTACTGCTGTGGGAGGGACAGGAGAGATAAACAACGCGAGATGGGAGGGCAGGGAGAATGGCTTAAAATGCAGCTTCCCAGCATGCCCTGGTGGATTAGTTCAGCATCTCAGCCCAGCTCCTTTTTAATTCTTATGCAAGGGGTTTCTCTGGAAGGGACAGCCTGTCCTTGCCAGCTGAACACCAAGCACAGGACACCAATTAACAAAAGGCCATCTCACCACCCGTCCCACGCAGTGAAGGGCAAGAGGCAGCTGGAGACTTGTTCGCTGTGAGGAGTGAGATTGTGTGTTTTTGTTTCTGCCTCACATCCTGCTGTTGCTTATCAGGAACTGCAGAACAGTCTCATCTGAGCCTGCCATGACCTCCTGTTCACTTTTAGGTGGGATCTGAATGTGCTGATTTGTATCTGTGAAAGCTGCTGTGTAGAACAGTTTTGGGGAAGCACTGTGCCCTGATGGCTCCCAGTTCCTACATCTGGATGACTGGAGGCCAGGGGTATCCAAGCTGGAAGTATGGCACTGCAGTCATGGGAAGTAGTATGAAGGTGATGGGCATTATCTACATACCTAGGGAAGTGCAACCTTCTGTCCCAGGCTTCACTGCAGCTGCTGGAGAGTCAGAGAGCTGTTCTAGAACCATGCCTGGTTCAATTATCACTTGCAGGGTCCCCATCTGTGCAGAGATGACAGGTTAAACCCACAGTGTCAGGTTAAATTCCTCTTCCCGCTATTGACTGCTTCACTATCTTGGGCAAGTCACTTTGCCTTGCTGTCAGCCACTTCCACCCCCCTTTGCTTTTTTTCTGTCTGAGAACAGAAGCTGTCCCTTCTCTTGTCACTGCAGCAGCAAGCACAACAGGGCCCTGGAAGACCTGAGGATTCTGGAAGCTTCTCCATGGGTCAAATCATCAAATAATTGCAAGAACTCAGCAAATTCCACATTTTTCACAAATTGTTCTTGCATTTTAACATCTGAGAATGCATTTTGATCTCACAAGACCATCTGACTGCATAGGAGAGCCACGTCTCAGAGCAGGCAGGGAGCACGTAGCTTAATCTGGCCAGTACAACTCCACCAACACATCTTTTTATCTCCTCTGCAGCAACCACTGCCAGCTACTCTCATCCTGACTTCCCCCCACTGACCTCAGCCTGCTCTGTCCCATCAGGACTTACCAGCTTGCCAAGCACTCCCAGCTCCTTGGGCACTCCACAGCTCCCAATGACTTAACCCTGTCACCTGGGGAGCAGCCAGTCACGCTGAAGCTGAAGCTCTGAAGATGTTTTTCATCACAGCTCTTCCCTCCTTCCCCCACAGCCTTGTGCAGCTCTAGGTGGGTCACATAAGTTTCTCTATTCAAGGCAGCCTGGTTGCTAGTGAGCACAACACTGTGTCTGAGAGAGCAAAAGGCACGTGGTGTAACCCATCAGCCTGGAGCTAAAAGATGGCTCCACTTTGCTTACTTTTAACCAGCTCCTTCTGTGTCTTACTAAGTGTTCAGCTATAGGTCTGCATTGCCTGTCATGAGCTTGCACCCACTCTCCAACTGATTCATTATTTTATCCCTGAGAAAAGCTCATGCAGGCTGCAGGTCATGTTATATACATAGAAACATAGAAACATCTGGGTTGGAAGGGACCTCCAGAGGTCATCTAGTCCAAACCCCTGCTGAGAGCAGGGACATCTTCAACTAGAGCAGGTTGCTCAGAGCTTTGTCAAGCCTCACCTTGAATGTCTCCAGGGTCGGGGCCTCAACCACCTCCCTGGGCAGCCTGTTTCAGTGCTCCACCACCCTCATGGCAAAGAACTTCTTCCTTACATCCAATCTAAATCCACTCCTTTCTAATTTAAAATCATTACCCCTCGTCCTTTCACTCCAGGCCTTTGTAACCAGGCTCTCTCCAGGCTTTTCATAAGCTCCCTTCAGGTACTGGAAGGTGGCTGTTAGGTCTCCCCTGAGCCTTCTCTTCTCCAGGCTGAATAATCCCAGCTCCCTCAGCCTGTCCTCGTAGGAGAGCTGCTCCAGTCACCTGATCATCTTTGTGGCCTTACTCTGGACCCACTCCATCAGGTCCATGTCCTTCCTGTGCTGAGGGCTCCAGAGCTGGACACAGTATATCAGGTGAGGTCTGCCCAGAGAGAGCAGAGTAGAGCAGCAGCATCACCTCTCTTGATCTGCTGGCCACACTTCTTTCGATGCAGCCCAGGATGCAATTGGCCTGCTGGGCTGCAAGCACACACTGGCTGCTCATGTCCAGCTTCTCCTCTACCAGCATCTCCATCCCTTTCCTGCAGGGCTGTTCTCTCTCACTTCCTCCCCCAGCCTGCATTTATAGTGAGGATTGTTCCAGCCCAGGTGCAGGACTCTGCATTTGCTCTTGTTGAACCTCATGAGGTTCACCCGAGCCCACTTCTCCACTTGCCCAGGTCCTGCTGGATGACATCCCATCCCTCTGGTGTATCGACAGCACCACTCAGCTTGATGTCATCTGTGAACTTGCTGATGGTGCACTCCATCCAACTGTCTATGTCACTGGTGAAAATGTTAAACAAGACAGGCCCCAGTACAGACCCCTGAGGGACCCACTTGTCACTGATCTCCATCTGGACTTTGAGCCATTGACCGCTACCCTCTGGATGTGGCCATCCAGACAATCCCTTACCCACTGAATGGCCCACCCATCAAATCTGTATCTCTCCAACTTGGTGAGTAGGATATTGTAGGGCACCATGTCAAAGGTCTTGCAGAAGTCCAGATAGATCACATCCATAGGTTGTCCCTTATCCACTGATGTAGTCACTCTGTTGTAGAAAGCCACTAGGCTTGTCAGGCATTTTCAACATCTTCCCTGGAGTTTCTGTGTCAGCTTGTCCTCCTCTGCTTGATACCCCAGGAGTGGTGCACAGGCCTGTGTCAGGTCCCTGATAGTCACGCAGAGCCTGTTGCTGGGTGAGCATCTGATCACCTGTCAGGAGCAATTTCAAGATCCTTTTTCTTTCAGTCACATGGCTTCTGTAGCGAGGCTTTGTATTGTACAGACCTTCACCTGACTCTTTGAGTCACTGTAGTGCTGGGACATTCAAACAACTTTATCAATGCACTGCAGCCAGGGACGCAAATATTCCCAGGTCCGAGGTTTCAAGGCATGCTGTTTCAAATCCAGGACCAGCAGCAAAATAATGCTGCTAATTTCAGAGGCCAAAACCATTTTTTAAAGCTCAAATATCCAGAGTCTTACAGACTATTTCAGGATGATGTTTGTGTCCATCTTGAATTTCTTTGAAGGCATCAGGGCAGTGGAATCACATCACTCCACTTTTCTTCTTTCCACGCTGACCTGACTGTGATAGCAAGTTACTTGGGGTCTGTGTGCCCAGGCTGCCCCCAGAGTAGAGGCTCTGCCCACACTAAATGCTTCCTTCTGGAGAGAATGTGGCCAAAAGTAAGAAATATACTGATGGCCCACTGACTGCTCTGCTGGCCCTGCTTTCCCCAGGAAATGGAAGAAGCACATGATCTGAGGTACAGTGCAGTTTGCAAGCTAGGCCGTCATCTTCTAGTGTCCTGAGGCGGTATGAAAATGATGGTTGCCAGAGTAGCTCTCGGGGCAGTGCAAACCCTCTGCCTGAGAGCCCTCACACTGGTGAGGACACGTGCAAGTGGGGTGTTTCTCCATTTCCATACATTTTCACTGCTCTTCTCCCACCAAGGGAGTGTTCTGACCATCTGCCTGTGGCCAAGGACAGGCAGCCTGCAACAGCCATAAATTGGGCATGCCCCACTGTCCTCGTTTGATTGAGAACAGAACTAATTCTGTTCAGTGATTTTACTTTTCAGATCAGTTCTTCTAACTCACTGCACTGTCTGTTAGCAGCCTGTTCTCACAGGCAGTGGCTGCTGCTGCCAGTGATAACACCCCATGGTTTGAGAGTCACTACCAAGGATTGGTGTGCAGACCAAGGCCACTGCTGGGTTTTGTGTAGCACACTGCAGGGTGCAGAAAGTGAAAGGCTGCACCTGTAGGGAGAAGCAGACAGGACAGGTGACCCTAAACTGACCAGCAAGGGAATCCAGCCCATGTACATTCTATTCAGTATAAAGATTAGGGATCACAAGGGTCAAGGTCTCTTGGATCTTCATTCAGCTTCTTCCTCACTTCTTTGGTGGCCAGCATCTAGGGAGGACACTGTCTGCTCTGCCTTTCATCCTGATCTGTGTGTTCCTGAANTGAGAGTCACTACCAAGGATTGGTGTGCAGACCAAGGCCACTGCTGGGTTTTGTGTAGCACACTGCAGGGTGCAGAAAGTGAAAGGCTGCACCTGTAGGGAGAAGCAGACAGGACAGGTGACCCTAAACTGACCAGCAAGGGAATCCAGCCCATGTACATTCTATTCAGTATAAAGATTAGGGATCACAAGGGTCAAGGTCTCTTGGATCTTCATTCAGCTTCTTCCTCACTTCTTTGGTGGCCAGCATCTAGGGAGGACACTGTCTGCTCTGCCTTTCATCCTGATCTGTGTGTTCCTGAATCCAGTACCAGAATCCAGCCCCTGAACACTCTCCCCATCTGCCACTGGGCTCAGTCTGGGGCTTCCCCAGTGCCTGTTCCACAGCATCAGTGGCAACGGCAATGTGATTGCCATCAGGGGAGCTGGGTTCACTACTGATGTTGTACATATTTGTATATATTCCATTTTTATTATTGTTATTTCCATTAAAACTGTTCTAGTTTCCTTTTCTAATTGATAGGTTGTTCTCCCTTATTCCCTTTCTCTTCCCCTTTGGGGAAGGAGGGGAGTTAATAGCATCTGTTATAGTTCTAGCAGGTTTCCCTGACCCTAAACCGTGACACCCACTGAGGGACTGAATAACAGGAAAAAGGGGAGAAAATTGTATACATTGAGCACATGCAACCTGGCAGAGCTGTGAGACAGCTGAAGGACAAGTAGGAAGCAAGGTGGCAAACAGAAGACTGGACTCTGAAACAGTCATATCTGTATAACCTCCCAGGACTGGCACAGCTTTGCAGGCTTCTCCCCAAGAAGAAACCAAAGTGGTAGGACATATCTGAACTGCTTTCAATCAGTGGGCACTCTGTGAAAGCTGTGGCCTGGCTTTCAAGCAGGCTGATCTATACTGGAGGTTATGGGTGCAGTATTGGGGGTGAGTGTTGGTCCTCTCAGAGCCTGCCTTCCCAAGCAGGTCCAGAGGAGGGTCACGGCGATAATCTAGGGGCTAGGGTGCTTCCCCTATGAGGACAGGCTGAAAGAGTTGGGGTTGTTCAGCCTCAGAGAAGAGGCTGGAGAGAGAAGGCTGCAGGGATACCTTATAGCAACCTTCCAATACTTTAAAGGGGACCTACAGGAAAGATGGGGAGGGACCTTTTATCAGGCAGTGTAGGGAGTGATAGGACAAGGGGTACTGGTTTCAAACTGAAAGAGGATAGATTTGGTTTAGATGGTAGGAAGACATTTTTTACTGTGAGGGTGGTGAGACACTGGAACAGGTTTCCCAGAGAAGATGCAGATGCCCCTTCCCTTCAAGTGTTGGATGGGGCTTTGAGCAACCTGCTCTAGTGGAAGGT
>VWZY01000048.1:118371-129674 GCA_013399075.1 Chloroceryle aenea
TAGACCACATCCACAGCCTTCCCCTCATCTACCAGGTGGGTCACGTGATCGTAAAAGGAGATCAGGTTGGTCAGATGTTTGCCCCTCTGGCTCCACTCTCTCACAGTCAGCACTGCCACTGACCCTCATGTGCTGCTGGGACAGTTGCAGATAACTCCTTAAAGAAGTGATGGCAGAAGATGCTTTGACCACACTGGAAATCAATCAAGTGCACAGACCCACCAAGACTACTCTGCCCTTGTGACCATCAAGCTGTAGTCTCCTGGGACTACTCAGGCTGGCAGTGTTTCTCTCCCACCCTATAGCATTGACACGTCATCTGGAGCCCTCCAGCTTAGTCTTCATGACTTCCATCCTCCTCTCATAATGAGGTTAGCACAGGTGGCTGGAGTTGCGATTACTGGGGACATGGCACTTCTGTAGTGCTGCTGGGATCTGTAATTTCTGGTCCAGCACCATGCAGTACTTTGCTTCTCCTCCATAGTACTCTACTGAATATTGCGCATGTTGGTCTGGAGAAGGAGGCATACCTCAGAGCAGGAAGGCCCCTGCCAGGTAATTTGAGAAGATACTGAAAGGCAGGCTGAAGTTAGGGCCTGCAGGGTCAGTCGAGGAGGAGCAAGCCACCCTGGGCAGCAGCAGTCCTTGAGGGGAGGGTTACTCACCGGTTGACTCGGACGCTGCCCATGGCTCGCTGTATCATCAGGTGTCAGGGGGCCGTGGGGGCTGGAAGGGTGCAGGATCTCATGCAGCAGCACTCATATGGGATTGGGCAGATCCTGGTTTCACCTCTGGGGAGCTGGGACCCACACTGCCATTGCAATTGCTCCTGGGCACTTCACCTTGCAGAGAAGGACAAAGAAAAACCCAGTCAGAGCCTCCCTGTCAGCACCTGTCCCAGCATAGGGGGCACAGGGCTCCCAGCCTTTTGCTCAGGACGGATCTGGAGTTGTCCACGGGACACTGTGCCGCATCCTGGCTCAGGCAGGTGAGGAGATGCCAGATACAGACAGTCCCACACGTCCCACAGCCCCTGCGCTCCCTGGCATCTACCACCGGGAGAGGTGCATGGCCAGCTGGTCACCACTCTCCAGGGGAAGGGCACTACATCTGAGGAGCCTACAGTGCCACTATATTAATATCATAGCTTACACCAGGACGAGAGCTCAGACAGGCTAAATACCTCACGCATAAGGACTAATGAAGCACGGACATGCACGGCAGCCTTCCGAGATCCCCGTTAGCCCAGCCTGACCCAGAGGGGATTTATTTCCAGGGGTTGAAGAAGATCCCCTGTTTCAAAGAGGAGAATAAAAGCAGTGGGTAGAGCCAAAGAGGAGAAGTGATGGAAAGAAAGAGCTTAGGGGTAGCCAAGGAGAAGATGGTTAGAGCAAACAGACCTTGTGACATGCCCTGTATCCAGCATCCAAGGAGCAGCACAGCAGCAGAACGCTGGGGAGGATGTCCAGCAGATGTCACATCCCGACTCAAACTGAAGAATGGGGAAACCAAAGACTTAAGAGCTGACCTATCCCACCTGTCCAGAGCTGCTGGGAAACAAAATGCAGTGAGGAGGAGGTAATGACTCACAGATTAGGACAGGCTTTGTACACCCATGATAATCCTTCACTGTAACCTTCAGATTACAGCAACCAATGCAGAGCACAGGACAGGACAGAACCTGCTAGTTCACTTCCTCCCAGCCTCATTGATAAGCAACCAGTGGTTGCCATATCTGGGACAAATTCAAGGATTTTTGGGTCAAACCCAAGGTTTAGAGCTGCTTGTGAGTGGTCATGAACAAACAGGCAAGAGGAACAGCAAGCTATTTTGTCTGGCACAGAAAAGCTGGTGAGAACCATCTTTGGCTCATCATCAGTGTTGCAGAATGGGGCTTCATGTCACTAAGGGTGACCACCAGGTTTTCCAGTTAGGAGCATAGTCTAGAAAGCAGCAAGTAAGGAGCTGCAGACATCACCTCTGATGTGCAAACTCTGCTGGTTTTATTATCTGGGATGAAGATAAGCCATCAGTTTCTCCTCCAGAGACTGAGGATACTGAGGTGATTTAAGCTCTGTGGCAACAAAACATGGTTGTTCAGTAACCCACAATTCACCATATAGATCTAAAAGTGAACAGCTGTCAAAAATTCCCATCAGAAAAAAAACACTTTGGCACTGAACTCATCCAGCACCCACCCCCTCAGCACCCCACAGCATCCAAGTCTCTAAGGAAGGTCGTTTTGCACAGGAAATTTTGTTGTGCAGATGGGTAAATCTGCAACAGAAACTGGTGCTGGTAACTGAAAGTCATCAGAAGTGTTGAGGGATGACCAGGTGATGGAGAAAGTCACTTCATGCCCCACATGACCTTGCTAGGATAAAGCTAAGATGTATCTTCAGTGATTAAATGGTGAGTTTCTACTGCAGGCCCTGATATGTCTTTAGGAAATGAGGCAGCCAATTTAGGTATAACCCTCTAGGCTAGCTCCAGACAGGAGGGAAGGGCATCCTCTCCAACCAGTACCTTCTGGATAAGCCAAGCTCATCCTTAGGCAGCACTGACACTGATACAGAAGGAAAGGCACTGACACAGCTCACACGTATGGATACTTCACAACTTCCTAAAGATTTCTCACCACCACCACTCCCCATCTTTCCCCAGCTGCAGAAACAGCTGCACAGTCTCTAGAGACTTTGGATTTATGGCCCAGGCAGTGGCCAGCTCCAAATGAAGAGGACAAAAGACCTAAGAAGCTTCTGCTCACTCAAACAGCATGCAGCAGTACCCATATCTCTGCTCCTCCTCACCTTCCCCACATCCATCACAAAGAAAGGGCAAAGAAAGCAGATGGAGTGTAAAGGGTTTACTCATAACAGCTGTGGGCAGGGATGGGCACACTGTTTAAGAGCACTGCAGCCTGTGCTTCTGTGCTTCCTCCTGGCTCCCATGTGGCAGCTGAAGGTAGCCGGAGCTGTGTCACGACCTCTTGCACAGAGCCCACCACAGCTGAACCTTGCAGCTCAGAGCCTGGGAAACATTTGTTGCTGACTCTGTGATGCCACAGCACTGCAGCAGCAGCTAAAACTGCATCACTACCTGCAATTTGTACTTAAGCACAAGAAAAGTATTTCCATGAAGATTAAAGGCTACAAATCCAAACACAGACATTCCAGTACATGAGAGTAAATGTTTTTAGTATAGGCTGTAGTGAGAGACTTGTGGTCTTGGTCTATACACTCATCTATAGGACCCACAAAGGATTGAGTTCATTGTTTTTTTTCATCTTCAGCTTCAGAAAATTTGCCAGTAGATTTAAGGACCTCGGCAACAAAATACAGTGACTCTGCTCCAGAGGTGAGCTGTCTGATGGACCAGTTTGCACCGATTATGATCTTGTAGATGTTCTGCAAGGCGAAGTCTATGTTGTGCTTCATTACCTCCGTGTCAGTCATTTGGCCCGCTCTCAGGTTTTCCTTCTGTACCTTGGAGCTCTCTAACTCTCCCTGGAGAATAAAGATCTCGTGCTTCAGCTTCTCCACCTTTCTTTCTGCCTCCAGAGCCCGCTGGGTCATTATCTGGAGGCTCCATTCAGTCTGCTGGACAAAGGACTGTAGCTTTTGGGCTTCCCTCTCCTTTTTGGCCAGGCTATCCTTCAGCTCCTTCTCCAGCCTCTCCACCTTGCATGCCTGTCTTTCCAAGGAGCTCCGCATGCTCCTGAGCATCCTCCTGAGCCTGGTGTTCTCCTCCTTGAGCATGTCATTGGTCAGCTGCAGGGAAGGGAATTCCCTGTTCTTGATGTCCTCATGAAACACATGGGGGTCTCCTCCTCTGGTGTGTTCTGGGTCCCCCAGATAAGGTTCGCTGGCATGGGCCCATGGGACAAAGGCATCCATCCCCAAGTGGTTGCCCATGCTACACTGGAAAGAGTCATAGGAGCCACATGATGTCACACTGGCAGTTTGGAGAACGTGTGACCTTTTATGCACAGGAAGGTGACAGGTCCAGCTGTGGTCCTCATCTTCAGACACACTGCCAGGCATTTCTGCGTCTTTATAAAACGGCTCCTGAAACTTCTGAGCTTCCTCCTCAAGCTCCAGTGCATGCTCGGCCAACATCTTAGCATATATTCTGTTTTTCACTTTGTCTTTCACCATGTAGGAATGGCCAGGATTTAGGGAAAATGGGATGGATTCACCTGGATCCTCTACCTGACTGTCACCTGAGCTGTCATAGCTCTTGCGCTGGGTTGGAGGGCATACAGAGTGGCAGAGGTAGCTGAATTCATCATTGTTGTCATCATCATCATCTTCTGGGCAGCCCCTCTCCTTTGTCCCAGAGGTGTCAAGCAGCCATGACATTTTCAGGATACTTTGGGCTGCAGCAAGAAGGAGGATCCAAATTATCCTCCCAGAGCCTAGGTCACACAGAGTTGACACTGACAAGCAGTATGCTAACTTCTGCAGCCTCAGGGACTCATAGGGGAAGTCACTGCAATCCCTCCATTTAGATCACCAGGGTGTTTGGGAGGGAGTGGAGGGAGGATCAGGCATCTGTGTGTCTTTGCTATGGAGAGAACAGGAATCGCCAAGGTCTGTGATGTCATCATGTGACTTCACTTCCTGCTGTGAGATATCACCAGGAGGGAGAACCACAGAATCATAGAATGGTTTGCGTTGGAAGGGACCTTTAAAGGCCATCTATCCCAACCCCTCCTGCCATTAGCAGAGATACCTTCCACTAGAGCAGGTTGCTCAGAGCCCCATCCAATCTCACCTTGAATGTTTCCAGGGATGGTGCATCTACCCCCTCCCTGGCCAACCTGTGCCAGTGTTTCACCACCCTCAGTGTAAAAACTTCTTCCTTATATCTAGTCTAAATCTACCCTCTTTTAGTTTAAAACTATCACCCCTTGTCCTGTCATAACAGGCTCTGCTAAAAAGACTGCTCCCCTATTTCTTACAGGCCCCCTTTGAGTACTGAAAGGCTGCAATAAGGTTTCCTCAAAGCCGTCTCTTCTCCGGGCTGAACAGCCCCAACTCAGCCTTTCTTCACAGGAGAGGTGTTCAAGCCTTCTGATCATCTTTGTGGCCCTCCTCTTGCCCTGCTCCAACAGGTTCTTCTTGTGCTGAGAGCTCCAGAGCTGAACACAGCGCTAAAGAAGCCTTCAGAGGGGAAGCTGAACCCACATGACCACATCGCTGACCCCAGCCTCAGCACTGCTGGTGAGCAGAGAAGAGCTCATGAAGCTACCAGAGACCTGCAGCATGCAGGGGACGACAGGAAACAGTTGGCCCTGGGCAGAGAGCATGGGGCAGAGGGGACAACCCTGCCCCACAGCCTACTGAGATATCTCCAGCAGTGAGATTAAGTCACTGTCATTTGGGTGCCAGGGCTCACCCTGGGCAGAGGCGGGGGGCATCACCACCAGCACTTTGGCCAGAGGCATTGCACCGTGGTGCTGCTGATCTGATTCATCCCCTGCTGCCAGCTAGTGCAGGGAAGTGTTAGTAATACCGGGCGCCACAAACTTGGAGCAGCACGAGCCAGGAGACAAACGAAAATAAACCCACTCACCACTTCCACCGCAACACCCCCCCACAGTGCGCAGTGCCGCCATGGGAAAGACAGGCAGGTGAGAAGCCCTGGGCTGGGGACTGCCATCTCATCAGGCCAGCATTTGCATTACCCCTCCTACTAGATGCCACACCAGGAAGCAGGGTAGCCATCATCCCCCCTCAGTAACTGGTGGCCCAGGGCCACCACTGACATACCTGTCTGCAAAATGGATGGTGCCAGCTCAGAAAGTCAAGGGAGCCTGAACCCTATGCAAACTCTGTTCAAATGGCTGTGAAATGGTCCTGTTGCTCCTTGGAAACCTGAAACACAAATGGGATGAAGGGGGAAGGCTCAGAGGTGCCTTCAGCAAAAGGGAATGACATTCATGTTCTAAACTGCCCATCACATGGACAAGGGGGAGGAAAGCCTGGCCAAGGGCAGAGATGTAAATCCTGGAGCATGCCCAAGGAACTTTCTTGGAGCTTGCTCTGCCTCCCGGGAGTCACATGTCAAGGGGAAAGCCATGGGGTCAGTGGCACCTCCTGGGAAGTGGGATGAAACCACACTGATGGATGCAGAAGAGGGCCTGGGAGATGCTAGGCAGGAGACAGAGGTCTGGAGAGATGCTTCTCTATCCCTCTGCTGCCCTGTCCCCACCAAGAATGAACATCCATGTATTTCATGGCCTGAGGAAGCCCCCCAGCACTTTGGGAAGCCACTGCAGTACGGGCATTGCAGCTGCTGCCTTGCAGCATTGAATCTGTCAGCCAGGTGGGTCTCCAGGGGCCAACAGCCACCTCCAGCCGTGCACCGTGGGCTGCCCTTCTCAAACACATTCCCCCTCTTGAGTCCTGCCATGCTGCAGTCATCCCAGCCTTCCCGGGTGACACTGCACTCAAACAGCACATGCCATTGCACCGCTGCCACCCCGGCACTGCTCTGACCCCAGGCATAGGGCTGGGCTGCTGCCATCACTTTCTGAGGGATCTGTGGGATAATAATGTCAGGGCACATAGTGCTGATGCCTCCAGAGCTCCATCCCCAGCACATGGTGCAGTGCCTCGCACATCCCAGGCTTTCTCCAGTCCCTGCCAGAGTGGATCATATATTGTCAAGCCTTCCTTAAATTTTCAGTAGAAGATTCTCATGAAACAGAACAGAAAAGTCCACACTGAAGCACTCCCCCACTTGTCTTTTTATAACAACCGTATCTGGTGCTCTGGGACGTACACCATGAACGACAACGATGGAAAAATCCCAGGGTATTTTTACATGCTTAGTCTTTGCTTTATCTGGAGCTGTCTGGCAAATGCTTCCCTCCTGTCTGTGGTCAATACCACAGCCGCTGGCTGCGTTGTGCTTCATGCCTTATTCCTCTTACCAGCTGTGTAGCACCATCTGGTCTTGAGATCAGCATCCACAGACCCATCCTGCTGGCTCAGGCATGGTGACAACAGGGCAGATATCTTCTCACCTCTAGGGGAGTCAGGAAGGAAACACCTGCAGCAGAGCGAGAAGCCCTTTGGCTTTTTGCAGAACCTCTCAGAGCCAAGGCATTTGTCCTCCCCATCTGCTTTGTAACTCCATCTCTTCTCCTCTTCCTCACAAATATTCCCAGCACTCGTGCCAGGGCTTGTAGGACAGCTCAGTGCTGTGGGGCTGTCTTGCCACAAGAGACAGTGGCCACGCTCTCACTCCTCCATGCTGGAAGGGCTGGGCACTAGGCACTGTATGAGCACACGCGAAGGCACAGTCACCGTGCAGGAGAGTTTTACCATATTAAAAAGGCAAGTGACATATGGAAGGTGAGGGGAGGAAGCTGTAATCAACTCTATACCATTTTTATATACACACTTCTGCCTTTTCGTTCAATAATTATAAATAGATCAAGTAAGTGTCAACAGTCCCCATCTGCCCCACAAGGCAGGATCCGCTGACCAGTTTCTCTCTCTAAAAGAAGATTTTATTAATGTGCATCTGCCCAGTTTATATTTTGGGGTGGAGTGAGAAAGGGGGGATTTTTTTTCATCCCCCTGTGAAGTTCTGGAGCCTGGGGATGGGTAATATGAAAACAAAACAAAATGATTTGAAGTTAAACCATCTCAGTGTGTGACTCAGAGCTATTCATAGCTCCCTGAAGCCAGCTGCAGCAACGGAGCCAGAAGGATTCTGCCCGTATTATTATTCCAATTACCATCTGAATTAAAAGTTTGAGCAGTGATCAGCCCACATACTGACGGGAGGGGGAGAGAAGAAAGCAGAGAGAAGAAGAGAATGAGAGAGGGAGAAAAAAAACAGATAAAAATGGGATCCGCACAAAGGTCCCCAGGATGACAAAGTCAGGAAGAGGCATGGAAAGGTGACAGCATCACCTCCTGTCTGCTCCCACACCACCCCAGTGATACCTGCTCCAGCTGCACTGTCTGGGCAATGGCACTGCAAGAGCAGCTGCCTGCTCCCTGGGATCCTGGCCAAGGTGGGGGATACCCCACAGTGGGGCTGGTAGGACTGGCACAGATGCTCACCCACTCTCCTTGGGGAAAAATGGGGGACGAGGCAGAGGCTGAGGGGCAGCTAAGTAGAAGAACAAGGAGAGGATGCTGCTGGGGCAGAGAGGCTGGGGAGAAGCCTACTTTTTCTTGTCGAGTGACATAGGTAGGAGTTATTCTTTGTGGCCAGCATTACAGGGAAAATTAAATACTCAGAAGTTCCCTGGCCTTCCTTGGGTGGTCTTCTTGGCCAAAAAGGAAACAGACTTTTGTGCCAACCAGGGTAGAGACTGCATCCCATCTGCTCTCAAGGAAGTGCTGGGCTGGCTGTATGCCCCAGCAGCCGTCCTGCCAAAACTGTGGACTAGACCTCTAAGGGTTCGTGCAAAACGAACAAAAGATGAAAAACCAAAGGTGCTGGTGTGTCCCTGAAGTTCCCACATCCTGAGCAGCTATGGTGCACTCAGATCACTTCCTCCAGCTTCCCAGCATGACTGCACCAGCAAAGAGGGCATCTCCAGTGAAAGGGCATCTCCCCTTAGATGCCCACTCCAAGAGCTCTCTTTGCTGAGCATCCTGCCAAAAAAGCTGTCCCCAGCAGTGTCCCTGTGACTTATCATCTCACCAGCACAGAGCCCCTCCCAAGCCTGTGCCAGCCTGGCCAGGAGGGCTGCCCAAATAGGGCCTCTCGTTGGCTTTTGGCTAGTCCGGGACAAGGACCGTTATCTGTGTGTGGGGAAAGGTGGGCAAAGCTGGCTCACGTCATCTGCCTGCCTGTGGCTGTTGCACTCTTGACGGGGCCGGGATGGTCTGCCAATGACTCTGCAAAGCACCCAGGAAGGCTAGTGCCTGCAAATGGGTTATGAACAGTGATACTATCAGCAACTACAACAAAGGGCGAGCAATACCCAGGGCAAAGCCTGCTCTGCACCAAAGCTGCCCACCAAGAGAGGCCTCAGCCACTGCTCCACACCTGGCTACTGCATGAGGGCTCAGTTCCCGGCCTGGCTGCTCAGCACTATCCTGTTAGTGAGAAAAAAAAACAGTTCCTCCCCAAACCCTAGTCATTACTCTAACAAGGAGCCCAGCAGAGACAACAGCCTCTGGAAGGGGTGCCAGCTTCTCCCCGTTCAGTCATACCTGCCAGAAACAGAGCTGAGGGAGCATCCCAGGTAAGCTGCAAAACTGCACTCCCCCAGAGAGCTGATCGACTGTTTCACTACAAGCCTGCTGACTTGTGTTGCTGCAGTTTGTTTGCTCTGGTTAAACAAATTCACCAGAAAGACATCAGGCCTAAATGCTCCCTGATGCTCACAGTACCAAGGCCTGTCCCTACCACTTCCCCTGCTCCCTGGCTTCTGGTGTGGCTGGGTGTGCCAACGCAAAGGGGCTTGGGCGCAGGGGGAGAGAGGTGAGAAGTGGGACGAAGCAGCCATGTTTTCATGATGCTACACCTACGATATCCCCCCACCATTGTTACAGGTTACAGTCCTACCCCTGCTCCCCCAGGCTCCGATCCTCGCTCCTGCTAGCACCCTGCCTGTCACCTGCTGGCACTCAGTGCTGCCTGCAGCTTCTGCCCAGTCGCCTCCACCCAGACACAAGGCTCTTTCTTGGTGAGAATGACAGGGACGGGAGAGGAGAGGACTTCTAGGGCCTCTGGGTCTAGTCCTGTGGCAGACATTGTCCCTTCATAATGCCATAGACCTTCTTGGAGGGATGAAGTGCCTGTCCATCTGGCCTCTGGGATTCCCAGTGTCCTTTAGCCCCCACACTCACTGTGCTGCTGGTGGGGCCAGTCTACATATCTCTCATAGGGCTATAGGGCTGCTTTACCCTCCTCTACAGGACAGCCACTTTTGACATAGTTTTTCTGTAAGTGTCTTCACAGCAGTCCCCTCTGCTTGGGTGCCTGAGCAGGCTGCCAGCAAACATTGTGGCCTGGCTCAGAAAGGTAGCGAGCAAAAGGGAAGAGCAAAGCTGAAGGCAGGGTAAAAGAAAACAGGCAGTGAGAGGCAGGTGGGAAGAGGCCAGCAGCTCATTGCACCATCACTGGTGCCACTTGTTGGGGAAGCATGGACGGAAGGAGGTGGGGAGGGAGGCAGGAATGGTGTCAGGGTCCTTTCTCTGAACCTTTTGCAGGGGACAGAGTTGGGGACCTCATTTTCGCTCAGCACCAGGCTCCCTCTGAAGTATTTCAGGAGAAATGTTGCCATAGAAATAAAACAGCCCTCCAGATTGTGAGGGGCAGGCCTGCCATCATGGTGGCAGGGGCTCATGCAGGCATGGGCAGAAAGGCATCAGGAGTCCCCAGCCGGTGGCACGGGGCAGCACTGGGCTGGAGGTTACCTTCTGCTCCATCCTCTGCTCCCTCATCTCCAGTGAGAGCAGTGGTGGTGCTGCCATGCCGGTGTCACTGGTGCCAGACCCAGGTGGCATCTCCTCCCCAAATGCATTGGTGGGTGAGTGCCATAACTGTCCCAGCAGGCAAGCTGCCTGCCGCCAAGCTCCCAAGGGGACTGACATGGAGGTGCGTGGGTCTCTGGGGTAGCTGAGAGAGGGATGCGGGGCAGCTGGCTCCTATGCATCATCTGCCTGGGCCACAGCACCACCTCCACTGCTGGAGAGCAAGCCTGAGATGTCTGAGGACAAGAATGAANGCCTGTCGTGAGCCGCCCCCTGCCAGGAAATCAGCATCTCTCCCAAGGACAGTCTTCAAGACAGACCATCCCTGGTAAAGCCACCTTATCTAGGTAGGAAAACTGGTGCCAGTGCCTCTGGGGGCTCCACGTGAGGCCACTCCACCCTGGGAAAGGGCATGGGAGCAACACATGCCGTCGAGGAACACTCATCTAGCCCGATGTGGTGTAGCAACGCTGCGAGGCAAGAGCAGGCGGCTTCACGCGGTCCTGACCATTCACAGAAAAGCAGGCACCAGTGGGAGGCTGGGGAGCTGCGTGTGTGAGTAAGGGATTGATTGCTAAGATGCCAGCATCCATCTATTGATCCCCAGCTGTGCTGTCGGGTGAAGCCAACCCAGCACAATAACGAGACAGGACAGTGGGAACTTGCTGAAGGCAGATTGCCATTAACAGCCCTGCTTTGCGTCTGCACTGATGTCAGCGCGTGGCAGGCACAGGTATCCATCACCATGTCCTCCTCCCCCTTGCTGGCACCCTCCTGCTGGTAATACCACCCCAGGAATGCAGCTTCTCCCAGGGTTGTGGCCAGTGGCCAAGCTTTGGATGGCTGAGT
>VWZY01000048.1:147590-166792 GCA_013399075.1 Chloroceryle aenea
AAAGCTCATACCCTTTTGATCCGTGAGACTTTGCCTCCATTATTTTTCTGTCTCCCCTCCCCGCCACCCCCCAATTTCTTCTCACTCGAATTTGGTGCTAGAAAGCAGTGCAAATTGGCCCCTCCTGGCTCTTCCCAGCATCTACCTCCAAAACACACCTCTACCTTGACCCTGGGGCCCCACAAGGAGTGTAAGGGAAACTGTAACCAGCTTTAGCCCCAGTCCCTTACCAGATATCTGCAGCCAAGGGAACTGTGAAGCCCAGTAACACGCGAAGGCCACTGACCCATTTCACACATGGCTGCACTGGACACAGCAGGTGCTACAAACTGGTAACTTTTAACTCTGTATGAGCATCCTTCTCAAAGTTAACACTACCCAACCCTCCTCCTGTTCAGGTCCTGTGACCGGAAAAGGACGTTCCCTTCAAATGATACCAGGCTTCCCAATTCCACAAGTATTCAAATTCCCTCCCCGCTCACTCACTTTCAGTGACAGTTCCTCCTATTCTACCATCAGACACCATCTCAATTCCAAGTCAGAGAGTCCCTAACAAGTGTTTCCGACTTCCTGAATTTTTTTCCTGAACTGGGAAGAATGGGGGCAAAAATGGCTTCACACTCCAAAAATAAAGACAAAGTTCACAATTTATTGACAACAGTGTTTTTATTTATACCTACAAAAGAAAACAAGATGGTATCAAAAGGACAATTTACAAACTAAGAATAGTAACATAGCTCTTAGTATCCTGTGTCTGAACACCACAGATCTATGAATCTCTCAAGCCTCCATTAATATGACAGGAATGTGTTCAGAGACCAGCAGGTGTGTGAAACAAGGTGCTGTTCTCACACAAAGCCACTAACCCTTCCATTGTTTAGAGAAGTCCAACCAGTAAATTGCTTCAGTAAGTGGGAGGAGAGGAGACACCCAACTCAAATTTGACACTCCCACAATCTTTTCACAGATCAAAACCAAGGCAAACGACACTAGGTGCTAATGCTTTTTTATCCACAAGGGCCCTCCAGCTGACATAGGGAGCAGAGCAGCAAGCACCCGGAGGGGCAGAGGCAGCACGTGCTGGGTGTTGACAGTCTGCTTAGCACTGAACTGAGCCCCTGGACTTCAGCTGACCTCACTGACCACGACAAAGCACTGCAAGACTTGGCAGAGCCGCTGGTGTGTGCACAAGTCCTCCTGTCCCACCCCCCAGGGAGTGACAGCTATAGCAGACTGTAAGGCAGCTTTGGCAGTCCAGAGACCCTTTCTAATGCCAGTCAGTTCCTGCTCCCACCCCTTTCCAACATATTTCTGCATTGAACTCCAAATTAAAAAACAAAACAAAAAACTCTACATTTGCTTGTGAGGGAGGCCAAAGAGAAATCAGTCGGTGCCTGGATAAACAAAATGTTTCTGGCTTTCACTTAACACAAGCAAACGAACTTCCTGCCCCAGCACTGGAATTAGATGGTAAAAGGGAATCAAGTGTCTGGAAGATCTCTCTCCCTGTTCCCCGTGTCACCAACCTACTTGTGTATTGCATTAAAAACAATGAAACAAAACCAAACAAAAAAAAAGTGCATTCCTCCCATAAAATATTACTCTGGGAAGAAATTAAAAAGAAATCATTTCACTATCAGCAAGCTCTTTTCCTGGGCTATAAGAAGTTCCACTCTGCTATAGGAGGAGTGGCTGTCTTGTCCATCCATACACAAGAATGCCAATGGAGGGAAAAAAAAAACAAACCAACAAACCCCTGCACTCTCATAATGCAAAGATTATGCCTCGAACCAGGAGATGTATCCATTCTTTTGCTGTATTATCAGATCAAGAGCAGCCAGCTCCTGTTATCTACTGTCTCTGAACCGTCTGGCATTAGAAATATCAACAACATGCTTTACCTAAAGGGGAACCCCCCCTCACACCCACCTTAGCCTGTAAAATAAACAAGTTTTGTTTACATATTTACTAAAATTCACTCTTCTCTAACATTTTCTAAAATGCTACCTACCTGCGAGAGCTCAGCTCAAAGGGACCAATGGAGCAGGGAAATGCACTCAAAAGCCAGAAGAAGCAATAGTCAGAGCAAGGTACAAAAGAAACAAAGCCTTCAGAATCAAGATGCACTAACCAGCTCACCGCTTACCTCATGGAAAGGAGATTCCAGGCAATCTCCTTCTCCTCCCTTCTTCCCCTTGCCCTCCCCCCCCAGCCCACCCTATTTAAACCTCTTAAGGTGTAGAAAACTCTGTCACGTTTTATTCAGCGTAGCGGCATTCAGAACACTCCCCATAGCAAAAGGTATTCAACTCATGAAGGGATACGCCGTTCATCATCTCGGTGGTTTAGTTTCTGGGCTCTCAAGACTTCTCCCAATAAACCCAACACATGGAACTTGAGAGCAGAAACAAATTAAAGGATAACCAGGCTCCACAATGTTTGCAGTGCTACAATTTAACAATCGTAGGGAAAAACCTTACTTGGCTAAACATTATAGCAGCAGTACCTACAGGGACTGTGTGGTTCTCGGGTATTGAGTCCAAAGCAGGTTTGGTCTCCAGCACTGGGGTTTTAATCCCAACTTCCCTACTGCAGGCTGCTACCTGAAGGTGGGTCTGCTGCTTCCACAGCTAATGAAAAAGTCAAAAATGTACCTGGGTCATTACTCTGAACACCGCCCAGCTCAGACAAATGAGCAGAGCTTTCCTACAGAAAGTCACCTATGACAGATTACAAGCAGTAATAGTGAGCTATTAAAAAAACAAAAAGTGAGCATTGCTNCGGCTGTGGCTGCTGGCCTGAGCGCCCCACCATCCCTGCATACTGCTGTTGGGTAGTGCTCTGTGAGGTTCTCCCAGCGGTGGCAGCTGTGGTGCTGGCNCCTATGACAGATTACAAGCAGTAATAGTGAGCTATTAAAAAAACAAAAAGTGAGCATTGCTCCCTTGCATTTATCATTTTAAATGAAGTGCTTTTTGGCTCCCCAAAGTTTCCCACCTCTCTTGATACCTCCTGAAATTAAGTTAACATGTTACAGAATAAGAAACTTCCTCCCCTCAAAAGCAAGTCTGCACACAAACCTTAGACACCAAGATGATCACCTGGGACCTATCTCCCTTATACCCATTTCTTTTAGAGAAAATAAAATTTCAGATTTCCTCAACATGCAAGACAAAAAATAATAAATTTTCCAGTCGACTATATATATACCTCTCTTAAAAAAAAAAAGAAAAAAGAAAAAAAAAGGAAAAAAAAAAAGAGGACAGGGTCAGTAATGTGGACTGGGGGCCATTTTTGATGGGCTCAAGGGATTTCAATGGTGAATTCTAAGTCTAACCTGCATGAGAGAGACATCACAATGAGAAAGAAAAGGTTCCTTTAAATGCAAGAGGTCTACACTGGTCACCAGCAGGGANCCATAGCCACTCGTGCCATAGGCAGCTGCTCCATAGCTCCCTTGAGTGTAACCATACTGGCTCTGTGCCGTCCCAAAAGCAGAATTTGGGCTCCCGTAGGCACTGCCATAGGTCTTGTTGGCTCCGTTGGCAAAACTGTCGCCACGCTCACGGTCTCTGAAGCCACCTGAGTCTCTCCGGCCCTCTTTCACTCCCCGGAGCCTCCTGTCACACTCTTCCTGGTACATCAGGTTAGGGTTGTTTACTGAACTGCTCGTTCGGTAACGAGAACGACCTCCTGGCGATGGATATATTAAGATTTAGTACTGTGAACAAGTTTTAAACAATGAACGCTGACACAATTATGCCGCCCTTCTCCCCCTTCCATGTGCACCATTTTTGCCACAAGGAGCAAGTTCTTTTAGCTGACTGCAACTTTCCTGCAAGCTGCGCATACGCCTCTTCATTTTGTTCAAGGTATAAATACAGAGTTCAGAAAGGGTTGCTTGGAGACAAAGAAACAGAAGAAATTCAGGGCTAACTTGGAAAACCAAGGAAACTCATTATTCTTTCAGGGAATGGGAAGAAAAAAGTAGTTTCAATCCCTGAAGGTAAAGTCAGCGTTATCCTTTTACTGGATTTTAATTATGCACACACATCCTGGTGCCTGTGCTGAGGTAGGGGCTGCAAGAAGTGAATTCAAGCAGAATGGGCTCTGTGAGGAACTCATCAGGAGGAATTACCTACAGCTAAGGTCAAACAGCAGACTATCATCCTGTTGGCCAGAAGTACGGTATCTACGTAACGTGTCGAGACTCTGGGTACAAAACCACTTGATTACTAATCCCTCTGTTACCTTAGACTTGCACTTCCTACTTTCCTACCCTCTTTTAACCATCCCTCCCTCAAAACAGGGAACCTATTCCCTGTACAGCCCTTTTCCCATGTGCCTTTACCTCCACCACCACCTCCGCCTCCTCTGTGGTCCACAAGCTGCATGAGCTTTGGATTGATGGCTTGATTGGCTTCTTCCAGCACTTTGATAAGCTCCCTGGCTTGTTTCAGGTTTCCCGGTGTGAAGAAGGTGTACGCGGTACCTTTGTTGGTACTGCGCGCGGTACGGCCAATGCGGTGGACGTAATCTTCGGAGCTGTTCGGATAGTCGTAGTTTATCACAAATTTAACATCTTCCACATCTTGTCAAGTGCCCAGGTGCGAAGCACAGTGAAGGGGTAGGGTTGAGGAAAGGGGAAAAGAAGAGAGGACGTGCCAACGAAAGGTGGGGAGCACGAATGCAGGTGACAGTAATAAGAAAAAAAAATACAAAGTTAGTAATTGCACAGAACAAATACAAGACAAACTCATCCCAAAAGAGTAGAAGATTAAAATTTGAGATCATCAGGAACAAAGATCAGTGTCCTGAAAAACAGTGGTAGTTTTAAAGCAGTTTTGCCCTGCACTCAAATTCATCCTCCCCGGAATGCACTTCTCTGTCTTCCCGTGTGAAAGACACCAATATTTGCAAATAAGCGAACTGAATTTCGTAGTCTTTTTGTTTGGTTGGTCCTTTTTTTTTCTTAAAGAACAACATCAAACACGATCTAGAAAGTGAAAATACCGCCATGGGACAGAGCAAACTGGGGTGGAGGAAGGGCAGAACTGCCACAGTAAACCTTTTACTCTGTTGGGAGAAGTCTAACAAATGATAACGGTAATGAATCACTTACCTTCCACTCCATAACATGAAATAAAAGGCAATCTTTAACATATTTACTTTTACAGTCCTAATAAAATACAATGAACTACTTTCCCTAGCCTAAATCTTGAGACACTCCCATTACATTAGTATTATTCAGCCACCTCATTAAAAATTATTCAGACCTAGATTATTTTAGCTCAGCTTTGTGGTTACCACCGGAATGCATTGCACTAACATTTCACCATGCTGTTCCCATCCAGTCCTGGCAAGCTTTCAGACTTGGGACAATTCTGAATTCCACGTAGCAATTCCCTACTTCCACTGTTAAGACGGAAGTAGCAAATGTAACATTTAAAATGGCTTTGTATTCCAGTTATGAAAATTTAGGAGATCAGAACTCCGTGCCTCATAGGAAGACACACTTGGTAAACTTGTGGGACAGAAACCATGTAAATGTTAGTGTAACACTTCAACGAAAGCACCTCAAGTACCAAAAGCACCTATTTACTACAGTATACAGTATTTTTTAAAAGCTTGGTATTACAGCAAGTGCCCTAACAGCTCATAAAAAAAAAATTAAAAATCTGCATTTTAAGAATATTCTGAAAATATCCAAAATAAAACACAGATTTTTGTGATTTCCTTTCTCCTTTTTTTTTTCTTTTTTTTTCTTTTTAAAGAGAAAAACATTCTCTGTTCGTTACCAGACCGATGCACACTCCCTCCTCCTGTGGGAA
Organism: Chloroceryle aenea; assembly: GCA_013399075.1. Taxonomy (NCBI): domain Eukaryota; kingdom Metazoa; phylum Chordata; class Aves; order Coraciiformes; family Cerylidae; genus Chloroceryle; species Chloroceryle aenea. Next base: position 153,422 of record VWZY01000048.1, read on the forward strand.
ACCGCTGCAGCCGATCCCGTCTCTTTGCCTTTTATTTTTGGCGGCCTCCTTTCGAAAACTCCGCCCTCTGACACGGGACCACTGGAGCGCGGGGAGCATGCATCAAGGGTCCGTGGCAGCGAGAAGTCCCCACACACGCTCGCTCTGTGAACTGGCTTAGACGCTTCTCTGTGGCCCCATTTGGTTGTGAAGCGCCGGAGAACCTGGGTTCAGGTAAAAGTTTCAGGTCCTCCAACGCTTTTTGTCCCCTGTTCGGGGTTCTTGGGGGCAATTGTTAAAAAAGTGAAGGTACAAAAATGACATCCAAAGGGTCAGACTGCATCTATTGCCCAGACTGCATCAATTTCAAGGGGGGGTCGTAGGAAAAATAAAAACAAGAGGGTTGTAGTGACAAGAGGGGGACTTTATGTCTGTTTCTTATTACAGCAAAGGGGGGGCTCCTCAGTCTTTGCTGACTCCAAAGTCCTGAATCACACCAAAAAAAAGGGAGTGAGAAGGCAGGTTTCACAGGGGGCTGCGCGAGTCTCCAGCTAGGGTCCTTGATGCAATAGTTTTTTTTAAAAGGGAAAGTGAAGTTAAGAGAGGAGTACGTATGACAGATTGCATCTTCACAGCCAGGGTGTCACTAGTCTGACAAGCTGCAGGCTACACGATCCTCAGTCAGTCCCGTTTGCACATCCATCAGTAGCAAAGTGACTTGGAATTACCAGGGAATGCAAGGACGTGCTTTCCCGGCAGAAAGCACAGGGAATCGGCGCTACCGATGTAGATGGAACTGACTTGACTGGGGAGGAGTGGGAAGAATGGGAAGGCAGGAAGAGGAAAATGCAATGGTGTTTTCCAGATTAGAATGTGGTCCTGGTAGAGCACGCAACTCGCTGAAGAAAAGACCAGAGCAAGTACAAGACTCTGCTTCTCCAGTCTAGCAAGCTCCAAAGTGTTTGCACGCACTCGCAATCTTCCTGCGCTTTTAGAAGATAATGTAGCAGGACTGAGAATTGAAACGGCAAGTCATTTTTGACAGCTACCTGGGAAACATTCCCTCGGTCAGACCATCAGAATACCCTACGGCACAGACAGTCTCCGATCGTTAATTAGGAGAGAAGTAACTAGCAAACACGCTAGTCTAGAGAGCTGTTTAGACCATCAATGTAGATGTACCCCCACCCCTGCACTGAGAATGATCTGCAGCTGATATCAGAGCTTCTGTTAAAGAAAACAAAACAAAACAAATTCAAAGTTTTTAGTTTAATACGCTGAACAAAAAAAAAAATAAAGTAAAAAAAAATATAAAAAATCAGTGCAGAGAGAGGACCTCACTCCAGGGAATTATCACAAAGTAGTCATTATGGGACTCAGAACTTACCTGGAAGAAGCTTTTTTTGAAACCAATGTTCCATTAGGAAGAGGGAAAGCCCTGGTGACTCAGCCAAAAGGCGCGCGCCCCTGTTTTATGTTATTTAGGTAGAAGCCTTCACTTTCCAGGATCTTGGAGGAAGTCGTCCAGAAGTTTGCCAGTTAAGTGACTTATTTAAGCAGCAAACTCAGGGCCCCAAAACAAGCAGAGATGTTGTTCAGTAACAAGAAACAGACTCTGGAACCTTTCCCCCTTCGCTCAGGTGAAGTGGAGGATGGGAAGTGGGGAGACTTGTTTTCTGAAGTGTTATCCAATTGATTAGTTTTGGGGGGAGTGTTTTTTTTTTTGAGGGGGATGAGGCTGTTTTAAATGTCTAGGCAAGATGCACAAAGAAGCTACCAGCACATAGCAAGCCTGTTTAAAAAATGCTGCTAGAGAAAGCAGCTCTCTTTCATACAAACTGGTTTCAGGCCTCAGTCCCTTCTCCCAACAGGCCCAAGTTCTAACTGCACAGGTCCAGACATGACCCTAGAGGGCAGAGACTGAAGTCCATAAAATCACCTCTCTGAGGAAGTGTTGGATGTTTTTTGAGGGGCAGGGGAAGGAGGGGGTGAAAGTTATGTGAGCAAAGTCTGCCAAGTCTAGTAATGGTCTGCCTGTAGTGAAGTGACTATATGATGCACAGCACTACCACCCTTCAGAATATGAAAAAGCAAGCTCAGATAAACAAGATTTGTAGCAAATTAGATTTCTCTAAGCTTCCCTGTATAGATCTGCAGTAATTTTGTCTAAAATTTACTACAGACAGACATTGTCTTCTACCAAACTCAGGGTACTCAAAGTCTGTTATTAAACTCAGAGCACTTCAGAAGCCATCCTCCTCTTCTGGAGTGGTCACATGTATAAGGACTGTGCTTAGCAATGTTTCACAAAACAAATGTACTGGGTTTAAAAAAAGGGGGGCAAACTGATGCATCCAGACAGATCACTTTCTTATCACCAGAATAGAGCTGTGCGGTTTTGATTCAATTACATTTGGGTAACACAATGTTAAAGGCCATATATAATCTCAGTGGTCCTGCCTAAAAGGAACACAGAGGAGGGAAGGTTACGTGTCAAGACCAAAGATCTGGAGCAGTGCTTTCTCAGATGTGAATACATCTGTGGGGTAAATACATGTGTACACTGGGGTTGGTATGTTCAAATCTGCAGTGTGTCATACGGGGAGAATATTAGCTATTTGCTGTTGAAATGCTCTCCCACTGCTTCCTACTTGAACTTTATGACAGGCTCTGAACTGAGAGCAATCCATCCCTATCATCCAGCAACAAAAGCTGGATTTGGGGAAGAAGTGAGTGTGGTGGAAGGGTTGGGTTGCATAATTGGACGTCTCTTCTCCCTCTTGGCGATCGATTGGTCATGCCTAGGCCTTGCTGCAGACCAAAGCCTGTTCATTAGGAGCAGGAAGAGACTTTGAATATGAAAGAAAAAAAAAAGATTAATGTTAAAAAACGTATTTCACATGTGGGGGAAAATCACGCTTTGAAATTTTTTTTTTTTAAAGAAAACATATTTCAGTTCAAAGAAGAAAAATATGCAGCAGTAGGCAAGAGTGGTCTATGTGTACAAACCTAGCCCACGAGATGCAACGTCGGTAGCAATGAGGATAGGAGCCTTTCCAGAACGAAACTCTGTAAAACAAAGCATGCTATGAAGTAAGATTTCTTCCAAAAGATAAAGTTACCCGAACTTAATTTACACTAAATGTTTATTTTCCAGAATCTAGGTAAGATGGATCAATTTCAGAAGCCTCAGCAAGTCAGGATATAATGTATCAACTATTTTTCAAAATCAAGCTTTCTGGGTTAAGCACCTTTCCCACTGTGATTTTGTAATAAATAAAAATAAAATGTAAAAGAAAAAAAAGCAAGTGCAAGTACTGCAGTTAACAATACAAGGCAAAGGAAGTTCTTTTGAAATGTATCTGCTAAGTACAGGTTTAGAGACAAAAACCAAGAGGAATGGAGAAAAGCTGTCCCGGTCAATGAGGTACAGCAGCCCAAGTTACTCTCCCCACAGTGAAGGACTCACCATTAAGCACCCAGTCTCTTTCTGGCTGACTCTTGTCTCCATGGATACACATAGCTGGCCAACTGCCAAACAGAGATGCACATTAGTACAGACAGAAAAGTACATATATTAAAGGCAACTGCAAGCTTTACTGGCATTTTGGTTAAAAGAAAAAAAGACATTAAAAAAAAAAAAAAGACTTGAGATTTATTTTATTCCCTGTCCTCCTCTGGCCTGTATCTACCTAGCACATACACTGGTTTGTTTCTCGTGTGTTAAGTCCACATAAACAACCACCTAAGCCCAATCACATTTGCTGTATTGATACAGCCCCAATCAGTGCATCATCATGACTCTGATACGCTAATCTCAGAGCTTACAAGTACTCCTTCTTGCACTAATGCTTTGATGGAGTGGAATCTGCCGGGAAACTAAGAATGAATTCAGCCAAGAAAAGAATGGACAAGTTGTTCCCAGCAATAGCACCATGAGCATTTAAACCTTACTGCTTTTGATTACAATTTCTGTTTTCTACTAGAAACTACAGGAGGGAGGGAGGGAGGAGGCTAATCACCCATCTCTGCGCATCCTTCGAGTGAGATCATCACATCGCCTCTTTGTCTCCACAAAGATGATAGTCTTGTTTTCCTTCTCTGCCATGATTTCTTCCATCAATTGTATCAGTCTAAAATAGACAAGAGAGCCAAGATGTATATCCACATATACACAACTCTCTCAACTTACCTTGAGAATATATACAACAGGCATTCACAAAAGTCAGTATCATTTACATAGAATTTAGGTCTGTTGTACAATGGTATGGTTAAAATATAATAGATTAATTCCATGACTTGTGACACAAAGCTTGGATAACTCTACAAGTCACTTCACTGGTTTGAATTCACATTCAGCTTACAAAGCAGTGCCCATTTTTAAGCACAATGAAGAAATTTGAAAAGGTAGGAAAATCAGCTTACTTATGGTCTTTCTCGCTTTCCATGCATACATCCACTATCTGCAGGATATTGTGGTTGGCACTCAGCTCCAAGTTCCCCACATTGATCTGAACATAGTCCTGCAAGAAGTCCTCAGCAAGCTGGCGCACTTCTTTTGGCCAGGTGGCACTCCACATCAGAGTCTGTCTATCAGGCTAAGAAAAACAGAAAATGGATTTAGTTAAGGTACTGCACTTTGCAGGGTAAACCAGAAGAGGCTGTCCTTTTACAACATTCACCCACCCGTATCTGGTCAACAATTTTACGAATTTGAGGTTCAAATCCCATGTCCAACATTCTGTCTGCTTCATCCAGCACCAGGTAGGTACAGCGACGAAGGTTGGTCTTTCCTGCCTCAAGGAAGTCAATCAAGCGACCTGGCGTAGCAATGCAGATCTCCACACCTTCAAAAGACAAGGAGAAAGAGTAAGGCTCTTCATTTGAGCATCAACTGGTATTTTTAGTCAGAATGAATCACCTTCCAGGGCACCACCCTCATTTGTACCCAAGACTGAATCATTTCAGTAGAAACCCTAGTTTCTTTTAATATTTTTTTTTTCCATTCTGAAATTACTGCTACAGTGCCATTAGAATGATAAATGCAGTAGATAAGCTAAAAGCTTACTGTCAGAAAACACCATGAAGAGCTGTCCAAAAATCAGAAGTAAAATAAGATTCTACTCAAGCCTGACCCACCTTCCTCCAGAATTAAAATGATACAGTCTAGAGAATGCTCTAGAAAAAAAATAAACAAAAAAAAAAAAGGAAAGAAAAAAAAAAGAAAAAAAAAGAAAATAAAAGAATGAACTCCAGCTGAACTCCCCATGTTAATCAAACATGAAGGGCTGCTCTTGCTGTACAGGTCAGATCCACATTGTTTTTGGTCTGTTTTTTGGGTTTGGATTTTTTTTTTTTAAAGTCAAAGTATTGGCTTAAATACTGAGTAATTATGCACTAATAATGACAGGCAACTGTCCTGCCCATACTTGTTAGCATAAAACCAGAATTTAAATGTTCATAAACTACTATCAGGTATAGCAATTTATACATTCCTTAAAAGAAAGGACTGGTTCCCACCGATTCTCTAGTCTTACAGGTGAGTCCTTCAGTGTCACTGAAATGTCCACAGAAGGTAAGATGAGGGAAGCAGGGGGGGTGTGAATAATAGAACTCCTCCAACAGCTTTCTTGATACTGCACTTACAGATGCACAGTATTTTGTGACAACCCAGATCTTTTTGCCTCTGCCAACCTGGACTCCTCAGAGCTGACAAAGCTGGGCATACTTCCAGTTCCTATAAAGCTCAAGCTTTATTTAGATTTAATTAGATTTCTAATGTAGCCATTGGTCTGCCAGAAAAGACCAAATAAACTGTAATCTCTGTTGTCAGTGATGTACTCCCCCAAAATAAATTCACTAAATACCCCAAAGATCATAGCTGGGGAAAAAAAAAAAAAAGTTTTTCTTAACTCTCTACCTATTCAACAATCTTTGCTGCAGAACTAAACAATCATCCAAAGACATTAACACCTAAAAAGACTGAAAGCACTGGACCTGCCCACATCGTCTAACCAGTTTTCTTCATGAGGAGAACAACTATTTCACAGCACTCCAGAAAGGTGCACAAAACTCCACCAAGCTGATCCTCCCAAGCTCTCTTCAAGTATCCTTTGACTATTCCATTGGAGATGCTACTTTTGAACTGGAATGCACTACTATTCATTTATTTATTTAACAGAACTATCCCCACAGCTTTCTACTGTGCATGCCTTTGTCCCACTATTTCAATAATGACTCTGCAAACCGCAGTGGTAAGTAAAATGTTCTGGTTTCTTGAGTAGATCTGGGTATATTAAGCTTACCTGGATAATATTCCTTCTACCTTTTCAAAGAGGGGTGGTTTGTTTGTTTTTTTTTTTTGTTTTGTGTGTGGGGTTTTTGTTTGGGTTTGTTTGTTTGGTTTTTTTTTGTTCATTTGTTTGTTTTTTTTTTTTAATCTGGTGAAGGTGAAAACCACCACCACATTCCTGGATTTGAAATTATATGTAACTAGCCTGTGAAATGAAGGTTAGGTCCCCTGAGCACTACTGTGTTACTGTAGTTGCTGTAGAACTGTGGTTCCTCACCATTCCCAGCTCCAGCCCCTTGCTGTGTACAGAAAGGCAGTTACAGAATGCTATGGAGTCCATGAACAGAAACAGAGGTAGTGCCTAAGAACAGCAGAATAAACCCAAACCCACTGCCTAAAGAAGTTTCTATACATACAGAAATTAAGTTTGATTATTTGAACAAGCCTAGGCAGAACACTTGAATTTGGCTGAAGAAAAAATAATTCCATAAACTTGCTGCTACTACATTTCCTCAAAATAACCTGCTCTCTTTCTGGCAAGTTTTTTTTCCCTCGTCTTACTTCCTGATGATCTTTACAAAGGGGAAGCTCAAAAATAAAACAGAAAGGAAATGTAATATCCAAGTAAGTCAATATACAACAAAGAGAACTACCTGATGAACTGTCATTGTAACTGGAGAAAGGAGATAACCACTCATTCATACACCCTCCCCTCCCAAGAGGTTTTCAGGAGATAATTTTTACAGATTTTGCACAATACTGCAAACATCCATTTTTAAATTACCTCTTTCTAAATCTCTGATCTGGGGACCTTTGGGAGCTCCTCCATATATGCAGGTACTCTTCAGTCTTGAACATTTGCCATAATCATCAGCCACCTGCTGTACTTGCTGGGCCAGCTCTCTAGTAGGTGCTAGAACCAGACACTGCAAAAGGAATTGATTCAGGATAGCCAAGCTGCACACGCATCCCTAGCTTAAGGGCTCCACACAAAGCAAAGTTGGACCATCTGCTCTTTATCAGCTAAAACGTTTAAATATCTTTAGACTATGTCAGCAATTGCACAGAATTTCAACAGAGTGGGATGTTCACATTGTGATAGTAAACGTTTTTCTGCTTACTATTCTGATATACCAGTTCAGTAGAGTACACATCTCCTTAACAGTGCCACACCACACACACACAAAAAAAGAAAGAAAAGAATTGACAAGCACTTACAATTGGGCCATCCCCTCTCTCCAAATATGGCTGGTGGTTGATGTGAACAATTGCAGGCAACAAGTACTAAAACAAAAGAGCTTTAAGTCAAAATACAGGACTTAAATATTAAATGCTAATGACCTCCTACCAGGACAACTGGATCACAGCAAGAGCCCATTTAGACCGATAACCCTTCAAGAAGCTAACACCTGCTGTGACAGACAGCAAGAAACCTTGACTAAATAAAAATCAGGATTCTGCAAAAACAGCTACTTGCATTTATGCAACAGAAGATTTTCAGAGCCGCTTACAAGCCCTATCTGCTTTGACATGAGCACAAAATACTACAAGGCAGTTGTAGTGACAGTTCACCACATCTGAAAGGAAGACTCATTTAAATGTGCAGTCTAAGTTAGCAGAATTGAGCAATCTTGGCCCTACCCAATGCTTTTCATTAATGATAAAATTCCTTCTTAACCACTGCAAGTAAAATTCATGTCTACCTTGAAGCCTCTACCAATTTTTATTTTAATTTGCACAGTTATAAAAAAATAGGCTAAAGAGCACATGCTGGGGTTTCTTGCTTGGTTTGGTTTTGTTGTTGTTGTTTTTTGGTTTTTTTTTAAACCATCATAGGCACAAGAGAAATGACTAAGCATTCAAAAAGAAAGACAAAATACATGCCTGTGAACAGACAGCCTGGTTGAGACTTAAGTCTCACCTATGATGTAATAAAGCAAGCTTTAAACACACGCAAATATCTCTATGCTTCTAGTATTGACAAGCCCCAAAACTACTAACCAGTAGCCAGAAGTAATTTCTGCAAAGAAACTAGGAAAACAAAATAAAAGGCAAGAATACATACTGCTAATGTCTTCCCAGAGCCGGTCTGCGCAATGCCCACCATATCACGACCACTAAGGGCTAGTGGAAAGCCTTGGCACTGAATTGGAGTGGGTTCTGTGAAGTTCTGATCCATCAAGGCATCCATCACATATTCTAAGAATTTAAGAAAAGAAAGAAGTTCGTAAGGGGTAACTGAAGTTTCAGAAGACCTTTTAGAGAACAGAAGAGGCCTGAACAGTTATTTGTTCTGAGCAGTCTTCAGTATCTTAAAGAATGACAAAATACTTACGTGGAAAGCTACACTGGTGGAAGGCAAACACAGGCTTGGGGCAGCCCTCCATTCCTCGAATCGTTATCTCTTTCTTTCTTCGCAATTCTTCAACTTCATACTATTTATGTGGAAAAGCAAAGACAAACACTACATGTTATCAGGGAATTAAAGCACGTATTTCTAAGTATTACCTCGTTTCATACCTCTGGATAACAGCTTTGTTAGAGAACCAAATTGAAACAGCCATCTATAAATGACTGCTTTCCTAAAGACACTTGAGCTGTCATGTGGCTTCTCCAAGATTCAGAGGTACAAGCTCTCAAGGTAGTCTAGAGGGACTAGTCTAGAGAGACTGGAAGTCTCTCTCTTCTTCCAATCAGCCCTTTTCAATGAAAAGTGTATTAATATAGAATTTTTTAAGAATTCTATTCTTCTTCCCAAGGCCAGAAATGATCAACAGCTTCAGAAATAATTAGAAACAGAGGATCAGATAAGACACATATTTTGTGTGACAGTGCTAAAAACTAAACAAAACAAATAGGCCCTAATATACTATGAACTGGCAGAAGGCAAGGCTGTGCTCCTCCTTCAATTAATGCATTTCAGAGGTAATTAAATACAAAGCTCTTGCTGGACAGGGTGCATCTCAGAAATGTTGCCTGGAATCTTTCTGGAACCCACACTGCTTCTCTGCATGAAAGAGGCACAGGCAATCTCATAATGATACCCTAAGACCTTCAACATTTCTTTTTAATAATGCCACTTAAAATATTTCTGAAATATGTATCCACAGAAGCATTTTATCTTTGTCTAGGTTATTTTGAAAGTGCAACTGCACTTCACAACACACTTCCACAATTCATGGCCTTATTCTAATGATCATTAAAAATCAACAGAAAGATACACACCAATACCAAACATGCCTTTTATCCAAAGCAAAAGAACCTCTTGCACTTGAATGAAAAAAGTTGGGTAAGAATGAAAACTCTTGATTTCTAAATACAAAAAGACACTAAAGAAGGAAAACAAGACTCTGAACATGAAGTTGAGTTGGAAGGGGAGATGACTGTAGCTAACTAGTAAACACAAAGTACTATATCCAGCTTTGAGCTTCCCCTGTACAAAGGGCATTGTTTTAATGGGCCATGCCCAATTGTGGGAGGAAAGCTAGAGGCTGGGGTACAGACTGCATGAAGGCAGACTGGGAGCACTAGATTTGTTTAGCTGGGTAACAAAAGCAGGGATAACATATGAAACATTAAGTCCTGGGACAGCCACCCAGAAAGGATATAAACTCTGTGCATCCCTGAGGATATTCTAACTCAAAAGGACAAGGTACTAAGCAACCTGCTCTAGTTTTGTAGTTAGCTGTGCTCTGAGCAAAACATCATGAACATCCCACAGCCTCCTTCAGCCTGAAATACTATTGTAATAGAGTATTGCTTTCAAACAACTCTCACTCATTTCTGCCACTCTTAGTTCATTATCTTTGACTCTTTCAGGACCTCCTTAGTACTATAACTCTCTACACTGACAAACAGCTGGAGCAGAAAAAGATGATTTTGATGAATGACAAATGACCATATGTAAAATACCTCGTATCAAACCAGCTAAGGGCAGTATTTAACATTAGCAAAGGTGATGCTTCTGAAGGCAACTGGAACTGGTATCCTGCAGAGTACAACACAAATAACTAACAGGCACAATGAAGAGACAGTTCAATTTAAAACTGTCCCAGACTTCATAGGTCAAATTTTTCCACTTGTGGCGTTTTCTGCTTTTGGTAAGATGGTACAGACAGAATAGGAACACTTACCGGAGTAAGCCTGGCCACTTCAGGATGTTCCACATAAAAATTCTTCTCAAACTTGGGCAGCTCATTTAAATCCCATTTTTTCTTCCGTAAACGTTCCCCTGGATTCCCAAATTTCTTTGGAGGAAGAGGACCTCCACGACTTGCTCCAAACCTGAGTGTGTCAACGTTGGTGATAAAAAAAATAAAATAAAAAAAATTACTCCAGAATTTGAAGGATTCTTAGGCACTTTCCACTCTTTTCCCAAATTTGACACACAAGTGCAATGTTCTAGCAGAAGTCACATCACTGCCATCATTATGATAGCACACAACTTCTTGAAGTAACATAAACCTGCCTTAAGTCAGTTCTGAAGCAAGTTTCCTTCCAATAGAGCCATTTGTAAGCAGCTGCCTTAAAGCTCCTGTCTCTAGTTTCTACCTCAAGGTTCTCTCCCTCAGGACAATGCTGTGGGTACAGCTCTAGAGCTTTCCTCTTCTCAAAACAGACAGTACACTTAAAACATGGTTAGATGAAAGGGATGAGAAAAAGCAGTAATTGAAACCTCTCTCAAGGTTACTTTTACACAAAAATAGCTATTGCACCGCCTCCCCCTCTACACCTCCCTTCTTATCAAGCAGTACACCTCAAAAGAAAAACAGGAGTGAAGAACAGAAAGTAAGTCCAGACAAGCTGGCAAGTCTATCTGTCACCAAAGCAATTAAAAAAAAAATATTATTTTTAAACCAGAGTCTAATAAGATAAAAAAAAAAAAGATATACCTGGGAGAAAACAAACTTTCCCAAATGCTTCTGATGAAGACACAAGAGATCAAGAAGCTAGCATTTACTAAAAACTTCCTGACTAATAGAACAACTGTGAAGTTACTGTTCTTTCTCTCATGAGTTTTCCTCACCCACTTCAGAAGGTTAAGAACTAACTGTAGTAACTCATTAATATATTAGACAAAACATGAGCTTCTGGCAATTATCTCCAAGAAGAATTGAAAACCAAGTGGCATCAAATGATTATTTACTGTATACATTATATATTTTAAACTTCCAACACAACAAGTTACAGCTCTTTCATTAGTATTACACAAACACAGAAGGTACTTCTCTAAATGCTGTCATGTCAAATCTTGTCCTAATTCAAATTTTGATTAATAAAGCTGTAGCTTTTTGTAACACATGAGCTCATGAGAAATGCCCATTTAAAACGAGACTTATATTTAGATAGCAAATCCAAAGTATCTGCACCTTACCAAGTCAGTCTGCTAACAAAAACTGTTGCTGAAACAAACTGAAAGCAACAAAAATCCCAAAGCAATCTTCTTAACACTAGTCACTTGCAGAGGGGCGGGGAAGTGGAGGGGTGTGCTAAAAAAATAAAGCAAATGTAAAATAAATTTCTGAATTACCATAAATACAAGATTGGTCAGGCATTAACTACATTTTCCTTTAAACCACTTCCCAATGAAAAGAGGCTAAACCACCACAAATCAGCATACTCCTAGGAGTCTGTGGGGTTACAGTTTTTGAAAAGCTAAGTATGGTAGATAAACTAACTTAAACTAAGTTTTGAAAGGTTTGCTTTGTTGCAACTGTTTCCTTAAGTCTCTTCCATTTCCTATAAATATCCCCTATTTTCTCATCACTGTGGCTATCAGATCCCCTAGACAGCCTGCATAATCAACAGTTTTGGTCATACAAAGACTGAAACGACTTGAAAAATTCATTTTAGCATTACATATTCTTTCAGGACATAGTGGGAAAAAAAAAAGGTATACATTTTCATTTATCATTTACAGGGACATTCACTTTCACTGAAGAGGTCTACTACTGGTCATGATAACTTGAGGTCAGAATGACAACTGCTTTAGCATGTCAAAATGACAACTGTTTGGGGTTTTTTTGTAATAAAACCCAGTCTTTCTAAGCCAACTAGAGGTTCAAAGGGTCAAAGAGTTTCCTTAGGAAAGGAAACTTATGGAAGAACTGATTGCAAGACTGGATCCTGGAGCAGCTGAGTACTAGAAATATTTGCACTACAGCATCCAGAGGGAAGAATTAATCCATTTTACATAGAAATCCCATAGTTTCAGTTTTCCCATCTCAAACACAGTCTGGCTGTATACCCACCCGTTGAGCCCTGCAGCAGTCCTCGAATGCTGCCCCTGCTGAAGTTTATCAGCTAAACTGGCAGTAACTGACACTTCCCATTCTGATCACAAGTAAAACAAGGTTACAATTCTAGATAAACTGATTTAAATCTAAGATTATCCCACTGATTTGCCAACAGCCCTCTTTTCAAGTGTAAATTCAGACTGACATAAATTCAGACTGACATAAAACATTATTTAGTATTACTGGTGCAATAATTTCTGAGTGAATTTGTTACATTTGAGAGAAAAAAAAACAACTACAACTTTCCATTCTGAGAAGTCACCTACAACCCATTTCTGACAGAAAACAGAAAGCCTGTATTTAATTAGTCTACCAAAGAACCAGCACTGAGAAGGTGATGGTGATAAACTTTCAAATGACACTCAACCAGCATGCTGGGTGGTTCAGAATTTTATAAAGGTTATTTATGAAGTATGAAGGTCTTTAGCAGTTACAAATATTTTCACACCTTAAATAGATCCCGATGCATTAAAGCTTCCAGGATAATATGCCAATAAAACAATCTTCCATGCAAATGTTCAAAACCTTCACAAAGAAGCAGGTAGGCACTCCTTTTACTTATGCAAAACCCCAGATCTAAAAGAGAAGCATTCACCTAAAAACAAGGTATCTGAATAACATGAGATTACACTAATTTTAGGGCACAGCAAGTGTTGTGACAATGCTTTGGTCGGTGTTCTTTTAAATAACTGTATATAAATCCACACTAAAGTCCAAAACCAGCTGAGGTCTGAATTCTCAGACTTGCCAAAGCATTTACTCCAATGTCTTTGCGTTAAACTGAGCTGGAAATCTCATAGTGGA
>VWZY01000048.1:171888-204097 GCA_013399075.1 Chloroceryle aenea
TCGAGAACATGTTAGAGCGGCCCCCAACGCGGTTCGTGGCGGCAGCCCACGGCCACACGCCACACAGTCCCAGTGTTTATTCTGAATAAAGACTTCATTCCTTAATTAGTAACGTTTGTGTTTATTAAACGGGGCTAATAAAAGGCAAGTAAACAGCACTGGATGCACAGGAAGCCTGTGCTCTATCAACAGGCACGCCCCCGAGCCAACAACATCTACTTTTATAGTTGTTATCTTAATACATATTCATAAAAGGGCGGGGTCATTATAATTAGCTCTTGGAGGGGGCGTTCCCGCTTTAGCGCATGCGTTCTCTGTCCTGGTGGTCGCCCACGATGAAGATTTTAGTCTTCCTCACCGGTTCCATCCTTCACTTCATCTCCTTGTCCAAGCAACAAGCACCGTTTAGCCAGTCTGGTCCGTTCTTGGCCACAAATGTTACAGTTAAACAAGCAACCAGTTCGTTTAGCCAATCACTGGCCACAGTTGTGGAAACCTGTTTCACTCCTGTTCCTGTTTGTTAATTACTTTGCTCATCGATTCCACCGATTAGGGTGTAATGGCTCACCACACCACGACACCAGCTAGTTACAACATATATCACACCAGCAACTGCAGGAGGTTGTTGACAGCCTTCCAGAAAGGAACCGAATTCACCTCTTCACCCACTGCAAGTGGTTAAAGAAGCGATTTGGAGTATGGGAAGGACACCAGGCACAGCACACACCCCCTCTCATGGCCTGCTCCCCAGATCAGCCACAGACTCCTAGCTAAAAGATAAAATAATCCATGATTCAATTACGTGGTGCTCTCTCCTGCTGTGCTTACGCGCCTGGCACTTGCCAACAAGCAGCAGCTAGTTGGTCCCAGCACGAGCAGCCATGTCTGGTGAGCTGTGTACACCAGCCAAGCCAAGCCAGGCCTTGGCCTGAGCCACAGTCACACTATTGGCAGCACTTTCTGGGCTGTCAGATTGTCAAAAACCAGTTCAACTGTCAGAAGAGAAAGCGAGTCCCCTTAACTTTCAGAGCCTTGAAGCAAATAAATGAGCGTGGAATGAGATGCAAGTTGTTGACCATTTCTTTTCACATACTGTATGTACATATGGTGTATGTGAGCAAAAATCAATCTCAGTGCTTAAAATAAAACACTGAAAGAAACTTGGGCCTTTCTGGGTGGGTGGGAGGGAATCAAGTGGCACTGTAAGCTTGTACTGACACTCAGTACTCGGCCATTAGATACTCCTCTCTGAATATGCCTGGTACAGGAGAGATTGGTGCATGCAAAGAACTAGGTGTTATATTAAATGACAACAACTGACCTATTCCTGGCTCTCTCACATCAGCCAACCTCCCTGCCATTGCCTTTTTAGACTTCTTTCCACTGAGAAAAATAGTGCTTTACTTCAGGAAAAGTATCAAAAACCTGTTAAGAAACCACTCAAGGAGGGCAAACTCTTTTTGCTCCCTGTGATGCACTTCTCTGGCTACTCCAGAGCTACGCCTGTGCTGGCTGTCCAGGCAGCAGCGCCCTCAGCAAGCAGAGCTACAAGTGTCTTTGCCCCAGGGTAAGTACCAGTGCCAGTGTCTCTCCCCTATCTTACCAAAGATTTTGTTTTCTTTTTTGCTTTTTAATAATATTTAATATTATTTAATCATTAATATTATCGCTTATGTTAAGAGACTGACCAGGCAGTTATATAAAGCTTGAGTTTCTTCAGAGAACTAGAGAAAAGGTTTTTAAATGTTGGGTTGCACCCGGTTGACTTCTCTCATAAAAAATCAGTGAGATTATTGAGATTATTAAATTATTATTATGTGATGCAAAGCACCTAAACATAAGCACAGTGCTGTTCTAATTCATAATCTTTATTTTTAACTTTAATGAGAACAGTTTCAAAACATTACCTCAAAAAGTAGAAAATGCTAAATATAAAAACTATCTAGTCAAGATAAAATTGCCTATACCATATTTTTAAAGGAACTCGTTCCTCTATGGTACATGTGAATCCATCAAGTTACTGAGCTGTTGCTCAGTCAATTTTATAACTGAGCTTATTCCAGTTCTGTGCCATTTCACACTATTAAATTTTACCACATAGACACTCTCTTTGAAAGAAACTAAAAAATGTAAATCTCATGTGAAAGGACAGCTTTGATTTTCATAAAATATGAGAAAAGGATTCTTGGAACAATTCACAAGCTTGTTTCTTAAATCTTTATCTGCTCAAAGTTCAGCTGAAAAATGAAGATCCTAAGTGAGCCAAATTCAATAAAACTGAATGGTACAGAGTTTAACCTAAAAAGATAAAATTTCCAAAAGATAAAATTGCAGCTGGGCAGTTGGTAACCTTGCACAAATCTTTATTCCAACTGCTCAGGTGGTTTTCAGCTGTGACTTTACATCATTTTTCTGCCTATTCTTTGGCATCCCCAATCCCTCCAGCAGTTATTGCAAATGTGGCTTCATTTTCAGGCATCTCGGGGCTGAGAAAAAAAAGAAAGAAGAAACTTGTGGGTTTTGGGATGTTAAGTGCAGCTGTGAAAGAGTCCCCTACATGTTCCACGTGTGAGCAGCGTGCAGTATTTTAAGATCTATGTGCAAACTGTAGAATGTGATGAGTATTATCAAGATCAGAAAATGTGAAACCCACCTCTTGGAAGATGACAAGCACAAGGGAGGGAAATGGAGGACATGTAGGAGAAGGAAGATTCTGTCTGTGCAAACTCTCATTTCAATTTCTTAGCTCCTGACCTGGTCTCTCCAGGCAGTAACACTAGTGCAATTTTGAATGACTCAACATCTGCCAGAGTTTGCCAGATTAAGTCATACTAATTGTGTCCACAAAAGTTAGTAATACAACAGTTCTGCTATTGTCCTGCCAAGGGACCACCAGTCTTACCAGACTGATGGTCTTCTGCAAGAGATGAGCATCTAACAGGATTTATGATGAAAGATTATGTAATTTAATGTATGTGATATGCAAGACAACTTCAAGTCTGTTAATTAGTTTGTACTTTCAGATTTTCTCTCAACTTAACTACCAGAAACATGGTTAGTTTGAAACAGGGAATCAGCTGTTCAAGCTACTCAGTTGCAGTACCATCAACTCTGCCACCTTAGGGTTGCTCCTAACACAGCTTCCTCCCTGTGGAGGTGATTTACCTGTCGTATATCTTTGCAATACGCAGCTCCCCTCTCCCTTTCCTCAAACTAATCCTGGTAGTTGAAGCATGAGCAAGGATGTGGCCCCCGATGGGCTTTTTGGGGTCTGCCTGAAAGCTAAATTAGCAAGAAAATTGTAATGATTCACCATCAAAATTCCATAGGTTAATACGGTGAATAACTGTCAGACAAAGCATATTGAACTCAGTAATGAATAACAAACAAATAAATATATCAAAAAAGGACTTTAACACACTTGCCTGAAGATAGGATGTTCAAATGTTCAATGCTGGTCTAACTTTCCTGTCAAATTCAGGAGGCTTAAAAAATACACACCTTAAACTTCATATATAAGCTGCTCCAAAGTAAAATGGAGTGCTTTTTCAATACTTTTCATGGCTTGTTTTTTTTGTTCAACTCACAGTGAAAGAAGCCATTGTGCCAGGCAGCATATAAACATAAAAAAACTCGTTATGAAAACTGAAGAGAAATCTCCAGGTGTCATCCATGAATGACTCCTCAGACCAGAGGGACCCGTGACCAACCTGAACCTTCATTTTGATGCCTCTTGCTCCGTATAATCTTAGTTCTTACTTCTGTTAAAAATGTAATGCAAAAGAGAATCTTTTTTTTAAGAGAGAGGAAAAGTATCTTACGTCATAGTTGCTCCTGGATCAGCAGTCATCTGGTTGGTCACAAACACGGCCACATTATATTCTGCAATAGAATCACAGACTGGTTTAGGTTGGAAGGGACCCTTAAAGATCATTCAGTTCCAGCCCCCCTGCCATGGGTAGGGACAACTCCCACTAGACTGGCTTGTGCATCAATGCAAAGGATTGAATTGTATCCAATTAGAATTCAAAAATATTCTCCTAGCCATTGTAAAAGCAGGGCTGCTACTGAAGCACTTTAAATTACAAATGAGAGAGAAATAAATATTCTTTATGTGTGATGGCTGGAGACGGATGTCGGGAGACAGCCTAAATTTGCTCTTGTGTGGCTTCAGTTGTAGTATAAAAAAAAAATGAGCACTTTTAGGATTCTACCAAACAAGTCTTTCTCAGTTCCCTTCTCTGTTGGCTCCCTGTCCTTAGCCTCCTCTCCCTTTATCTGTTTATCTTAAAAAAAAAAAAAAATTACTACATGAAAAAAACATTTACTCATTTATCATCACCATTTTTGAGACATTCCAAAGAGAAGGAACCCTATTCATCCTGTCATCCTTCCTCAGAGCATTGCCAAGTACTGGGAATGTGGCAATAGGCATGGCTTTTTTATCTCTCTGTGCCTTCATCCTTCTTTCTAATCTTATGGTTTCTTGTGTATTTACACTGCCAACATTTGGGGAATACAATTTCTCTTACTAGATATTTGTCCAGTTCTTTGACCTAGTTTCTCATTTAGGACTTCTCTGAACAGTATTTCTAAGAAAGCTCTAAATGTTAAATAATAATAAGGACTCCTTAATCTGTCATACTGAAATAATTTGTTACTGGTTTGATCTTTTTGGTACCTGACAGAGGTTAAAGTGAGGAAAGATTCCTGAGCCAACGCCCAACTGATAATGCACTTGGACTACTAGGTGGTTGTGCTACCAACAGCTACTGCTTCAGTAACACCAGTCCATGTTTTCCAAATTTTGCAATGTTTCCCTTACCTTCTGATATTTTTTGGAGCCTTGACAGCATCTGAGCCAGTTTCTGTTGTCGTTCAGCCAACTCTCCACGACCACTGAAATCCACACGGAAAAGTGCCATTATGGAGTCAATGATCTGCATTGTAATTATGCTAGATAAGTAAATACAGTCAAAGAAAATAGGAAAACCTATTCTGAAAGCAGCAAGCATACAAAAAAGGATTAGTTTAATACCAATAGCTTGAAGATGCCAGCTTCCTCATGGAACTTGGCTGCTACATAGTCAAGCAGTTCCATCTGATGTTCACCTGGTGAGAAGTACAGTTGCTAAGTGAAATTAGGACCAGAAAGAGCTCTGCAGTGACAAAACCCTGAATTTTAAAACTCAGCCTTAAGTGTCTGCACTGTTTACATTTTCACTGCCAGCAGTTTTAAATCCAGTGCCCAATAACAAGCTACCTCAATATCCATCAGTGTCTGTGCTTCTGTAGATTCCAGTTTCTACTTGACCAGCTAACAAAATTTGTTTGTGAAAAGCTTCACAACAAAACTATGCATGAAGACAACTTTGTTGTGTTAAGAACTGAAATGCAATATAAACATTTGAATTTAATGTTGAATTAAGTGATACACAGACATTGTATTAATAGTATTAATGTTCATGTCGTACTCCCAAAGTAAAGGTCCCATTTAGAATTCCCTTGAAGTTTTAATGCAGTGTCTTGTGACAGTGTGTTGGAGCTGTCTCTATAAAGTTCCATGCACAAGATCATAGAGAATGTCTCAACAGCATTTGCAGAAGCAATCGTGGATACATTAATTGGTGTTTCTCTTACTGAGATGCTACGCTGAGCTTTGTCATATATGTAGCAGAGCTCACTTAATGTGCAAATGGAGCAGATTTGCTCAGTGTAAGTATTCCAGCTCAGCTGCCCTACATAAACAATAAAGTTTTGCAGTTTGCCACAACGGGGCAAAGGTGCTTCATGTACTACACCAGCAACAGAAAATGGAAGCAAGCTTATGACTTCTGTTAGCACCAAAACATTTGTTATGACCCCCAGCAGGCAACGTCTGTTAATCAACTGAGAACTATTAAAATGGGAGCCTTAGAGAAAAAAAAACACTCTTGCTAGAAAAAAAACCCATCATGCTGGTTGCAGTGATGGTCTTACTAGTGTATGCACGTGCATAGAGCACGTTCTCAAGTACTGCGTCGTGGTCAACGTTGAAGCGATCAGCAATGTCACGAAGGCGGTCTGGTCGGCTGACATGAGTCAAAGTTAAGGATTTCTCTTTGTATGAAACATGCTCTGGAAATAAAAAAAATAACCCATTCCAAAACAGAAATATGAGGGGAGAAAATTAAAAAAATATAATAATAAAAAAAAAGAACATTTAATTTGATCTTGGAGATGACTTTTTCTCTTCACACTGTCCCACATACACCAAAGATAGTTTAGGGCTCACAATGATAATTGGTTTGTGGTTAGGGTTTGAGCTGTGGAGGGGGTTGACATATGGATATCTGTTCTCTAGGAATTCATCTGTGAACAAAACCTATTTATACACAGTCTGCCACAGATACGAAGTGTTAAAGATAGTGTTCAGTGCTTAGATGAATTTCTCTAAGTAAATAGAAAAGCTTCTATCACCTGTGTCATTACTAAGAAGGCATATTAGATCTCAAAAAACCCCACAGTTAAAACAAAATCTATATCCTAACTCTAATTTTTCCCAGGTTGGATTACATCAAATTACAGATCAAAAAGACAGTGCCCTGTGGGCTGCTACACAATCTGCTCGCCAGGCTTTCTGTGTCAGTCATAATGTTTGACATGTATGGATCTATCTGGAGCCTCCAACTTGCTTATATCAAAATAAACTGTCTTTCCAGTTCATCCTACCTGTAGCTTTCAACAGTCCAAAAGATACAAAGTGTTTTCAGTATCAATGAAGATAATCTTTCCTCCTGTGTAGCCGTTTGGTCCTGGAAGCTGAGCTGTCACTACAGTGAAATACAGAAGATCAAAATGAGAAATTGAGAAAAATATGTTCTTACTACCTCTGCTATGATTTTTTTACTAAAACACAACAGCTTATCTGTATCACAAAGAACCACTGCTTTTAATCATTGTGGAAACCAGGAGTATCTCAAGTCTTACTGCCATCTTGAGAAGAAACTCAAGGCACTTTTCTCAATGGGAGATCAGATGAAATTTAATTAATGGTGTCAAAATTGTATTTTACTCAGTACTGTCACTAATTCTGTGTATTTTATATTAAAAAAAGGGATATTATTAATAAGTTCTTACACACGCAGCATCCTCTTGGTTCTCTGCCCAAATTTATGGCATTGATTTAATAGGATTTTTGTTTTTCTTCCCAGCTGTAACTCATATGATCAGAAATCCTTTGGATATTAATTTCTCCTGATATGCAAATAGTTACTGATTGTGGGTTTACTCGCTTTGTAGTGAATAAGCTAAAAAATTCCATTTGGTTGTAATCATTCATGCAAAAGGGTATGACTCTGCTGACCATTAGACTGTACTAAATGGAAGAGAGGCCTTATTTTCCCAGAAGATGCCATAATTCCTGTTATGATAAAGCATTCATCAAAGGGAATGTTTGCCTATTCTGTGTCTGGTAACTATATTCCAGCAGGATTAATAGTTATATTAGTTATTATTTACTACTCTTTATGCATTGAGAGAGATCTCTGGGAAATCAGGGTCTTGCTGTATTTGGCACTGCCCAAATACAGTGACTGCCAAAATGTTTGTTTATGCAGCTACTGGATAAACAGCCAGTAGTATCCTTTCAGTGCCCTTTCAGAATGTCATATTCAGCAAAACCTCTTGAAACCAGGAAATTAAGAGTTGCTGAGAAAGAATTTTGTCTTTTGCCTTTTCTAAGTAATGCCCCTTTCCCTCTGTAACCCACATTTATGCTCTGCTTTTCCAGATGGTGTTTTTCACTGGTTTCTCTAAGATAAGTCTCTCTCCTTATGGCAAAACATACACTGACGTGAGCAGTATTAAGAAGCATTTACATGAGCTTTCTACTCAAACACAGTGGAGGTAGGAATGGCTCAAATCTGTTTCACTGTATTTCCAGAGATAACAGATTCTGATTTATCTCTGTGTGGTTCATTCTGATAGAGTTGTAAAGAACAGATTCACTGAGAAGAAATGTCTCTCTCTTTTAAGGTATTATACTTACCACAAAGGGTGTGAGAGAGCTGGGTTTTGCCTGTCCGGAACTCTGTTAAATAAAGGGGAAAAAAAAAAATCAAAAAAAAAATAATCATGGTTTCTTTTTCTGAGTTTGCCATTCAAGAGTAACTGCAGTTAGAATTGCTCTTACTTANTCTGGTAAAAAAAGGGGAAAAAAAAAAGCAAAAAAAAAATAATCATGGTTTCTTTTTCTGAGTTTGCCATTCAAGAGTAACTGCAGTTAGAATTGCTCTTACTTACAAAATCCACCTCTATCTCTACCTCTTAAGATCATTTAACCCTGATTTATCAATCATATTCTGTGCAGTAGAAATGTGTTACATAAAAAGCAAAATCTAAATGCTTTAATAGGCTCATGCTTGACTACTGCCATTCATTATTATCCGTGCAGAAGTTAAAACCACATGGCACCTGTGGAAAAGTGTTAACTGAGGGACTCCACTGATGTGTCTCAGATTCATTTTCAGTAAAATGATCAAGGAGAAGCTTCTGAGGTGATTAATCTTATTATAACAAGTCATGTTAGTCTCCAGTTTAGCTTTTCTAAAGGGAAGATTACTGTGTTTTACAAGCTCTTACTGTTGAAGTGATAGCAACTAACTGATCAAATTTACTGTAATATTAGCTTTACTGTAATTTCAAAATCCTATGCAAAGTGCAATGTATCCTAAGCGTACATAAATAAATGATCTTTTTGTGGCAGTTTTGTTACTGGAAAGGAACACAGATTGAATCAGGGAAGTCTTTCCTGTAAGACGCGTTAGTAATAGTATTAATAATCAGCATGCCCCAAGTCTACTGATTACTCAGCTCAAACATAATCTGCAAGCAAATGAAGAGGAGAAATGGGAAAACAGGAAGAGGAGTAGATTCTTTCTTCTTACACTCTTGCAGGTACTCATCTTTATGACTACAATGAGATAATTTTGATACAAGTAATCCAGCTTGATTTAAAATCTAAAATAAGTTGCAATTCTTTGTTCAGTAATACTCATTTAATGTGGTTTTCTCACCTCCAAAGGCCTCAGTGATTGCCATGCTTTCAATCCCACCACCCAGAAGTTTACTGGAGAAAGGGAGAGGATTATGTTATCATTAAACCCACAAAATCACAAGAGGAAAGTAAAAAAGATAATTTTTTCCTACTTTAAGGAAGGTTATTTATGCCCTAAAGCCCCCCACTTGATGCATTAAGTGCAAGGCACTAATTGATCACTGATTCATAAAGAATTAACTCTGTCTTAACCTCCTTTCTCTCAGCAAGAGCAAGATCTATACAAATTATTACTAGAAAGAGAGAGGAAAGAGAGGGAGAGAGGGAGAGAGGGAGAGAGGGAGAGAGGGAGAGAGGGAGAGGGAGAGGGAGAGGGAAAGGGAGAGAGAGAGAGAAAGAAAGAAAGAGAGAGAGAGAGAGAGAAAGAAAGAAAGAAAGAAAGAAAGAAAGAAAGAAAGAAAGAGAGAAAGAGAGAAAGAGAGAAAGAGAGAAAGAGAGAAAGAGAGAAAGATTAAAATATATTTGGAAAAACAATGTTCCATGAAAATATCTCAAAGAAGGTCTTGAAGACTTATCATTTTGACCTGAGACCTGCAGGTGTTTTGACTAAGTGAAAAAAAAAATGTTATGTTCAGGATTTCTGGAATGCAAACTCTGTTTATGTAAAATGATTGTACAAAGTCCAGTTTCCCCTCAGAAAAGGAGCTGGTTTTGTTTCTTACTGACACAGGCATCTTTGAGCCAGCACAAAATCCGAATGTAAAGTAACCTGCATGTCCTAGCTGAGTATTCCTTTATATTTTTGTGTCTCATCAAAGACAATAAATACGATTATTGGAACAGTTTGGACTAAGGAAGTATTTAAACAGAGATAAACTTACTCAAATTCCTGGCTGCCAGTAGTAATATGAAATACCATCTTCCTTTTTTCACTGTACTCAAAAGCGGTCAGGAAGCCTGGTTCCTAAGGAAGACCAAATTGAACACGAGGGGTTTATTTTAGGTTTAACCTGAAGGTAAAGTGCAATATCCCACAAATAGCCACTCTAGCCTCATTTATGCAGGTTGAGTATAAAAAGCACCATAGCATTTGTCTGTTTTTTATAAAGCATAAAGTATTGTTGCTTTAGAGTAGCAAGCAGAATAATTTTCAAAATTATCTTGAGGATATGGTGAAAAGATCTGCTAAGAGAAATGTTGCACAGCATTTTGTAGAGGGCAGTAGCATTAAACTATCAAGAAAGTGATTTGCTTACAATAAGTTTGTTTGCAGCTTCTTTAATCTTGTCCACTTTGGCCTCTGAAAGCCCTTTTACATTGCACAGTGCCCGTCTTGTGGTCATCTGGATTCCTTTGATTGTGCAGATCCCAACTGACTTCAGTTTTTTAATATCTGCTACGTTCTGTGGAGAAAGTTCCCTTCCCTGAGTACTTGTAACAGTCAGCAAAGAGAGGCAAAGTAAACCTTTGAAACATATTTTACCATATATTCCTATGCATGTGTATTTTGTGTATTTTCAAATTTACAGTAAGCTCTTTGGTATGTAGTTTCTGACACCAAACCCAGAAAATCTTGAGTAACATTGGTGTGAGGGATCATGGTGCAGAGACCACATCATGCTGCTTTTCAGAGAGAGGCACCTTTGGTCTAGTTGTATTTACTTGTTCCTGTTCAGTGTCAGCCTTTCCAGATCCAAGGTGGCAGTAAAGAAACAGCAGGGAGCATTGCAGATACGGTGGAGCCAATCCTAGTAAACCCTTACAGCAATCAGTCTGTCCTTGGTCCCTTAGCACAGTTAATCTGTAAACCGGATAATCCGATCGTGGATAACTGGGAGCTGATTTGCAAGAATCATCAGAAACTGACTTTTACCTGCTGTGCTGTTTCTGCACATTCACAGTATGTCCAGCTTAAAACACACATATCCTCCAGACCTGACTGATATTTCGGGCTGGAATGAACTACTGCAGTTTTTCATAAGCTGGGTACAGCATGACTTCAGTCAGTGCCCTACTGACACATTTTGTCTCCTCTCACCTCATTTTATGATTTTAACATCACTGGAAACTTAAAGGCAAGCAACAGATTACTCACAAGAAAACATATTATGTGAAAGGTGTGGGATAATACTTCAAGTTATCATCTCCAGCCAAGATTTTTCTTTGAAAAAAAAATAAATACACAAAACTAGATGTATCATCCATTTAACTAGAGCATGTGGGTGCACAGGACATAAGAAGGGAGGGGAGTTATGCAATAAATTAGTCATTACATTTGGAAGCTTATTTCTCATCCTGTGATATGTTTTTTTTATTATTAAATTAATAGAGATGAGTGAGGTAAAATCAGTCGTAGATAAAAATGACTCTTCCACACAAAAGAATGTCATAACAGGAGGGTCACAAAGATGATCAGGGGCTAGAGCACCTCTCATGTGAGGACAGGCTATACAAGTTGGAGTTGTTCAGTCTGAACAAGAGAAGGCTCCTAGGAGACCTTATAGCAGCCTTCCAGTACCTAAAGGGAGATGAAAGGAAACACGGGGAGGGGCTTTCTATCAGGGAGTGTAGTGATAGGACAAGGGGTAACAGTTTCAAAATGAAAAAAGAATAGATTTAGATTAGATATTGGTAAGAAATGCTTTACACCACCATAAGGTTAGTGAGGCACTGGAACAGGTTGTTCAGAGAGGATGCCCCATCTTTGGAAGCATTCAAGGCCAGGTTGGATGGATCTTTAAGAAACGGGGTCTAGTGGAAGGTGTCCCTGCCCATGGCATCAGGGTTGGAACTAGATGATCTTTAAGGTCCCTTTCAACCCAATCCATTTTGTGATTCTATGACTGAGCTGTTTTATTATGTTAAGACAACAGACTACTGCTGCAAAGATCATTTTTTCTAGACCAAAACCTTAAATGCATTACTCTGCTTCTTCATTTCTTCAGTAGCTCTCTTTCTGATCTCATCAAACTTAAAGCTGTATTACAAGTATCTGTGCAGTAGATGTGATTATAGAAGCTCTCATTCTCTCCTGCACAGATACACCTTTCACCAACAGCTTATGGACCAACCAAGGCTCTGGGACATACTCCCCTTTAGAGTTCAAACCCACAAAGAATTCTGCAGTACTCCTGGCTCAACTTACTGACAGACCTGCCCCCTTACATCAGCTTCTAGTCCTGACCCTCTACCTCATGTTGTAGCTCTGTCCCAGGTGTGCACTGCTCATGTGGAAAAGGCAGCAGAATGACAATTTATCAATAAAACCCCCTAAAGCGTACTTGTTGTTGTGATAATTTTTGGACTGATTTACAAACCCAGTTCATGAGGTGGCTTCAAAAGCAGATGTGTCAGAAGGAAGAACAGCACACTCCAGGGACAGGAATGCTCAGCAAAGGCTGGGGGGTCACAGCACCTTAATTTCTACCAAATGCTTCTGAACATCAAACCGCGGCCTTGGTTGTGCTAACCTGAATCTCTTTGTGGCAAAACTGCCAGATCTAGTAAATATTTCTCTCTACTCTTAGGAAAAAAAAAATTTTGAAATCCACAAAAAGTCTTTAAGCAAACTAAATTAACAGATATGGGTCATCCTATGTTCACACAAAGATTTTAACTGGCATGTCTGAGTACAAAAGCTATGGAAATAACCACTTGAAAGGAAGAAAGAAAAAAAAAACAGCAAAAAGAAAATGATCAGGAAACCCTCATTTAGCCTAAGTTGTTATTCTTTATTTTCAAGATCTTTCATACTTTAGTACCATTCTCTTCATACCATGCCTCGTTTGATATTGACAGCTCCCTTCCAGTTCATGAGGTCAGCCTCTTTGGACCACTTGTTAAATTTTTAACACAGGAATTTGTTTCTTTTTCCTATGTTGCCCCATAGTTAGAGCTCCCAACCTCATGATCCTTCTTCAGAACTCTCTTTAAAACTGTCAACAAATTGCCAATAAACTAGACAACAATTACACTGCAGACATGATGAGCCCAGTGACTGCAGTGCTGACTAATGCACGTCTCATTGTGTTTGTGTCCTCCTCATCTGTATGACTGTAGTCATTTATATTGGAGTTAAAACTTACATTGCTTCGGCCAAACACAACTTTTTCTTCTGCTTCTATAACACTGAATGTAACAGGGTTCTGATCCATGAGCCAGTCTCCCAGAGAAACATATTATAATAGTCATTCAAATAACCAAGTGATGCTTATGTGACATAATGATGACAATGATAACAAATATAGGAATTTACTTTGGACTAACCCCTTATTTCTCTATCTACTAATATTTTCCTCACTCCCACTCTACCCTCTTCACAAGCATGCTGAAAATAGTGTAGCAACAATTGTCAGAGTGTAATTTCACAGGCACCAGAAATGCAGGATTAATTACAAAGATTGGCAAGAAAAGGAAGTAATCTATCACAGTTTTCAAATAAATTAGCAAGTAGTTGTTTTTTCAAGAGTGCTGGGTGCTAAATACTTTGAATATCTTACCACTTTATTTAGGAACCTGGTGGGAATGAGATTTTCTGAAAACCTGTTATCACCAAAGGCAAAATTTGTCTTCACATGACTGATTTAGAATTTATTGTAAGGGGTAATTTCAGTTATTTGTTTCAATGTGTATAATAAGCTTTTGGAGATAACCTTATAATAGCTTTAAATGGACAATCCTGTGCAGTTAAATCATTGCTATTACTTACGATTCCATGCTTCTGTAGCAGGTCAATATCCTGAAAAAAGGATTCCTAAAAAATAGCAGAAAAAAAAGTAAAAATAGGCTTTGCTTTTTCTTGTAATTACATCTGTATCACTATGTCTGTTTGAAATTGGTAAATATTTAAATCATTCTCCCAAACAATATATAACTTGTTGGAATACCCAAATACGCAAAGCCAGACCGAGCGAAGGTGGCCTACACGTTTCCTACCACACTCTTCATAAAGTGTTTCTTCACAGGCACACCATCCTCTGCTGTATTAATAAAGCTTGTTTTATGATCACAGTCATCCTGATTTTCTTCTGCCGCAGTTCCTCATTTTTTTCAGGCTGACAGACATTCCTTGGAAGCATAAAATTAACTGATGGTCCCCTTGCATTTAATATAGAAGTGTAAAATATATTTTAAAATAATTATCCTATTAAAAACTGCGCAGCTTTTGAAAGGTTAATGAAGAGTACTTGGAAGAGCAAGGCTGTGCAGGGACTAGAAGAATGAGATCATTTTGGTATTTGATTGGAACAAAATTTTAAATGCATTGAACTCCTTAATGGTCTTTGGGGACCTCCTGTCTCCACGGATTTCATAACACTATCAAAATACCTTCAAATAACATTCACTGTGCATATTTTCCAATCAATCATAAATATACCTCATCATCCTGATATCCTGGTTCTTCTTGGACTACTTGATCCTCCATGGCCTTCATTGTGAAAGAGCAGTCAGTAAACTATTGATGACTACTGGGAAATACAAGCAAAGATAGTATTGGGGTGGCAATAAATGAGTAAATGACTGCAAAAGGACTTTTAAGAAGTCCTTGGACTACAGAACCTTCTGAGTATGCCATCACATACGGATTTTAACTCAGATTCTCTTCCAACTCTTGGTTATCTGACCTACCTGACCAAAAGAAGGATATCTACCGCATTACTCTCACGTGACTTAATTTGGCTGAAAAGGGTTTAACAGGTTATTAGGAAAAGAGACATTATTCCCTTGTGAGAACATTGAGTCAGAGATGAGTTTGGAGTTGGGAGCATTTAAAATGATTTATCATTAGTGGAATTTATTCTGGTAAGAACGTTAAAAGCAGTCTGTATTATTATAACAGAAGTCAGCGTAGTGGCAGACAGAATGAGTAATGGAGAGGCTATACTTCATCTCAGTTTCCCCATTTTTATGTGACAGAAAGTCCACAAAACAGTGGTTTTGAGAAAGCTACAACTCCTTAGTCATGTATCTTGAGAGTAGACTAAAAAGCTGGGGTGTTTTTCAAGTTCTTGCTGGAGTTCAGAATACCTAACAAACACTGAAGATGTGTAAGTAAGACCTGTAAGAAGTATGCTTACATAAAGAGAATAAAAGAAGGGTAGTAAAATTCTAAGACTTTAATCATGCAAAAACATATACAGAAATCTTATTTCATTTTTTTCAATGCCACGTCTGTATCCACTGCAGCATCGCTGCTCTCTTTATGGGATGAGGCCTAGGACCAGAATAGGCACTCACTGATTGCACGGTTAAATAAAACCCAAAATGTGACCTCCTTAAATTTTATGGATGGAAGACAAATATATACAAAGTAGTTCCTTAGAAATATGATGATAGCCCATTGTATCAATCTTCTGGTTTTGTAATGGATAGGTTGTTTCTTGCTAATTGTGAGCTTGCCTTCGTTGTTCTAGCCACGGCTCATCAGAAGTTCTGTGAACTACCACAGCCAGATGTGTAGATATGTTTGCTTACCCAACCTTGTTAATAAAATCCATGCAAGGTAGGATGCGTTTATTATGAAACTATATGATGGGCTAGGTCTGTAACAGAGGACAAGATAGTTTAGACTATCTGCAAATAGCTTTTTTTAGCTTCTAAGTGGATGATTAAGGTCTGCCTAATTTGCTTGCAAGAATCTTGTCTATAGAGAAAATGGGAGAAGTAAGAAAGGAGGAAGTATTATAATTTTGGATTTATTTTACTAGTGTTTTGAAGTGAAAATACAATGTGGTCAGTTCTGTTAGCATTTAGTCAAAACACTCTTAAAAAATCAGTGGTTTCTGATAGTGTCAGGATATATGTTATTTATGTTTGCATATTTCTTTAATCCTTGCAATTATGAAATGAGAAATCATGCCTTCACATCATGCCTTATATCAGCCAGAAAAATAATTTCAGTAAAACAGTTAAAAAAAATACTTGGAGAGATTTTAACAACCCCCTTCCAATACTGAAAGAAGAAAACCAAGTAATGCAAAAAGCATTACAATTGTATTACAATCTCCTTCTCCATGAAAAATACCCTTTTGAAATACATGTAATCCTGCACTCCGAGCACAGCTCAACATGTCAAGGGACTGCTTTTCCTACTCCACATCCTTAGGCAACTGGAATCTCACAGCAGAGAATGATGGCAGACCCAGACCCTTGCCATCCTGCAGGCTAGGAGGGAAAATGGAGAAAATATACCACACCCTACTCAGTTTTAGGAATGAACAAAAATCTCCTGTTTAGTGGAGATTCCTCCTGTTGCTGGGGTGTTGTCACACTGAAGACCTGGGGCCAGTGCTGCCTGCAATGAACCAGATAAAAGGGTGAAAGTCTGAGACAACACAGTAAATCCACAAAGAAAGGAGGATCTTTGTGAGGAAACACAAAGATCAGCACAGCCTTATTTTCTGAGGTTCCCTGACCCTCCTGTTACCACGCTGGCATCTATTCACTGGGATACATAAGCAAGACCTGCGTGCTGCTCTTGTTTAAACACAAGGCCGTCCGTGTGACGGGGACCCGGCCCCAGCACATAGCATTGGGTTTAATGAGAGGGTTCTGAACTGACAGAAACGTGACAGCTGACTTGACTGGAGCCAAGTTTGGGCACCGCAGTAGCGGCAGGAGGCCATCTGACCTGCCCTGAGGAACACCTGGAACTACACTATTGACTCAGAGGAAAATAAATGATTAATCGTATATCAAGGCAGAGATTTATTTGGCTTGTCCTTACCAGCTACCTTTTCAGGGGATGTAAATTCCCTTCCCTCGTGGAGCACCAAAATAACCCGCCAGGGCAGAGGCGCCCACCGCCTCCTGAGGGAACCGGCCCCGCGCTTTTCCGCTGGAGAGGGAGGGCGGGGCCGGGAGGAGAGGGGGCATGTGGGGAGGGGCGGTGGTGCTGCCTTCCCGCCAAAAAACAGGAGGCTGTTAACCGTCTGCTGCTCGCACTGGAGCCTCGCTGCCGCCGGGCAGCCATGAGGGAGGAGGTGTCTGACAGGAATGGGGACTGCTCCTTGCCCTACCCCATCCCGTGCTGAAATGCAGTTGAATTGTTGCCTTCAATCATTTTATCTTCTACAATTTATCTACTGCTATATTTGGCATTACTGAAGGGATGTCATATTGCCCTTATTTCACAGCTGGTAAAGACAGGCTTCATGACAAACTTGGAGTGGGGTTGGTCTGGAGGGTGTTCAGCACATCGCAGCCTTATTTTCCCAGGTGCCAATCACAACAACTTTCTAAACCAGGCTCATGGTATTTTAGAACTGGATGGCCAAGACCTGTCAGAAAGATGGAAATTAGAGGCCTGAAGTCATGGGACAAGAAAATGAGTCTGAGTCATACACACGACTTCATCTGCCATTTTAAAAGCAAGGAAAAGGTGCTTCTTAGGATATGAACACTTCTTCAGGACTTCTGCTGTCTTCTTGGATGCAGCATTTGGAAAGCAATTGGAAAATTAACTCGCCTCTAGTAGCATAGTCAGTATGGGACTGCACATAAAGGTAGTGTGGGCATACTCCTGTGGGCAGGAGGAGTTTCTGGCTGCCCCTCAGGGTCGCTGCCCTGCTGGGTGGGAAGTTTCAAATGACAGAAGGGATGGGAACAGCATCTCAACCTGTTTCAAGGTGCCTGTGAAAACTTCCCCACCTTCCATACATGGGAGGTAAAGAGCAGATATGGGTATCATCAGTGCTAGCCAAGTTGGGAAACCAATGACAACCAACATAACCCACATCCCCTAACCATCACCAGGATGTGCTTTGTAGGGTCATTTCAGACATCAAGCGATTTATCTAAGTACCGATAGCTTAATCCTGGGTGCCCAAGGCTTTGTACAGAGGAACTGACTGGCACTGCTTTTGAAAACTGCATTATTCCGCAAGAGCTATTCCAGAAGAGCACTTGGGCAGACAGCCCTTTAAAGACAAATTCCATCACAAAATATGATTTTATTCCAGAACGGAATGCACATGTACAGAGTGATCCTTCTGGTGCTGCTGAGCTCTGCAGCAGCTAACACCTCTGTAAACAACCTTCCCTCCATTATCCTTCCAGTTCATAAAATAGGTTTCAGAGGGGTCAGTGAATGCACTGATCTGAAGATCATTTTTCACCTCAAAGAGCTACTTTGGGCTATAGATTACATTTTACATCTCCAAAATGTTGTTGTGCGATCACTAACTGTTCATTCAGCTTTCAGCTGGTGTTGTGCAATAACCTCACATACAACACCATGTTACACACCAGCCACATGAACCAAGGCATTCCAGAGCCTGCTCTTTCACAGGTTACTGACTAGTGAACCCCCAGCTGTGGGTAGAGGTGCTGGCAATGACATGCAGCACCATGTTGGAAGTTACATTAGCTCTTATGTCCCCAAAATTACTCAAATCCACAAATCGAAATAGCCTTGCTTTGATGTCCCTCTTTAGCTGCTCCCTTAGACACATCAGAATTAATGAACACTGCTTCCAAACCAAAACCTGCCAAAAGCCTTTCTGAGAGAAAGGGCCAAGCAAACAGATTGCACCTCAGTCAGTATGGTGGAAAGGATGTGCTGTATTAATGGGCCCCTTGGAACGCGTATTGTACTAACTCCACATCCTGCAGCTTGCTCCTCGTTCTTCACACCTGAAAGCTCTTCTGAAAACCCCTGTTATACCTCTAGCAAAAGAAAAGAATAGCAGAATTGAATTCAGGTCATCAGAACACAGTAGGATGAATCCATACAAACGTTTTTGTACTTAAGGAATTCTTGCTTATCTTTCTGCCACTTCAGGGCTAAATCCCTCATTTACCTGCAGTGTTTCTGGTGCACTTTGAACGATGTGTCCATCTTGTGAATATGCCTGAAACTCTGCATACGCTGGGATGGCCTTTTAAGTTTTACATTCAGGAAAAAACTTTACCTGCATTTTCCTTCTGTTTGGTCAAAACTGAAATGAACTGCAAAAGCTGTATGTATACAATGGGTCTCAGGATCAGACTGGCAAAATATCAGACCAGCTGAGTTTCAACATTCAGACAGGAGTAACAAGAGGGCTACATTGCTAAACGGAATTACAGAAAGGAATTACCGGGGAGGCCTTTCCGCAGCCTTTCAGTACTTAAAGGAGGCCTATAAGAAAGATGGGTGTGCTGTTTTGAGACAGAACACAACAATTCAGTGATTTTACTTTTCAGATCAGTTCTTCCAACTAACTGCACTGTCTGAAGTTAGCAGCCTGTTCTCACAGACAGCATCTGCTGCTGCCAGTGATAACACCCCATGGTTAGAATGACTACCAAGGATTGGTGTGCAGACCAAGGCCACTGCTGGGTCTTGTGTACCACACTGGGGGGTGCAGAAAGTAAAAAGGCTGCATCTGTGGGGAGGAGCAGACAGGGCAGGTGACCCTAAACTTTCCAACGACATATGCCAACCCATATACGTCATATTCAGTATAAAGCTGAGGGATCACAAGGGCCAAGCTCTCTTCTTAAATGGCCAGCATCTGACAAGGCCTCCATCTGCTCTGCCTTTGATCCTGATCTGTGTGTTCCTGAATCCAGTACCAGAATCCAGCTCCTGAACACAGTTCCTGTCTGCCACTGGGCCCAGTCTGNAGTTCCTGTCTGCCACTGGGGCCAGTCTGGGCCTCTCCAGTGCCTGCTTCACAACATCAGTGGTGATGGTGATGTGATTGCCATCATGGGGGTTTGGGTTCAATCCTAATTTTGTATATATTTGTATCTACTATCACTATTATTACTCTCAATAAAGCTGTTCTATCCTTGTTTTACAATTGGCAAGTCTCCCTTATTCCCCTTCTCTTCCCCCTTGGGGAGGTGCATCAACAGAGAGCATCTAGAGGACTGCCCACCCTAAACCTTGACAATGGAGACAACCTTTTTATCAGGACCTGTTGCAACAGGACAAGGGATAATGGTTTTAAACTAAAAGAGTTATATTTAAGACTAGACATAATGGGAATTTTTTTACAGAGGGTAGTGAAACGCTGGAAGAGGGTACTGACAAAAAAACAAGCCCTGACAAAATACTCAAATACTACACTTTTTGGAGTGAACCTGCATTAATAACACATATTTTTCTTCCTCTAATTTACCCTGAATTAGTCATTAAGGGCTTGTTATAAGATTAGAGATCTCCCCTCTGTATATCAAGATGTTCTGTCCAGACTGTGGTTCAGTACTGCAGCTCTGAAGAAAATGACAAATTCGAGGGCTGTGCCCATTGATATTCAAGGGGTGCCAGGTCAAGCCAGAAACACAACAGGGTGGATGTGACTGGAGAAGAAAAGATCGCCAAAGTAATTTGTTAATAACAAAACACTGGCTAGAGGACTCAGGCGTGGGTATTTTTCAAAATGGAAAAGAAATAATCTGTATGTTAGCTACACAAATGCAGAAAGTGATAGCAGTGCAGGGAGAGTGAGCTTAATTGTCTTTGTGATCATTTTAATAGGTGATTGCAAAAAAAGTCTTTATATATAATAAAGGATGACATGATTAAAAAAAGGGGAATAAAAAAGGCCACTTTGAAGCTTTTTAAAGCCTATACCCAGTTAGAGGCTTTCTGGAGAAATCAGTATATCATAGGCATGGTCTACAAGAGACAAAGAAGTTAAGAAAAGCAATTCCTTTTGAGAATGCAGGAAGAAAAAGCAAACTAGTAATAAAAACCAATAGGACTAAAAGGAACATCAAGAGATTATTTAGCTCACAGAAGACTTAGCTGAACTTGGCAGATGTTTCTTTGCCTGTGGAGATTGTGGATTTTCTTTTATCAGAGGTTTTTGAGAAAGAACCAGACAATTTCAGTCTTGACATTCCATGCTATTACCCTTGCTTTCCACCATTCGCTACATAATACCATTTTGTCCTTAAAAATATGCATTATGCCTTCATCTAACTTCTAGTTTTAAAAGGTCAGATAACTGGGTCTCTTATCCTTGCATCCTTGTGTTACCTACCCCAAAAGAGAGGGAAAAAAAAAAAAGACAACATATCCAGTTCTAAAAAAAAAGTGCTCAAACCTGATGGGTCATCTGCTGGTATGTACAGCTTGTTCTTACCTGTCCATGGCTTTGGGGGCTAAAGCACTGTAACCATGCATCCCTGTAATACTGTATTGCCTATTCTCTGTAATTGGCCATTAGTCTTCCACTGAACTTTCAAGGCCTCAGGATGGAGGCTTGTCAGGCTTTGTTTGAACTTCTCTTGACCCTTCTGTACTATTTACTTGGTAACTGACCAGGTCTATGGCTAATTTGTTTTACTTCTGTTTATCTGTGTGCTGTACAGCCATCATTTTATATGAACTGCATTAACAGTTACTCTGCATAGAATGAGAGATTTACAACTCTCCAAATGGTGCCATCTAGAGAAATACAGGCCTGGTGCAATAGCAGAGGCCTTGAGAAGTGAGGACACAAAATATGCAGGTGAGAAAGGCAACAGGAAAGACAGAGACTTGGCACTGGAGACCTGATGGCTATAAGCGTATCTCCAGTGGTCAGCTGAGGAAATGCTGACCTGGAGCTGGATGAAACTGGTTTTAGGAGTAAAATAGAGAGAGAGAGAGAGCAACTAATATAGGCACCACATACTGTAAAATCATATGTAGCATGGTGCTGCAGACCAGTGAAGAAAGGTGTAAATGCGTGCTAGCAGAACATTTACAAATGATAGCAGGTGGATCCTAGCACAGAAGGAGAAACCATCAACATGAAGATTATATTCTCCCAGCAAAGGGCTCCAGATACTGACAGCTCTCTACATCACCCCCCCCACACACACACCAGAAAGAAACCACCAACCTTAAACCCACAGAAGCAGTGGAAGAGTGAGTGAAATACAAGGAAAATGGGTAGAAGCCCAAAGCATACATGGTAACATTTTACAGAAGTACTCTCATTGCATTCTTATTCTTTCTGGAAGTTTTATCTGGTTCAATAATCATTAGACTCTCAAGATTTCAGTTATACTAACAATACATTCTTGGCTTTAATTATACACAAGATGCACTTCCTCTTTGTCCATAAACAAGCTTTTCATTGCAGCAGCATCTCACTAACTGGTGGCTGCTGACATACTTCTGAATTTCACTGGTAGCTCATAAAATAGAAGAAACTCAAGGGTTGCCTAAGCTAGCAACCAGACCAGTAGCCAAAAAGACAAACATAGATTATGTGTGTATCCTGTCTGTAGATATAACTGAGTCCTTTAAAAATCTATCACTGAGAACACTTCTAACCTATGCTAACAGATATTAAAAAAGTAAAAATTTTAAATCAGCTTTTTCATTTTTAACAAAAATGTCTCTTCCTGCTTGAGAGGCTGGTGCTGTGGCCTTTCTGCAGTTTATCAATTTCTGCACAAAAATCTGTTTTAAGAAATGAAATGTGGTTGGGGAAATATATTACTTTGAATCATGAAACACATCCTTTGGGAGATAGAGGTCTTTTTTAACCTGGCAGAACTTTCTAAGTAGCTTTTGCAAATTCCAAAATAACTACTATTGACTAACTCCATAATTTTTGTTCTGGAATAGATACACCTTGCTCTGCTTTAGCTTAATCAACTTTATGATAAACAGGAGTAATAGGCTAATTAAGAAATACAACTGCCCACATATGTAGCTAAGTGGGAATAGTAATTGCAGTTACATATATCTTTGTTCATTTGAATTGACCTTCGGGGTCAGATGAAAGTAGGATGAGGAAAGCAGTAAAATTTGTTATGAAACTGTTATCAAAGTTGGTGACAATGTCACTGACAAGCTTGCATTTGAATTAAAGCTTGGTCACAGGCCTGGTTAAAGTGCCTGGGTGAATTATCTTAAATTCACTAAGTAAACCAGAATTGACTTAACATTCCTCTGCTCACAGCTGAACAGGGAAGCCACCTCCCAAGGGAATGAAGTGCATTGTACGGCCAGTCGGGCACGAGGGCTAGGCCTGAGCAGACCACAGAGCATGTCCAGGCTTGCATGATCCCCCCAGCTAACCTCTCCTGGGGCAGCTTTTGGAGTTAGCCCGAGATTTGGTGTGAGCCAGCAGGGCCTCGTGCTCTCCCTTATCTAAATGGCTTTGTCTTTCTCCTATTTGTATTCAGTGCTCATCTGAAAAGTTAAACTGAAGAGACAGGATCTGGCAAGCTGGGGGATGGGGAAGAGAAGCAGGGAAAGACTATCTCAGAGAGGTGTTGGATCAGTTTTGCCCTTTGGTGGAATCAAACCGTTCCTGTAGACAGAGGGACTCCCCTGGACTGAATGCACATACAGTAGGTAGAAATTTGCCTGGCGGCAGCTGTACCCATTAGTACATGAGAGGGGAAAGAGAGAGGAGCAACAGAGATTAATGGTTTAAGAGGAAGCTGAGGCAGAAAATTTGATTTAACTTCAATAACTAATCAGAAAAGGAATTAAAACAAGAAAATTGCTTATGGGTGCATCTGCCAGGCTGCAGAACACAGGACTGTGTGTATTCTTCACACCAAAGAAAATTCTGACTCCTAATACAAACAAGCTGGAAGTACTGCAAACTGTTATGGCCAAAAGAGTCAATGCTTCTCTAACCAGCATTGAAAATTAATCAGAAAAAGACACAAAGCAAAGCAACTTTATCCACAGAACACTGGAGAGCAGAATTTTCAGTGTTACAGATGGAAAAAAAACAACAAAAAAGCAAACAGAATTCATGGAATTATCTTTTTCTCTTCTAATACATTCCAGCTCACAGAAGCTGAGTGCTTCTGTTGTCAAGCAGGTTGAATAA
Organism: Chloroceryle aenea; assembly: GCA_013399075.1. Lineage (NCBI taxonomy): Eukaryota > Metazoa > Chordata > Aves > Coraciiformes > Cerylidae > Chloroceryle > Chloroceryle aenea. Next base: position 195,706 of record VWZY01000048.1, read on the forward strand.
TGACTTTGAGTACACTGCTCTGTTTGGTACTCAGGGCAGCATTTCAACTGGCATGCTTCAGAAAGAAGAATGTATTTAAGTGCAGCTAATAGAAAATCTTTAATTTTCAGGTCACAGCTGAATTCACTGGTCACATCAAAAAATGCCATTTTATAAGAAAAACGTTTTTAAATTCACACTTGGAGAGATTCAGCACTGGTACTCCAGACATTTATTTAAAAAAAAAAACCAAACGAACAGACAAAAAAAAGGAAAAAAAAAAAAGAACACCCCAAAAAACAAAAAAAACAAACAAAACAAACAAACAACAAACAAAACAAACAAACAACAAACAAAACAAATAAACAAAAACCACCAAAAAAAAAGCAACCACCAAAACAACAAAAAAAAAACAAAAAACCACAACCACAAACAAGCAAACATAAAAAAAACAAACACAAACCACCAAACTTTGAAGAGCTTCTATTTGAAAAACTCATATTTTTCACAGTGTTTCCCCATACCTTATGGAAAAGTTAAGGCTTTCTAGATCAGCCTCTCGGTAACAGCTTTTCTTTTAAACCAGCCATGCTGCAGAACTGAACATGCTTTTCTTTTGGCCAGTTTTCTCTTCTTGGCTTTGCCTGCTGCTTCCGCAAGTGAGTTTGTATGTAAACCACACACAAAAAAATCTTGTTTCCTTTGTATTCCATATGTTTGCCAGGCTAGTAGCCAGAAGAGATCATAAGCAGTTTGTTTTTCAAAACTAGAACTTGGATAGGCATCAACTGCATCATCACATCGTTATTTTTAGCTTTGAATAGTATTTAGAGCTCTCAGGAGTTGTAATTATCTTTAAAATACTGTGTTGCCTTAATTTTGCTACACAAAGAGCTAATAATTTTTTTTCAGTCTTCTGTCTTTAAACTTCAGAGACCCATTAGCCTGATTACTCATGGTTTATCCCTTCTTCCATTTTCCTTAGATCATCATGGTTTCTTTACAAGCCTTACTGGAAGCATGTCTATTTCTTAAACATTTCTCTGTCAGTATCTGAAGAAAGTTTTTAATCCATCCTCCTCTATTTTTTTAATTGTTTCTTAATTGGTGATTGTAAATGACATATACACGTCTCTGAAACTCCGTGCAGGTGCAGAACTCCCCCGTGGTTTAGTACACCCCAGTACTGCCTACTGCAGTCGTTCTTCATGTTTTGGCCACCCCACTTATTTTCCCACTGGATTTTTAAGGCAGCACTTTCTGATTTAATAGCCATGCAATCCAAAACAGCGGAACAGGTCAGAGTTTCTGAGACCAAATTTCACACATGACCTCTGTTCTTAGGGCAACAAGTATTAGATGAGTAGGAAACCCCATGACACGCAAATCTTTGATTTCAAAGTAGTATTCAGTATTGAGCTGCAGCCATGAGTTGCTCCTCTCTGGCCAGCCATTGTTCCCCAACATCAGCTTCCACAGGGCAAATGCAGCACGTGCAATTTGGAGATAAGAAGCTGATGAGAATAATTACCATCTTTCATCCCTGACATTTGTAAGGGATGACCGAGTAGCCTTGAAGGAACTTCTCTGGAAGAGAAAGGTGTAAAGTTCTTTCAGCCATTCCTCTCAGGAAGATTAAAGGTTTTAGTGGGAGACAGGGAAGGGACCTTACTGGCTTAGGCATAGATTCTGTGCAGAAAAACAGAAAAAAGGAACACTGAGATGTGCAAAGCAATCCCACTTCCACACTCCCTTTACATGAGCAACTGCCCTTAAGAATCTTTTCTGTATTGCAGGGCATATGTGGCTGCCAACAAGATCAGCTGTGTCAGCAGGAGAGAGAAAAATTCACTCAATCACATCATCTCCCATCCCTCTCCAAACACTGCATCACCTCTCTAGGATGAGTTGCTATTTTTAGTCTTCTAGTTTTAAGCTTCTGTTGAGACTGCTTCCAAACACTTGCTGTCTTATCAAGCTTTACATCTTGTGTGTGGTGGTCTGAAATACTAAGTATTAGCAGTTTGGATTTCCCTCTCCTAGCACCTATCAGTGAATCCAATAGCTAAGGAAGTATTTGCACTAATTGTGCTCACACAAGAGGATACACACATGAACAGCTTTGATGTTGAGGTTTGATAAATATATATACACATGCATGTACACATGTTCTTCTGCTTCTCATAAGGGAAGGATATACTGTAGCATAGCAAAGGCCCTCAGAACAACAAGCCTGCAGACTCTTGGTAAAATAAATAGTGTTACCTTTTCTTCCCCAATCCATGCCTGGAAAAGTCACTGTTTGGACTTGGAGAACTTTGCTTGCTTGATGAGGTTGGTACTTGCTAAAAGCTTGTCCATGTCTCAGTTCCTTGAAGAAAAATGAATGGCAGAAAACCTTTGAGTAATTTACCATGTCAGTAGGATTAACATCTCAATTCTCATGTATTTTCTTTAAAAGTCTAGCCCATCCAGAAGTAAAACCCAGCTGTTTCTAGGGCAAAATACAGCAGCCACTAGTGCCAGCAGCACCACACTGTAGTCATGGGAAAATGAATAACACCCCCCTCTCCTGCTGAAATGGCAGGAAAAATTTCAGGGTCATAGGCTTGCAATTACAGGCTTCAAAATAGCCATGACACCAGGGTAATGTCCTTATCCAGTAAAAAGTAACTGATGGAACTATTCCATGGAAGGCCTAGCCAACAGAAGGCTGTCTCCAACAGAAGCAAGTTTGGAAGATTTCTTCCCTCAAGATTTATTGACTCCATAAATTGTTTTAACAACACTCAAAGTACGGTGTACTCATGTATTTCAATGTACAAAGCTGGGTAAAATATGGCACTAACATTACATGGTTACAGTATTTCTCTAAGCTATTTTTATAAGCAAACTAATGTCTCTCAAATTTCCACTTGAACATAATTACTCAGTGAAATATGTTCCCCCCTTGCCACTCCTACAGTGACAAAGCAGCAGCAGCACTGGTAAGGGAGCTTTCCATAACACTCTGTGATGGTAAGCCCCTGGCTGTGGTGAGAGGAATTGATATGCTGGCAGCATGGCAGTATCACTTCGATGATGCTTAAATATAAACAAAGATGAGGATTCCAAAGCATAAAATTAATCTGGAGCCTGACAGGATTTCTATAATGTATATTAAAAAAGTACATCAAACTCAATTTAGCTTGGTCAAGAGAAACAGAAGTTGTTGCTTCCACTTGTTGACAGGCATGCGACAGCACAAACTTGCATTGCAAAAATATGTAGAAATCAGCAAGACACAAGCTGAATAAATTGTAAATTGTCTGTTATGCCAGAATAGTCCCTCTGCAATATGAGCAAATATAAAAGAAAATGCTTGTTATACTTCATTTCAGATTTAAAGGAGAGTAGCTTGCTTTCCTGACAGTTTGTTTTCCAGGGCTCTAGATTTTAACACAACAGGCAGACCTTATGACTGATCACCTCTTTCTTTTCCCACTCTTCAACATACAATACAGGAAATCACAAAGTGTATGACAATATACACATCATTCTTAACTTCAATTTAAAAACTGTATCATTCAATTTATTTGTGGAGTAAAAAAAGACTGACTCTATCGATATTGACTTTAAATACTCTGACTTCTGTATCAGGTTCAATGTTCCCAACTCCCTTTCAGAGCAGCCCCTCTGTACATTTACCACTCCCTTTCTTTCCACCCTTCGTACTTTTCAAGGAAGCTTTGCCCAAATATTCTTTTCTTGCCTTTTTCCTTCTGCCTTACTTTCTTTGATCTCCGTGCTTAGAACTTTTCCCTTCTTTGTGTGATAAACAACCATATTTTCCTTTCTCTTAAACCATTAACAACAAAACGTGACTAATTTCTATTAGACATTTCAAAGTAATTTCCTACTCTGTATCCAGGCACAGTGGTAACACTCTTGCGTGGGTCCATCATCCAGGTCATTCAGGTCCTGAGATTTCAAGACAAGAATTAAACCAGAAGCTTATAATTACATGGGACAAGATTAAGTTCCAGACACCTGTAGTTCCCATTGACTGAAAAATAAATGTTTCTTATGGAGCATTTTGGAATGTGTCACTACTTGTCTAGGAGACTAAATATCAAATCAGGACATTTGCAACCCCCATTTTTTTTAGTGACTTGATTATCCTTTTTGCAGCCTGTCGGACACTGTCTCACCTGTCTCAATTTCAAGGTTTTTGTGTTCTACACAAGCCTTCACATACTGACACAATCCCCGACAAGTTATCACTAGCAGTTGTTTAATCTTGGAACTGAAGCAGCACATTACTTCAGCAGTAAATGAATGAATGAATTGTGAGCTCAGCCTGTCTGCTGACCCATGAAAACAATTTGGCTTTCTTTCAGACTGACAAGATTTAAATCTTTAGATGTTTGGATTCTCACCTGTTTTTATTTCCAAAATGAATCAAATTACATAGATGTTTGAACTGGGAACCAGTTTCTAAATATGAAACGCCTTCCCTCTTATCAATGTTAAAAATATAAGAAGATTACTCACAATATTTAAGCACTTGGTGCCTAAGTCCAAGTTCATAATTTTCCCCATGCCGCATTCTTCGCTTACTTCTTTCCTAAAGGAAATGTCTGCTGTATCTTGGCTGGAGAGCGCAGCACAGACTGTGTTGCCTGTGGAACAATGACTTGCAATGAGTGAAGGTGCTTGTGGGGCATGTGCTTAAAATTAATAAGATCAGATAGAAAATGAGACAACTGTTCAGGACTTCCAATAAATTCTTCCTGAACAGTTAACTGTTAACAACTCCTTTTTCATGTCATCTGGTAAATGGATCAAAGAAACAACCCAAACCAACAAACTTGTCAGTAATAGGAACAATATGAAGAGGTCAACAATGGATACTTTTAATGAAAGCCTTAGCTTCTGTGACACATCCAGTTCCTGGCCACACATCTCTGGGAACGTATTTTTATCCTTCATTCTTGTACAGAGTTCTTACCAGTCTTCTCTGGACTTCTTGTCATCTTGAAGGAATGAAAAACACAGTTCCTAAGTTTAGAACCCAAGAATCAGAACCAGGCTTATGCAGAGAACACACCCTCCTCCAGAAGGCTTACTTTACTTGGGCATTCAATGTAAACTCAGAATTTGTATTTTCAGAGTTCTCCTTCCATTGTGGACTTAAAAGATCCTGCTTCACTGCTGCTGAACACAGTGACATGATACATCTATTTATATGGCAACTGTCAAGCTATCAAAACAACCCTGTACCTGGTTCTAGTATTTCTCATATTTGCATCCCTTGCTACACAAGGGAACAATGCAAAAACAACAAGACAACCAAAATAAAACATCTGGACCTGCCATTTACTGCTGTAAGTACTACAGCACCTGTCCTTCACAGGTCTCCTAGGAATGGGTTCTAAATCTCCTGGTGTCCCTGCATAGCTTTTACCACAGGCTAGTTCAGGTAAGTGATGAGCAGTCGGGCGAGCTATCATCTGAATTCCCCAAAAGCCTGAAAAGCCACCTCATCTGCCCATAGGCTCACAGTAGATTCCAAGGACTGCAAAGGACTTTCTGGACCACACAGCCCATTCTCAAGCTGCTCCTCACACTGCATCATCTAAAGCCTGCATTAGTTTCAATTGCTGCCTTTGATAAAAGGCCATCCACCACATTCCCTTCTAACACAAAGAATCAGTACAGATTAAGACCTATAGATCAAGGCATTCAGAGGAGAAAAATGACCCCCTGGTTTGGATACGAAATTCCTATTTAGATTAGTAGGGTCTAGGCAGCACTGCTTAAGTCAGTTTTCTTGACTCTCCTCTCCATTAGGTGACTGAAATCTTGTACTTTTCTGGTTCAAAATGGGAATAGGCCCAGTTAGTGTAGCTTCTTGGGGCTTGTAGCAAGCCTAAGCGAAGAGAAAGGAATGGTGAAATAGCATGAAAAGAGTACTTGGCACTTTATCCCCTCATCATAGTGGTCTGTACACACTAAATATCACTGTATCTCATGATGCGGTACCATTTGTTTGCATGGACAAAGATCAGTTGATGTTCATGTAGGCCATGACATAAGATAAGCTTAGAGAGGATTTACAACGCAGGCCCTGTTTACTCTCACTTATAAACAACGCAGCACAGCAGCTCAGCCTGAAGGTCTAACATCTCATCTCCAGCTGGGGACAGTTAAAGCAGAAAACAAGAGAGAGATCCCCTTCCCTGGCATAGCCTCCCTGCCTTTGTTAATTTGGAATCTACAGAAAAAACATGTAGTATAAAAACAAACAAAAAAAGAGAGTCCCAATTGGGAATTTCAATTTAATTTAGTAAGAGAACAGAGGCAAGCAAACACCGCTGGCTGTGCCGGGAGTCTCTGCTCTCCCAAGAAGTGCCACCGAGGAGAGGGGCTTCTGTACACCACGTCCCGCACCCCACCACGGGGCGGGGATTCGGCGAAGGGGTTCTCCCTCTTCACTCGCCGTTACTGAGGGAATCCTCATTAGGTTTTTTCCTTCCTCCGCTGGCTAATATGCTTAAATTCAGCGGGTCGCCACGTATACACGTAAAGCCTGGCAAACCCAATCTTCCAAAGATCCAAAAACAAGCAAAAAAGACAGGCGGTCTTAAAAATAACGGCTCTCTAGACTTTCCAAAGTCACGGACACCAAGGTATTCAAGTTGGCTATAACCTTACTTGTTCCAATCAACTCTGCCTCCTTCCCAATTTGTTCCTATTCCTGTCCAGTATTGATAGGGGAGTTCTTTTGGATCACAGCATACAGTTCTATTTCCTTCTTTGCACAGAGCATACCGGGTTTGGTTCTACTACAGCTGGTTGCCATAGCTGGAGTCAAGGAACTCACCCCCAGTACGACCGGAAGAGGTCCGGTCAGGGCCATNCGGTCAGGGCCATAGTGGTCGGCGGTCCCAGCCCGAAGGGGTTGCACCCCTTGGCAGCCCTTTCAAGCCGCACCACTGGTTTCCTCTCCAGTCTTACCCTCTTCCTTCCTCTTAAGGGGTGGTCTTTTCTGAACAACCAGATGAGATGAAAGGTTAGCTTTGTCTAACGTGTATGCCATGTCCCAAAATTCCATTGTACCCTGTAGAGAGTCTATTGTTATCCCTAGGGGAAAATACTTAAATGCCTCTATCTACTTCAGAATTTCCCCCTTTACTAATTCTACAGGAGTAGCCATAATGAAATTCCCACAGTGACTTATGTCTTTGATGAGGGCTTCTGCCAGTTCATCTGATGATTAGCTTCAAGTTCGTCTGATGATTAGCATAGTTTCTCCTGGTTCAGATGCTGTTTTCCACTCCTTCACTGGACCTTTTAGTCGCGACACGCGTGTCCATCCTTTCTCAGCCCTTCTTGCAACAGTTTCTGTGGGTAGTAGAACAAGAGNTCTCCCATCTGTGGTATTTAGTGGGACTGCCACAAACCCGATGCCTCCGTGGGGTACCTCTCCTAAGGGGTATGCAGAAGCCCCCTCAGGTAGGGCAGCCCTACTTCTCGTACATGCCGCNCACCATGGTGGTGTTTGAGCCATTATCCCCATTTCTCTTAGCTCTTTTCATCTTTTTGCAGTTGTTATGATGCATTTTTTTTGATGCTATCATCTTCAACTATATTATTCCCCAGAGACATCCCCCAAAAATAAGGCATGCCGTGCAACAGTTCATATGGTGATAATCCAGTCTCACTGTGTGGCTTAGTTCCTACGTTTATAAGTGCCCATGGTAAGCATTTCATCCAGGGCGCCCGTGTCTCAATCATTAACTTAGCCAATTGCTGGTTTTATCGTTTGAGTCATTCTTTCTACTTTTCCCCAAGCTTTGGGGATGCCGCAGAATGTGGTATTCCCACTGAATACCTAACGACTGACATAATGATTTTATTATTTCAGATGTAAAGTGTGTGCCCTGATCAGAACCAACGGACTGGATTATCCCATATCTAGGTATCAAGGGCTCTAATACAGTTTTTGCCACCATCTGTGCCGTAGCTCGAGCTACAGGGTAAGCTTCCACCCCCTGTGTTAGATGATCTACCATTACCAGTGTTTTATCCTCCCCACCCTGGGCGATTCAGTGAAATCAACTTGTACTTTTTGGAAAGGTCCGTATTGTTTTTTCTTTGGGGAAATTAAGCAGCCTTGTGTAATTTGCTTCACAATTTCAAGAATTCCAGTGCAGCCAAATTGTTTAGGGAAATGATCACCGAATGCCCTTGTACCCCCCATGTGTGCACGCCAACGCTCCAACACCTGTCTGGTATGGGCTTGTGGCAACGTCTCTCGCCCGGCGGGCAGCGTCCATTTCCCTTTTTCCTCGGCAGGCAGGAAGATCCCTCAGATGGACTCTATTTCCTCACAAGGCCAAGTATCGGGACCTAGGAATTGGTCCAGTTT
>VWZY01000049.1:1744-46314 GCA_013399075.1 Chloroceryle aenea
GGGACCTCCCCAGTGAGCCAGGACTGTTGGAAGATGATGGAGAGCGGCTTGGCAAGCTCTTCTGACAGTTCCCTCATTACCCGAGGATGGATCCCGTCTGGTCCCATAGACTTGTGGGGATCTAGATGACTCAGTATTTCTTTTAACTCAGTACATGTGGGGTTTTTTGATGAAATGTATTTCTCTTTGAATATAATTTTTTTGGTTCCCCTTATGGTTCTTTTTCTGTTACTTAAGCTTATCTCTCTTTCACTATCCCTTCTTGTCCATTAGTGTGGGACAATGTAGAGTACAGATCTTAGGTCTGATTTTGCAGTTGCTAAGCACTACTATAATTAAAGCTCCTGGGAGTGTTCCATTGAAAATTAGGGCCCTTATGCTTATTACTAATTGATTCAGCCAACTTGTTGACACACCTAAACCAGCCTTTAATGGACATGGTAAATTACTGATTTCCATCTAACTACATATATAAACATTAACATAATTTAGAGAAACAATCTGAAACAAACTTAAATTCTACTGCTATATGTCTACTGTCTTTTTCTATAGGAAGATCCCTATGTTATGTACAAGAAATCTGACAAGCCCTTGTATGGAAATGACAGATTCGAGGGTTATTGCCTGGACCTACTAAAGGAGCTGTCAAACATTTTAGGCTTCATCTATGAGGTCAAATTAGTTTCTGATGGTAAATATGGAGCCCAGAATGACAAAGGAGAGTGGAATGGGATGGTCAAAGAACTCATAGATCATGTAAGATTGATTCCTTCTCTCTTTGTTCTCCTTCATCTGTGGTATTTTATATGAATCCAGCCCAAATTAAATGTGTGTGTTAGCTTTCATCTTTCTACAGACAGTAATCTGTCTTGTCAATTGTCCTGCTTGTCAGAGTAGGAAGTCACATTTGAGCCAATAGTTTGCAGGTTGAAGGGGGAAATTCCACCTGAAATGAGGCTGCAGGCAGTGAGCTAGCATGGGTCCTGCCAACTCCTTGGCTACAAACTCCAATGGCAAAGGCTGAGCTTCTAGTTCACCTCTGCCCTGTGGCAGCCTCCGATCTGTGGACATAGTCCCTTCCGAGGGCTGATCTGCCAGTCCGCACTTGCAGCCTGTCCCACTGCACAGGACCAAGTCCCATATCCCTGGACATACCTCTTGTGTTACATTAAGGTCACAAATGTCCCTCTTCCTGCAAAAAGAGTAACATGAACCAAATAATACCCTAGCAATGTTAAATTTTATCACACATTTCAGATTTATATTCAAATTTAGTTTAGCTTTTAATACTTGGATGAAAAAAAATGGAAGGAATGGTAGTGTGTCTGGTGAATATGAAAAGGAATGAGTATTTTCCCATTTGTGTTTTCAGAAAGCTGACCTGGCTGTTGCTCCTCTCACTATTACCTATGTAAGAGAGAAAGTAATTGATTTTTCCAAGCCCTTTATGACACTGGGAATCAGTATCTTGTACCGGAAGCCCAATGGGACAAACCCTGGTGTTTTCTCCTTTTTAAACCCTCTTTCTCCTGATATTTGGATGTATGTTCTCCTAGCCTGCCTTGGAGTCAGTTGTGTCCTCTTTGTCATTGCAAGGTAAGTTGAAGACGTAGTTTTAGATGCATCCACATTAACCACCTCTCCTCCCATAAGTGTTGTATGGGCTCTGCAAAGTAGCTAGAGTATTATACTAACCTAAGGGGTTTAACCAGTCCTAAAACATAACATTTGAGAAAGTCTGTTGATATTTTCACATCAGCACTGCTATCACTTTTATATATTGCAATTTGAGGAGATTTTATTTTGCTTATGGAGAGAAATAGCTGATGAAATGTTGTCAGCCTTTCTTTGCCAGTACATAACACTTCAGCAGACTTTATGGTGAAAACCATTTTATATTACTTGCATGTAAGCACTTCTCTTTTCTGCTAACAGCGCAGTTAGTTAAAAGGTAAGAAAGAGAATGTGAACATATTTTTGCTGTAGGATGTTAATTAGCTCAGCTAATTTCCTCTTGAAAATACAACATAACATGACTGGGAACCTGATGGGACAGTCTGCAAGGTGAAGGATACCCAAGGCTCTCTCCCAACACTGTCCTGAGGTGATCCCTGCCTGTCTACAGCAGGCTCCCTATTCAAAACCAGCATGAAATAAGCATGTACACACCGCTTTTCCAAACAAAGCTAAAGCTTATAAAGTTCTCAAAGGCAAGTGTGCCAAAAAGTTTATGGGCCAGTGGACCACAGTCATGTCTTCAAAGTGACAGACAAGCACTCTATATCCTTATAATGAAATTCTAGACAGTGGATACGGTTTCACAGACTGGATACAAGATACTCATCATGGCCTCAGAAACCATGGACCACAGTCTGGGAGTCAGTTGATCTAGAGCTCTGAGTAAGAACAAACAAAGTGTGAAAGAAAATAAACTTAGAATCTTGTCAGAGGAAACTTGTCACTTGAGGCATACTTTTTCTATACTACTGATTAACCTGGACTCTGAACTGACATAGTCATCATCCTTTTCTTCAGATAGTGGCCTTGGAATTTCTTTTCCAAGTGTTTTTATTTGATTGCATCTTATCCTTCATTTTTTCCTTTTTATAACTTAAAACATAAATATTTTTATTAATGCTTCACAGAGATTAATGTTTTGTTTCTTTTCACTGAGGACCCCTAACTAAGCCTTTCCCCACTTCTGTTATATGTTGTTTTGCATATACAAGAATATATTTCACATTAATAAAATATATGGAAAATAGCCCAAGGAAAAAATTTATACTATGAAATATAAGAATTGAAGTAGTGTATCATTGGAAGTCTACACATTCATATCACAGAAAGGTAACAAAAATGTTGCAGTTTTTATTGCAAAGGATGGCATTCGCCTTTAAGAAATCATCAATAATATATATTCTATTTATATTCAATACATGTAATTAATTCAAAGTTCATAAAATAATTGTAATCTATATCAGTAAGTCTGATAATATTGTGCCTGACTTCCATGTGAGCCAGGTCAAGTTAAGGTCTTGCTGCTCTTCCTCCAAGTCACTGTTTTCTCTTAATCATAAGACACAGCCTTGCAAAACCTTTACTTATATCAGCAGTTCTGCTGAGAGTACCTGGTCTCAGACATGCATTTCTCCATGGTCCACTGAACAACCCTTGTTCCAGGTGGACAACCTATGTGAATTCTTTGCTTGTTTACTTGTTTTTAGACTGTTACCAAGGTACAGAAATTTGCTGGATTTGCTTTTTCCTTTAAATTGCTGAAAATGTGAAGAAGAATGAGGGATTTAGAGGAGAAGAGGTCATGGTTTAACTTATTAGTGTCGGCCCAAAGTAAAAGAAAGAGCTTATCCATCCCTGGCAGCTATGAGAGTGTATACAATTAGTCATGACTTCCCGCAAGCTCTTGCAGCAGTTCACTGTACCATAAATAATAACTCTTACTGTACACAAATCATGAGCTCATTCGTGACTAATATTAAATCTGCTCAACTGTGACAGATTGACTTTTCTGCAGTTGTGTGCCAAGACTAAGGACACCCCACAATCCCCTTCCTCTCTGAACAGGCAGAAGGGAAAATAAAGCCCAAGTTATCCTTGTCTCTTCCATCTTTTTAAATAACAACATCATGTTTGCAAGAATATATAAGCATCGGGGTTCTGTGTCTGCGTGCAGAGCTACCTACATACAGACACATGGCCAGGAGCAAACCAAAGGGAAATGCATAATGCTCACAGATCATCCACTGTGAAACAGGTTTGCTTTTCTTTCTTGGCTGTTAAATATTTCTCCAAATCACAGTGCAGCCTTTGGGTAAATTTATAGGTTTGCCCTGTGTGAATATGTTATGTTTTTGTTGCCAAAATATTTCTAAAAAGCAATAGTTCCAGGAGCAGTGTAACTAATGAAGCCTGATTTCCCTACAGATTTGTGTCTCATGGTGGATTGTGATCACCAATTGAAGTTTGTCTATTTGCTTTCCCTGCAGCTGAAGGATTTGTGTTCCCCATGTGAATTGACTGACACGTAATGAGTTGCAAGCTCATCCTCTAGCTTCTCTCCTAGCAGGGCTGCTACTTCAGTGTTCCACAACACTTGCAGGAGCATAATAACCTCTAAGGCCTCTACATATTTTCCAAATGTGGCTGTAGTTAGCTAAATAACTTATATGTCTTTAGAGGTGTAGACCCACCCACATTCATGCCACACAGCACAAAACAAGTTTGCATATTATTCTTATAACCCACCTATTTTAGGAAAAGAGAAAAAGAATGTACTAGTTCAGCAAAACAGTTAACATAATTTTCTAAATGTTTAACTTTTTTTATGACACAAATGCTTTTTTTGAAGCAGTGCCTAAAAGCGGTGCTTAATTAGATCACAACTATATATGCTGAAGAAGTACACAAAATGGTGTTCGCATGTCATCTTAATTTAATTTAGACTTTGTAAATTTTACTTTATTCCAAGAAGTCCTTACATTCTTACAGTCCACATCTAGACGTGATCACATCTCCAAATATCTCAAGATTTCTCTAAGATTTGACAAGTATTTCAGAAAATATTAGTTAGATTGGTTTAAGAGCCTCAGGAAGCATCTTCTCCTTAACATTGCCATAGTAAATTCAAGTAATCTTTTTTTTGACATCAGTTCATGGAAGACAAATACTTGGGAATAATTTTCATAGACTGGAATAATCTTCCTGTTATTTTTTTCAGACTTGTCAGCAGCTAAATAATTTCACATTTGTCTTTGAGACCTATATAGTCCTGTCATTCTTATATTAATTTTTAAACTCAAATACTGAAGTTTTTGTCACTGCGAAGGGTTACAGACTGACAAAGCTCTTTTCCTAACTACACTGGCAGTGAATAAAGAAGGCATTTTTCTGCCAAAATTTCTCTTTACTACTAATGCTGTGTCCGCTGTGCTGTTGATGTCAGTGCTGGTAGAGCTAGGTAGATGAAGTAACTACCAGTAATGAGTAATGTCACACAAAGTCTTTAGGTGCTTAGGTGACCTTGAGCACCTCCTCTTTTATCAGAAACATCAGCATAGCTACTGCTGAAGGCCAAAAGAGGGAGAAAACCAGGGAGAAATGGCCAGGAAACCAGAAGGCCTGAACAGTGAAATAGAGCTGAACTGTACGCCAGTCTCTTCTTAAGAGCTCAGCACAGCAACAGAAACACAAGAAGAAAATCAGCTTTTGTTTCAAAATGAAAAAGAAATATATATCCTAGTACCACATTAAAATATATACCCAGAGCTATAAAACTCTTTCCATTCTGGCAGAAAGAGCTTTGCTTCCAGTATTTTACTTAGCAATGGCCAACTTGCTCTTTTGGTCATAGAGACATTTGTGTTTAATCTACTGAATGTGGTTGGCTGAAGCAATGCAGAACCCCAGCCTTGGGCTTCCCAATCAGGTCAGGCAGAGTTATTTCTACATTTTCCTACTGTTCTGTATTAACACTCTGGGACCCTGTGGGTTCAACATGGGACCTCTTCAATTTTATGGCAGTTGGTAACTCAGGAAACTCACGTGTCCTAAATCTGGGTCTATTGCTAAGGATATTATTCCCCACTTGTCCACAAAATTAATTGGGAAAAAATTTGCTGCTACACAACAGTTGTTTCCATTATTCTAGCAAAACTTTGAAACATATAACTTGGTGATTGCTTTTCTTTTGTCTGCTGTATGCAGAACTGTTGTATATTGAAAACTGTGTATTTTGTTACAATTTTAATACTGTGGTACTACGAATGGTAATATTGTACAGCTAATGGCATCCTAAGCTATATAAGTTAGTGGGTTCATTACTATCAGAGTTCATTACTTCAGCTAAGCAAAACACTCTGCTTGAAACTCTGCATAAATTCAATGCTTAATTATATTGTTGAAACAGTAATTAAAAAGTATTGGTGTGACATTTTCAATTAAAGCTATATTCATAAATTCCATGAGAAAGTCTGCATCAAGCCATGCAGTAATGGGAAGCAACAGCAGGCAAGGTACCTTGGGGGAAATGGTCCTCAACATAGCTCTGCCAAGTGTTGTTCAGAGCAGAAAGGGCACGGTTTGCAGTTGCAGGACAGTCTGCAGGGAATAGAGCAGAGTTGTTCTGTTAAAGGCAATGCTCTGCTTAATTCTCTCCTAGCCATGCCAACAACGTGGCCCTATGCCTTTCAAACACTGCAATTGCTCCAGAATGCCTTCAAACAACTGGCAGCCTTTTCTGCTGCTGTGGCAGCCTTGTACAGGGAAGAGCATGTTAAGCTTCTAGCACCTCACCTACAGACAGACAGCTATCAATTGTTGCCTTTAGATGGCTGCTGGACCTTCCTTATTTCCTAAACACTTTACCAAGGAGCAGCTACATGGCTTCCAAATGTCTGTCGACTGTTAGTGCTGCAGGCAAGGAAGCTGTGGGGCATTGCAGCAGCCTTACCTTTGAGAGCTCTAATCTGAGAAAAGAAGTAGCCCTGTGCTCAATCTGGGACTGTGAGAATGGCTTCTGACACTGCAGTGCTGCTCCACAGCTTGCACGAGGTAGCTGTGTGATGCCCCCTGGGCAGTCTTTCGGCTGAGATTTTCTTCTTCTTGTTTCCTTCATTAACCTCCTCACTTTGTGCATTGTTCAGCAGGTTTGCTGCCGCTGCGTGTACTCTATTTGATGTTTACAGATTGTTTCTGTTGACTGCCACAGGTTTACACCATATGAATGGTATAACCCCCACCCGTGCAACCCAGACTCAGATGTGGTGGAAAACAATTTTACTTTACTAAATAGTTTCTGGTTTGGAGTTGGAGCTCTCATGCAGCAAGGTACACCGGTTACACTTCATTATCGCACACGTCCCACAGTCTGCTCAAGAGCTTCTGTGCTGGTAAACTCCACCCTCTGTAAATACAACATATACTGTAAAACCTGATCTCAGAAACTAAGCAATAAAAGAAGGGAAGAAAACTATATGCCAGTGCAACTGGGAGCAGGCAGAGGAGGGGAATGTGAGAAACCCAGCATAGGGCTGCATCAGGAGGAAGGAGGGGAAACATATGAGAGAAAGGGAACAGGGCCACATGGGAGTTTCTGGAGCTGAAATAGAAAATAATCATAAAAGGGATATGAAGTACTTCATGCTGAAGTTGAGTTTATTGGTATAAGTGGTTTGGCAACAGGAAAATCTTGGGCTCCATCCCAATAGAAACAGTAATAGCCTTAGCTACCCTAGAAAAATTGTTATAACTGCCAAACAAACAAACAAAAATTTCTTCAGAAGGGTTGTTAAGTTTGTTGGCACTTGTCAAACATTTTGTTTAAAAACAAAACCAAACCTCTCTTTTTTATGGCTTTTCTACAGGTATGAGTCCCATCCTTCTGTAAATGCATCCAACCCTGGAAGCATTAACTTAACCCAGTCACAAGTCCCTGTTGCTGATGATTTTGGAAACAACTGACATTTTACTCAGTTAACAAGGAAGGGCAGTGAAGCTTACTCCATATGGGAAGCCAAACCAGATATGCGTGCTAAACACATTTGTTTATGGCGTGTATGTTCTAAGGTTTCTAATTAAATCTCTATTCACCAAAACTGGGGTTCACTGAAAAGAATGAAAATATATTCTGACAAATATTTCAAGTTGAATCAAAGATGAACAAAAAAAAAAAAAAAACCAAACCAAAAACCCATCCCACGACAACAACCAGAAAGGCAATTCAGAGGAAAGCCCAGCAGTACCTTGATATTAAATTCCTAAACATTTAAGTAAGGAACATAAACCCATCTCTGCATTCATCCAGGTACAGTTTATTCTTCCCTCTTTAACAGACCTGAGTAGAAATAAAAAAATCACGAGGAGGAGTTTTTCCTAGATATGGGAGAGAATAAAGTTTGTGTGGTACCTAAGATGCACTTGTTTTTATTGGTGCACTAATGTATTGACAGGATATAGAGCTTCCTCATAGAAACTACTTTGAAGGATGTTGGATGAAGGGAGAGCCATTCTGTTTCACTTTTTTTGTTTTGTTTTGGTTCCAATTATCAGTCAAACACAGGCTGAGGTTTTACAGTATCAGGCAGGTGTGTGTATATAACTGTGATTGCCCTGTGTGTGAAAGTGCCCCAGGATTTTGTGTTTTGATGTACTGCCTTTTTTGGAGTTTACCATCATCCACAGCAAACTGTGGGATGCAGTGTCTGCTCGTTACCACTACCTTGGGTACATGACAGTCAGCCCCAACCAGACTCTGCTTGTCTTTCAAGAGGATTAAAACCAAACCAAAACAAAATTAATTAATAAAAAGAAAGAAAGAAAGAAAGAAAGAGAGAGAGAGAAAGAAAGAAGAGAGAAAGAAAGAGAGAGAAAGAACATTTGTAAGGCAGCACAAATGTTTCCATGTACAAACTTGTGATGCGTGTGATTGTTAGTGCATCATTGTTAATGTGAAGCGTTTGAACATGATGTGAATGGTTGTGAAACTCTGCATCTAGTGTTACGCTCTTTCTTGTTGGCAGCAGCTGCTTGTTATGCTTGATTGGAAGCCACTTGTTATTAAATTTTAAAATGTGATGATCAGACTTTCTCTTTTCTACAGAGCGTGAGCAAAGTCTGGATCAGGATTGGCTGTCATGTCTGCCATAAAAAGGCACTAGAGAGACTTCAGCAAGTATTGTCTCTGATCCTGAGTCTTGCTAGCAACATTTTTATTTAGATGTTACTTCCCCTGTTTTTCCCCTGAAAGTCTCAGATGTGTTATGCATATTCTGAAAGCATCCAAACAGGGCACATTTCATCCAATTCATTCAGAGAGACTATCACTCTCAGAAAGGAAAGGTATCCATCAGAGTCCCAGTTCAGCCAGGCAATGGGTCAGACCAGGAATATCTAGTTAAGGAGCAAAGACAGTGAGCATGGAGCATATATTAATACTTTTTTGCTGGAATCGAGGCCCTCAAAAAGGTGAACATTGAAATAATCATAGCAGTGATCAAAAGAGATGTTCGGCCTGCTTCATTCAGCTGGGAGCAGAGTGTCCTCAGCACCTCACATAAGCAAAACAGTAGCTCACTGCATAATTAATAGACTGGCATTTTGAGTTTAATTGAACCGAGTGTATTCTGCTGCTTTTTCACAAACAACTATTTGCTAGAGGAAATCACAGGAGGCTTGGCATCTCACCCCACAAATTCAGCACACAAAGCTTCTCAATCTACTTTTGTGCTGCCATAAGGCTGCGCTGGCATATTTTGTGGTTGCTTGTTAAGGTGTCTGCAAGGTATCTGGCTATTATGCATTACTCAGTTGTACATGTCAGACCTAGGTATGCAGCAGGGTCCAAGTGTAGAAATTATATTCCTATAGCTGTCTAGGCTTAAAAGAAATAATACCTTCAGGATAACCTGAATCAGCACTCCCAGAAGCCAGCTTTTGCAGATCAACCCCAGCTTAGAAATAAACACACACTTTTCCTGACAGCAACAATACAAAAAAAGAAAAAAAAGCTTTCACTGTATTAAAGGAAAAAAATCTAATCTGAAAAGCAAGAAAGTACAACAGACCACAAACATAAACCCAGATAGAGCTACAGCTCTTGAAATGAGTACATTTGGACTTGAAAGTTTCAAGTTAGAATTTTTGCTTTTAGACTGCTGCCTTTAATTTGAAATTTGTGCAGCACCAGGGCGCACAGAAAAAACATCTGCTCTTGCAGTTTGGCAATTCTGTCAAGCTACTCAAACCCTCGGGCTATGCTTAGCTTTGACCTTTAAGCAACATATCTATACGTTTACAAAGCTAAGTTAAATCTGTTTGCTGGTTGTTTGGAAAGTTTTTACCCTTTCAGCCTTTGCCCCAAAAGTCACATTCAGATTTTTTGCAAAGTCTGAAAATATTCTCTGTAACATGTTTAAATTTGTTCTAGAAATCATTAAATAGCTGGGGAGATATACGTCAATGTGTTTTTCTGTAATAGAAATATATTTGTCACATCAAAAGGTTTATGTGCTGAGAACTCCATTTACAGGCACTTAAGTACTTTCTTAAGTTCATCCTTCATCAACAGAATAATTATGCAAAGACTTAACTTTGAAGTCAAAAGTATTCAAGTGACTGTCTAACTGCTTGCTGAACCAGATAATCCTGCATAATGAGTTAAGTTCAGTGGGGATGCCTCTAGGAAAAATAGCACAAAACTTCGTTCGGAATGCTTAGAAATACAAATATCTGTGGGGTTTTAATACAATTTATCTGAGCTATTCAGAAGTCGTTCCAGTGCACTTAATGTGCTGTTCTATGGCGTTTTATGAGAATGGCAGATCACTTCGATTTATCGGTGTGACATGGAGGCAGATCTGCTAAAACCTTTTCAGCAATAATGAATATTAAATACACTGTCCAAAACTTTATGTTGCCCTGTAGATCCAAAGGGTATGTCCATTCACTTTCTGAATTTTCAAATGTAAGCCACACATTTCTAATCAGATGTGTTCTGGGTTTTGAGCTGAGGTTCACACAGTTCACTGGAACTGTATTGATTGCCCTGTTTCTGCTTAGGTATTGTCAATAGGAAGAATGAGGCAGTTTTCTCTTGTAAGGTATTTCTGCCAGGTAGCTTGTAAGCAGAATAGCATTCTGCTAAAGATCTCTGGTTAAAAATATTGATTACAGTATAATGGCAAAAAGAAATTCAGGAAACATTCAAAAATACAAGTATAGCTTACTGGGGATATAAGAGGTTAATATCATAATGAGCATTAGCTAAGAGATGTAATGGGGCTTAGACCCAAGGATAATTCCATTTGTCATGTATCACGGCATACATCCCCTTCACAGTGCGTTACCATTATAAATGTTAGCTCTGCATCTGTGGGATTATTGTTTAAATCATTTTATCATACTACAGCTCATAAAAGCATTCTGTGCCTAAAACCAGTCTGTGGTATCAGGAAAGGCATCTTTCAGCATCATTTTAATATGATTGTTTTGATGATATTGTAACAGGATCAGAGCTGATGCCCAAAGCTCTCTCTACCAGAATAGTTGGAGGAATATGGTGGTTTTTCACCTTAATCATAATCTCATCCTATACTGCCAACCTGGCTGCCTTCCTGACTGTGGAGAGGATGGAATCTCCCATTGATTCAGCAGATGATTTGGCAAAGCAAACCAAGATAGAGTACGGGGCTGTTAGAGATGGATCCACAATGACCTTCTTCAAGGTAAGATGGCATCAGCCAGCTCTGTATGGTTGGACAGACTCGTGGTCCTCCAGTGATAAATGGTGAGATGGAATTACGACATTTGAAATTATTAGCATAATAGGTAAATACATAATTTTCCCAAATCTATAGAAGATCCTTCAGCAGTATTAATGTAAAACATGGGAGATTCCCACCCCCCAAGACATAAGGAGAAATAATTTGATGCTGCACTGTTGTGAGGAGAAAATCCATGTCTTTGATGGGAAGATTTGAAGTGAATCAAGACATGGACCTGGGGACATTCTCCAGGTCGCTTCTTAGGGTGGGATATCATCTTCTTCCAGCCACTTGGTTAAAATCACTTCTGAAGGTCATGTTTGTACCTCAATAATACTGCAAGCAGTCAAAATGCAAATTTGTTTTTCCCTTTTTTAAAATGCTCCATGGTGAGTCTTCCACAGACTATTAATATACAGGCCATATAATGTACATGAACATATCTGTAAGAAAAAGAGCATTTCTGTGGCTAATTGCTTTGTAGATATCCACATTTTTTCCCCAGTATTAGTATTAATTACATTAAAAATGGGTTACTCTCATAAAATGTCAGTGTAAGAGCCAACAAGCTATAAATATAGGATATACACATAAAAATCCTGTGACAATTAGAATTAATTAGTAGCTGCATCGGTAGTCACAGAATGGAATTTAAGCACTGAAGGAACCGGTATCTTGCTTTTCACTGTAGCATCTAAGAATGGTGTTGATAGATAGTCAAATATGCAGGAAGATTGAAGAGGGTGAGACACTGTGGGGAAGAAGCATGTGGTGCAAAATCATACTCGTGCCACATAAAAGCCCTTCCCCCTGCAGCTCCAGCCTGAGCTCCCTGCTCTGCTTTAACCACAAGCCCTTATGTTTCAGCATGAGGCAAAATGCCTACACACAAAAAGGATCTTGACTAAAGTATTTGGGTTGTCTCTCAAAATGAGTAATGCTCATCAAGGATGTTTCAATCATGTAATAGATCTGATGGTAGGATATCCCTTCTGGAGCTGGCTCTCCTGTGGCTGAATGGAAATGTTTCTGTGCTGAAAGAAACACTAAACTACAGTATTTTTCAGAGCCTCATTATAGTTAGTTCTTGAAATGATGATCTGACATTTCCATTAAGATATGCTGGCAAACCCATTTGGAAATATTCCTGGAAACTGCATAAAGCAAGTACCAGACTCTCATCAGAAATATATGGCAGGAGGAAGCAGCTGTGCTACCTTCTGAAGGACTCTGGGAAACTCCCTTGGTCTAAGAGCTCTTCACTGGCAAAAGATGGTCACTGTCATTGCTATTCTCAAGTCAAATTCAGCATCAGAGAGAAAACTTCAAAACCTGTTCTTCCATGCCTTTTTAGAGGAAGTAGCTTCTGAGTTTTAACATAAGTTACAAACACATTTTTAGAGCTGTTTCCGGCTTTATACTGATTTCTTTTTGCACTATTAATCACCAAGGTTTAAATTTCTATGCTTAGAAGAATGTAAGCCTTTTTAAAAAATCAGACAGGGTGATTGAATATTTTATGCTACACAGGATAGCTTCCTTGTGCCTGACATACATGCGTACACAAACGCAAGTGAAAGGACACTAGATATTGTACAGAATGGAGATGGAACCTCTGGCAGAGTGAAGATGACAGTGAAAGATGAATGAAAACCACAATTTATCTCACTTGTAAACCAGTGAGACATACACAGTGTTGTATAAAAGGTGTTACTATTTTTATTACAGAAGCCCTTCAAGATCCTCACAAGATTAGGATTACTTTACACTGTCCAAAACAAAACAAAACAAAGTAAATTGTGGAGTAGGTCTCTGTACAATAAATATAATAGATACCTAAGTATGCAAAAGGAAGACTGTTGTTGTGTGAGGGCATGACTTTGCCTCCCTCAAACTGTAAAATACTGTATATACACCTTGAGCTAAGTAAGCACATCAACACCAGTGAGAGACCTGTGAATTAGAAGTCAGTAGGGGTAAGAGTTTCTGGGCAGCAGTTATTCCCATTCCTACCTTGTAAGTTCATTATGGTATAGCTTAAGGAAAAGCACCTTTTCCATCGTGGTTTAAGGAAAGACACCTGAAATAACTCTGCCTCTTTTTGGGGAGCTGTGAAGTCCTGACCTGGCCTGGGCAGTTTCCTCGGGCTGCTCCATGCCATGATGGACTCTGGAAGAACCAGAGTGCCCAAGGGTGTGCCCTGACAGCCATGCCCCTGCAATTCAAGGGCTGGAGGAGTGGAGCTGGGGTGAAAGTTGCTTTTCATGAGGGGCAGCCTGTGCTGCAGAGATAGTCCTGTCACCTGTGTGTGATGATGTGTTGGGAACAGGGAAAGGGACAGAGACAGGGAAAACCATTTGCATTTATTCAAGCTTGCATCACTTATCATTTAGTCTTGTATAAAATGCATATATTAACTGATGTGTTTTTTCACTAATTTTGAATCCTTTATGCTAGTATCCCCATTGTAATAGTGTCACCAGAAACTGTTGCTAAGGAAGCAATATTTTCAAGAAGTTTCTGCAGCAGCTGTGTCTTCTATCCAGGTAGTGGGGGGATTGAAAACAAATCAACTGAAATTATCTGGGGGCAAAAGTGGAGTTATGGCTATGAAGGGCACTCAGAGTCAGACTCCTCCCTGTATACAGATACCAGATTTGGCCATACCAGATGAAAATATCTAGAAAACTGCCTGAATATTTAAGGAGTGCTCTACCAAGGGGATGGGGTTCTAGGCAGGTGAGCCAGCAGGATCTCAGGCAACATTCATCATCTGTGTGCATGCCCAAATGTGTGAAATGTCCAGATGAAGGTAAGATGTTTCAGACCCACAAACAGTGACAGACATATATTTCTCCAGGCTGCTGTCTGCTCTGTTTCCAACACACCTGTAAATCTTCCATTGCTTTCTTTCCCCTCTGTGATAATAGATCTTACTCTCATTTTGCAACTTTTTCCAGCTTCTACCTTCTGATGTGCAGACTTGTTTCCACAGAAATCAATGGCAATTCAAAGGTCAGAATTTGGCATATGATTCATCCTGAAAAAAAAAAAGAGAACTGGCAAGTAAAAAAGCTAAGATTTTTCTTTCAAACTCCTCTGAACAAGGAATACATCCTTCCAGTAATTCAATATCAGACTCAATCTACTGCATCAATGTACCATCAATTTCAAAAAGTATTTCCAACTGAGCAGTAAAAATGTTTTCTAGTAGTAAAAAGCCACTTAACCATCTTCAAAGTTCAGTGGTATCCTGTGCTTTACCAAACTTAAGTGAAATTTAGTTGACATTCACAGTATCGATTTTACAGGAGAAGCATATTAACATTTAAAGCCCAAGGAAACAGAAAATCAGCTTCTCACAGGAAACTCCTAGACACTGGTGTTTAATAGGCACATGTGGTCTCTACACAGAGACCCTAAAATCATCTGTGACACCTAGAAAGCAAAGATAGGGCCTGTGAAAGAAGTGAGGATATACTTCCCCAAAACTGACAAAATGTATGTGTTGGACCTTCAACTCATATTTACATTATAAAATTGGTTTGTGTGTGTCTGGCTTGTACTAGGCTGCAGCACAGAGTAGTTTGGCAGAGGTCGCCTTTGCCATCTTGAGACAAAATCGTTTCTACTGACTGTTTCTAATGGTCCAGCTGTCTCTAGGTCTGCTTTGATATTTAATCCAAAAGCGTCATGGTATGCTCAGTGTTGTTTGAAAACATATAAAGAAGAGAGAGGTTTTATCATGTCAGTACTGTGCGAGAGCTTGAAGGGTTTTTTTGGTTTGTAGACAGCACACCTCAAAGGTACCAGGCACAGGGCTCCAGCACAACCCTGAGCCAGTTCAGTTTTTCTTTTCATATCCTACAGCAAAGGCAGAAGCACGAACAAGGGGACACCAGCACTGCCTTTCCTTGCAGTGTGCCTGAGTCCCTTGCAGACTCCTACAACATGGGGAAAGGAGCAGAGAGGAAGACATGTTCAACACTGTATGGAGATTGTCTGGGGCTTCTGGCATCACTCTTTCCTGTGCAGCTGAGCCTTGACACAGGACACTTAAGACGCTACTCCTTGCAAACTCCTACTTAATTTCAGTGTTGAAGCCCTCAGGTCTGATTGCAATGGAAAGCAGAAAGCAGAAATTTGCTTAGAAGCTACTCTGGGTTTATCTCTCAAGCTTTATCCTTGAAGTACATAATTTCTAGGCAAGAGATACTCAATACAAATGAACTTCATTCATCATCAGGCTTTTGAAGTAGTGTTTGCCCTGACAGGCAGAGGCTCTGCTGCTGAGTGCAACAGTATCCAGATGCACTAATTTACATGGTGTATGTGCTGTAATGCAGCACCAGCCAAATAGCTTCAAACCACTTCACATTCATGTCAGTAATGAAGTTCCTGGAACTGCAAAGGAAGTGAAAAGAGAGATTCCTCAGCATAAAGCATAGTAAGAGAGAAAGGCTGTGGGAAGGAAAACCCTGCTCCTAATTCTCTTTCATTCAAGATGTGTTATTGGCATTGGCCAAACCAAAAGGCTGAGGAATACTGTACAAGTGTAATTTGGGTGCTGGTGTGATTCTGTGCCCTTGTTTTCCCTCCTTAGAAATCCAAAATATCAACATATGAGAAGATGTGGGCATTCATGAGCAGCAGGCAGCAGACAGCTCTGGTAAAGAACAATGATGAGGGAATTCAGCGTGTGCTCACAACAGACTATGCGCTGCTAATGGAATCAACCAGCATAGAGTACGTGACTCAGAGAAACTGCAATCTCACCCAGATCGGGGGGCTCATTGATTCGAAAGGCTACGGCGTGGGAACCCCTATTGGTAAGATTCTTTCCAGCATAGATGTTGCAGAGCAAACCCAGCAATGTCCTCTTCAGAAGTTTAGATGGCCATTTGAATCAAGTCCTAGGTTTTTAGAAACCTCTCTCATCAAAAGAGATCCTAGGAGCCTCCTTTTAGGTAAAATATCTATTCTCGCCCAGCTCATCTGCAAGCAGTCTCTGGAAGCATGAGGGAATATAGCAGTGCAGGCTACATCTGCAGAAGAAGGTCAAGTGACCTGCTTGCAGGTCTTCATAGCAAACCAGGTATGCTCTGTGCTGCTTAAGGTGCAAGTCACTCTACTGAAATTCAGTTTAGCTTGAGAAATCAGGTACTTTCTGTGGGAAAATGGAAGTAGGCAGGATAAACATTATATCCAATGCATGCATCCCAAAGAAAGATGCATGAAAGAAGATGATTTTTTGATCTCTTTCATGATCTCAGAGCAACACAAACGAACAGTGAGAAGCAATTGCAACATCCTGCATCTGCATTGCGGACTTCAGTATTTTGAGCTAAGCAGAGTCTTAAGACTCACAATCTCTGTGAACTCCTTCCAGTTGACTTGCTTTAGCATATCTGGTGTCCTTTTCAAGACTTTTCAGAGAATTAGAAAATATGCCATTTATTTGTGCTGCGTTCTTGTGAATAATTTGCACCGGGCAGACAGAAATGTTTCCAGTGTAATAAATATACTTCTCTATACTGCTCACTTAAGCCTTTACCATTCCACAGTCGGTTAATAACTATGTAATTTTAGTGTCTTCAGGAGAATTATTCAAAGCATTATCAGTTTACACAGATACAACAGGAGAAGTATTTAGTCCATCAATTGCTTTGTAGACCAGATATGAATAAGGGAAAAATGTGACTGCGCTTTGAACTGTGATTCTATATGCTACTGAGTACTTCAAATGGATTGTCCTACAGATAATTTTTTTACTATATTATTTCCACTGGCTATGTGAGAACAGCCTTCTCACCCTGAGGAATATGATACAAAATCTAAAATCCCAAATAAAGACAACTGTATGGCAAGAGTTTCACTGCAGTTATAAAGCTGCCAAACTTTAAACCAAGAACAATGAAGGAATAATTGGAACAGATGGCAATCCTCAGAAAGACTGCATCCATTGGAAATACAGCTATGAAATATATTTAAAAGATGTTTCTTGCAAAATAAATGTGGGGTGGGTTTTTTTGTTGTTTTGGTTGTGGTGTTTGGTTGTTGGTTTTTTTTTTCTTAAGGAAACCAAGTAAAATTCAGGGAAATGGATATCTCTGAGCACTGTGGAATAATTCAGTGCCGTCAGGAAATTTGGAAATGATTGATTCCATGAACAAGATACGCTGTGGAGATTGTTCCACTCTTCAGATGGACTCCAAAGGCTGTTTTTTCTCTCATAACATTCAAGACTATCAATTGCAGAAGCTGTGAGGAAAAAAAAAGAAAAAGAAAAAGACTTGTCTGTGATCCTTAACACCAAAGTTTCAGCAAGTCTTATCTGGTTTACATGCATTCCTTCAGGAGAATGCACAGTCTCATGGCTAGGTTTTGCAGCAGCAAACATATGTCTTGCACTCCAAAATTTTCAGTGAATGAGCTGAATATCATCTCTATTTGGCTCCCAAAGAAACGGGAAGGGAATTTTCAAAATTCTGTGAATCCAAGAAACGTACTATTTCATCAGAGCATATTCTGCAAGTAAAAACCTACAGATACAGTCTGTCTTCCTACTTCTGAGTTTAGAGAGTTAGAGAGAAGTTAGAGAATTTAGGCATATCATCAAACATCTCCATTTATATTTATTATGGAGCTGACAGGTCACAGAGAGGAGGGCTTTCATCAAATTCTTAGCAAAGACCATTACTAATGAAAAACCTACAGTGATGTTTGGTGGTGAACTTGATGCATGATGGAAGTACTGCTGTAGCAAAGGCACTTCTAAGAAAAAACTATGCAAAATGTTCACCCTAGGAGGAAGCTGACTGATGAAAGCAACATTATCATAGATATCAGGACAGGTATTAATTCCAGTATAGCTGCCAGTGCTGATGGTAGTAATTTTAACACTAAAGCTATTAGCAGTTACTTGGGAGACTGCTAAGAGAATAGATGATAGATGCATTTCTTGGCCTGAGAGATTGGTTGTTAATGTGCAGTTTTAATGCTCATCAATAAAACATCACTGATCCAACACTCCAGACACACCTGACAAACTTTAAAAGCACGCGTAAAAATATAGATGTACCTGTTACCCTCAAGATGGATTGTGATAATCCTGATGACAACATAAACATCAGAAGAAAGAATGAACATTTCCACAAATCCTGTACTGTGACTCAGGCTGCTTCACTTTACCTGAGAGCTATGTTCCTTCAGATAAGGGAAAACAGACGAGTCCAAAAATCTAACAGACTCCAGCTATCAGGGCAACAAACCTAAGGTAGAAACGATTCTGCTTTCTTCTAAGAGGTGCTGCTGTTTTCAGTAGTAATAATTCACTTCTCCATGTGAAGACAGTTTTGAAGGTGTTTCTGTTTTGGTTTCTGTTGTGCTTATTTTTGGTTCTTTCAAAGCATGCACAGAAATCATCTATTCTTACAGCAGGCGTATTTTCCTTTCAAAGCTGGCTACCTCGAGCAGTGTCTGCTGAGTGCTGGCTTCACAGATGGACTTTGTATAATCTGACACATGTCTCTTGGCATCTGTGGTCACAACATGTCCTATACGCTGGCAGTAAGATACACTGAAAAACAGCTGAGTGTTGGCACAACAAATGAGGAACTGCAGTGTTTTTCACACTGGTTTTCCTCAGACAATGCTGTGGGCTAAAGGAAATGGAAAGCAGAGAGGGGACTTGCAGTCATAGTACAATTATTTTTAATAATGTCCTGCATGGCAATATAAGAAAAAAAAAATGAAGCTGTGAGACCAAATTTCCAAAGCTATTTGGATGCATGAAAGCATAAAAGCAGTGCCTAGTGAAGCTTTTCTTAGGTGGATGTCTCTACATGCACCACACTAT
This sequence comes from Chloroceryle aenea, assembly GCA_013399075.1. Taxonomy (NCBI): domain Eukaryota; kingdom Metazoa; phylum Chordata; class Aves; order Coraciiformes; family Cerylidae; genus Chloroceryle; species Chloroceryle aenea. The sequence goes on from VWZY01000049.1 coordinate 20,879, forward strand.
CAGTGAAATTCTGGCACACTTTCTGCCTTACAAGTTTGTTTATCTTGATCAGATTGAGAATTGCCACTGCTTTAATTTGCATCAAAATACGACTTTTGGTGAAATTACAGATTAATAAAATGTTTTTATTAATGTGCTAAGGGAGAGGAAAGGATGGGTAGTAGGTAGCTACATGGATAAAGGACTGATGGAACTGTATTTCAGTCCAGAGACTAAATTCTTCCAATTGTAAGTAGTCCAACATGGTAAGATTTGGGAGCACTTATATGCCTTTAGAGCCAAACAGCCTTTCTTGTAACCCTTTACTGCTTGCTTTCATAAAATCCTTGCCCCATAGAGGAAAGTGTCTTTCACAATGCCAAAACCCAACTTCCACTCGTCTATTATAATTAATAATAGGATTGCTGCTGTTATTGTTGATAACTTCAGCTTCTGTCAAGAGAGGAGAAGACAATTGGTAGCAATTTCCTTTAACTAGGCACTGCTCCAGAAGCAGAGCCTTTAGGGCTTCAGGCTTGTGCTTCTGCAACAGCACAAGTTGGCTGAAGGGACTTAGAGGCAGCAGAGATTTTGAAAGATGGAGAGCCAAAGCAGAGTGCGTGAGATGCAAACCTAAATATATTGTACTGCCCAACATGACCCTGTTATTTTCCAGATACTGTACAGACCCATTAATGCCACTGAGCCTGAAGACACATCATTCAACAAGTTACTGGCCTGCAAGTAAAAAAAACCCATGAAATAGTTCCTGTTTTCAGTTTACAGTGTCAATATTGTCGCAAGTCACAGGCAAAAAAAATTACTTGTCTGCCTTGTGTTCTTTATAAACTGTAAGGTAGCTGAAGTGGAGTTGTGGGCTTATGCACATATAAGTGAGAAGAAAATGTATCTGACTGACTGGGGTCTTTTCTTAGACAGCTACTCATTTTGCATGCAGTAGGAAAAATAAACAGATGTTGAAGTAAATAGAAGAAAGGCAAAGTGGAAAGTCTCAAAGGATGCTCAAAGCAATATTCAAATATGATATGAAGGAATTACTTAGCAAGAAAACCTACAGCCAAGGCTTAAATAAACCTCAGTAGGAGACCCTAGAAATTATAATGAATTCTCAGACAAATAACCACACCAGAGGAGCCTTCTGCTTTCCAGTCCCCAGGGCAGACACCAACAGATAGTTCTCTTCCCCCTTGCAGTTGAAGAGAAATCAAGACATTCTAGATGGAATTAATCAATCTTGTGATAAGGGAGTACTTTTGTTTCAGATAGCAGTAGCTTGCTCCCTCTCTGCCCTCACTTTGCTGCAACCAGCACTGACAGGTCTTGCTGTCACCTTACAGGGTCTCCTTACAGAGACAAGATCACCATCGCCATCCTCCAGCTCCAGGAGGAGGGAAAGCTGCACATGATGAAGGAAAAGTGGTGGCGAGGCAACGGCTGCCCCGAGGAGGACAGCAAAGAAGCCAGTGCTCTTGGGGTGGAGAATATTGGGGGCATCTTCATAGTACTTGCTGCAGGGCTTGTTCTTTCAGTGTTCGTAGCCATTGGTGAATTTATATATAAATCGAGGAAAAACAGCGATATTGAGCAGGTGAGTCATTCATTTCCAGCTTGCTTATGTTTCTGGGAGGCTGAGGTTTGTGGATCTGTAGGTGACTGCATTACATGTCTCTTTGCTGAAGTGCAGATTTTGTATTGCTGAACTCCCACCATGTTTTTCTGGCATTAAATACAAATAATTTATTAATAAGAACAGGGAAGTACCTCACCCACAGTCCAATTAATGCTGCTTAATTTGGCAGTGCAGAACAAGAGCAATTAGTTTCTCAAGCAGTCTCTGTCTGATCTTTAAGATTTAGAGTTTGATCATCGGAAATTAATAAAACACAGCTGGATCTTATATATATATATGGCATTAGCATCAGCCCTTTGAGTAACAACAGCAATGTACTTCCAAGCCCACAAGAGTAATTTTTCTCTTACTCTAGAAAGCAAACACTTCAAAGCAGGGCAACCTACTGAAAGGTGATGAATGTCACAGAAAGTAAGATTATGGAGCCAAAGAAATCCTGGTTATAGCTCTACTGACGCATAATGAACAATTTAAAAGGGCAGAGGGAAAACAAAGGATATAATGGGTATAAATCATGCCTTGAGTATTACGGTAGTTTGTGAGATACACTCAATCATTGAAATAGAGTGTAAACACCCATTTATTGAATCACCAGCTTCTGTAAAATAAACGAGGCATGAACAAGTCAGAGGCTGTGCATGAAATTGTGTGCCAGCCTTCTTATTCTGGCTGCCTTCCCTGGTGCTGGTCTGGTTCTGGCCGTGTCCTAGACTCTGATCTGACCCTGTTTGGCTTGCCTGTCATAGCTGCCCTGATCCTCTTCACTTCAACAGGATTTACCATCGGGATGAGGGTCACATTACACTGCAGGATTGGTGGCCCCTGATACAATCACCAAGAGGCTTCATATCACTTAACCAGGTTTCTAGATATAAGGCATCTACATCAAAGTGAGTTGTTTAAGCTCATTTTGCACTTTTAGATGGTAAAGGCAAGAGCTTTTCTATGGGCAGTTCATCCTCTTCATCCAAGGTGTAATCCTGTAAGGCTGATGACATAAACTCCAGAAATGGTTGCTGAGAAAAACAATCTTAACAAAGGCAACAGAATGAGTAGTAAGAGAAGGAGAACATTTTGAACTCAGTGTCGGAGGTACAGTTTTATACTGTACACAGCAGTGGTGTTGGGACATGAGAAGGACTGACACCTAAGAACAAACAAGCAGCCAGGGTTGAGGGCCTCAAGAGGACAACATTTTTTGACAGAATAAATCACCTTTATCTGTTTGCTGCTAGTAAGGGATCACTGTAAGCTAATGCTACATGCCTGCTGTTCAGACAGCTGAAAGGAAGTGAGCTGAATCTTACCGTGCATCTTCATTTTCCAAATGACACTTGGTATTATTTGGGGGTCATGACACCTAATGCCAGTGTCAGTGGACTTGGTCCTCACAGCATCCTGCAGGGCAGGGCAACTCCTGACCATGCAAACATCTCCATGTGTGCCTGAGCAAACCCTTATTAAAGTCAATGGGATTGTTTATGAACAACAGACACAGCTCATGTGGAGCAATTTTGCAGGCCAAATTAATCAAGGTGTTCCTGTTTTGGAATAAGTCAGAGATAAAGGATGAATGTATTTTGCACATATTGCAGTTTTCTGTTTAGTACTTCTTTAACCCTATAAACAGTTTTAGCACAAAATGCATAATATATCAATGTTTATTTCATACTATACAGTTTATATTATCAGTAAGCTAATCCAAAGTATGAGTCAAATACAATCTATGACTTTTCTGTTTCCATAAATAGAATCTCTTTTGCTTTAAATAGCTTTTGAACCTCATTCTCATGTTTATTTTTAATTTTACTTCTTTCACTTATTTGTTTTCTCCATTTTTCTTTTCTTGCATGCAAGGCCTTTTGTTTCTTTTACGGACTACAATGTAAGCAAACCCATCCATCCAACTCCACCTCTGGCACCACCTTATCTACGGAGTTAGACTGTGGCAAGTTAATCCGAGAGGAGCGAGGGATACGAACACAACCCTCAATTCATACTGTATAGTCAGGAAAGAAAAAAGGTGTGTCCAATGGAAAGCATTAAACTAAACACTGCACATAATGGCAAAGGTTGTACTCACCAACACATAGTTAATGGCTTCGAAGTGCTTCTTGCTTCAGCAGGAGATAAGCTTATCTAACACAAATTGTCAAAGTCCTGGAAATTTGTGAAGTTTAAATGCATATTACAGAAAATAATTACACTTACAGTGAAGAGTAAGTGCAATAGACTATAGCAGATTTTAAGAATTATCACAGTCTCTATGTACAATTGTCATCTTGTCATTTTATGGGGTAATCCACCACTTTCAGGTAAGAAAAATTATTTACCTCTTTTTTATCTCCTAGCAAACCTGAGTAAACCAATGGCAATCTCATTACCAAAAGCGATAAATCTTTTGCCTGGTCTCTGTTGAGGCATTCAGCAAGTGGGCCAGGAAGTTCTTTATAAACCTCAGAAAATAGCCTGCAGGGCTCCATTAACTTCCTGAACCCCTATTATAAGCAGACAGAGATTTTTAGCTGGCATATCTTATTCCCAGTGACAATATTTAATGAATTTTAATTTCTCTATTTAAAATTCATTAGCCAAAGCCTCCAAGTAACTATCATAGCACAAAATCATGTCTATCTGTTAAATTTTATGGCATGTATTGATTAACATTTAAGAACATATTCAACAAAAGCACCCTCAGGCACCCCAGCATATAGCTTTCACAGAATAACTCCATTGACATGGCTTAAGCCATGGTCAGTATTTTAATGCTTTGTAACACAGAAAACTCCATTATGGCAAAATCAGTCTATCGATATATACTAAACAGTAAAACCTTGGCATTCCTTTGCATATTGCATAAACCAGGAAAGTTTTGTGTAGGAGGTTGGTACTGGACGCTTTTTATACCCTAGAAAGATAACAATTTGATTTCCTCTAGTCCTCAACTTGTCTGGGGACTGACAGGGCAGGAGACAATGGACTGGATCTGTTGTTGCCACAAAAAACATGTCACAACAATCTGAGATACACAAAAATTATAGAAATGTTAGTTCATAGGATGTCATGAACCATGGCAAACAACCATGTTTTCAAAACTTTATTACTTTTTATCTGTGTTTCATTATATTCCAGCTTACCACCAGTTTTACTAATTCATTTCCCACCCCTCACACCTACTTGATGTTTTCTTGCCTGCTGCAGTTCCACCTCATGAACCAAGTTAATGATCTCTTTTATTGAGGGGTCATTCCCAGACTCTATTGCAATTAGAAAACTTGTTTGAGTGGATGCTTTCACACCCAATTGCCCAACAGCTGCAGCAAAGCTTTGCTCTCCTCTTGAATTGTTTCTTTCATACCTGGCTCCTAAGAAAAGCCAAAGTATACAGGGACCTGTGTTTTCCTTCTATTCACATTACAAATTTTGGCCAGACTTATTTATCTGGCAATAGGTTGAATAATTTTTTGCAACAAAGATGTATGGCTTCTAGCTAAGCTCATCTTCTCTGCCAGTGCTCATCTGTGTATGCGTGTTTATGTTCCACTCCAGATGCTGCAAGAAATTGTCTTGCTCAAAATGGTATTTTAACTTGTTTGAATAGGAGCTTGAAAGCTTTGGTTCTTCATAAAAAGGGCCTTCTTACCATCAAAGACCTGAATTAGATCTTCTGTATCCCTGATTTAAGAAAGCACTTTTGCTTGCAGTTTCCCAGTCAAAGAGATTTAAAACTAATTAAATCCATCTTCTTTCAACTCTCAGAGGACAAGGAAAATTCATAATTTGTATATCTCCATTGCTCTACACAAGAAATCCTCTGGGTTGCAGTTTTGACCAGTGTTCTAATAATTTTTTATCTGATTGCAGAATCCAGAAATTTTCTGTCACTTTTTTGGGTAAACATTTTCATATCTGTCAAGGAAACAGTCACAATGTCAGGAACAGTCATTGTTTCCCTGTGATAAACTTCAGCTTGCCTGTGGGAATTACGAAGCAGCTTCTCCTTTCCATAACAGAGATTCATACCTAGCTACAGAGTTACTAAAAAAGGTTTACTTGCTCCCTAGCAGCTATGCCAGCAGCTGAGGCAGTGAAGAGCCAGCATGACACATAAGTGCTAACAAATCTATGCTTACAAAGGCAGTTTTTGCAATGTTTACCATGGCTCCAGGTAAAGGCAGGTGCCTTCAGGTTAAGAGTGAAGCAAATCCCATGAAGTGCATGGCACCTGGAAGGACTAGTGCATAAACACAGCAAGCTTCAAGAAGTTATTGAAGTATTCAAAGATTTTCCAGTTATCAGCACTCTAAGCTTCTGTGGTTGCTATACATTGAAATTTGGTCACAAAAAATTAATCTGTTCACAAATGCAGATGGTCACCATTGCATCTTTCTAACTTACATACTTGCAACCACATCCAGGTCCCAGTAAGCAAACCAGATCCTTTCTCAGACGTGTGTCACTGGGGGGACCTTGCTGTGCAATCCGCACAGAGCCAGCAACTCTGCCTCTGATAGATGAGCCACAACAGACGCCATCAGTTCTGGTGCTGTGGTACCAGCAAAGCATCAACAGAGCTATGTGGGGAGAAGAATGGCTAGAAGCATACTCTCATATGATTTTATATTAATTTTAATTTTGCCATTGCTCTATTTTACTCAGAACTCCCAAAATAATGAAATTAATAAGTGTTTGCAAAAAAAGGCTTATGATTTTACACACAGAATCCACCTACTATTGAAAGCAAAGGGGCTGTGAATAAGGTAGTCCTAAACCATTGCCAGTTTTATTTGACCGGGGACAGTTCCTGCCATCAGTCAAATGGTCTGCAAAACAATTAGGCAAAGGTGGAGGGGGAAGGAGGTAGAAAGAACAAGACATGAGAAGAATGAGAGGAGCAAAGTCAGTGTGATCACCATTTCAGAGAGCCAGGAGGTGGGTGGATTGACGACACACCTGCACCACGGAACTAGACCAAGCACGGCAATAACAATTTACACAACTAGATTGATATTTCCTCAAAATACTACCACGGCGTCATGTGCTTGTGCCATCTCTCTCTGAACACAGCCTCGAGACTTGACATCTTTAGCTCTTAGGAATCAAAGGAGAAGAAGTGGGAGAAAGGAGAAATCGTCTATCTCAGTGAGGTTCTTGCAAAATAGATCTTTTTTTTTTCTAAGTTGTCAGGTCTCCCCCTTCAAAGTACATCAGTTTGAGCCCCTCTCTTTTCAGGCCATAGCCCCACCTGCAAACAAGACTGGCTGTCTTTGCCTTCACTGAGCAGTCCCATTTGTATGTAGCTGGTTGGAAGTCCAGCAAGTAGCACTACTCATTTTTTTCCCTTCTAAACAGGAAACCAACAAACAGTTTATATAACTATGGAATATTTAAAATAAGCCATGTGCTACTGTCATACTGTTTTGACAATCACTGTTCAATAAACTCTGAAAGTTTAAAAGACTTCATTTAGTGATCTCCTCGTGCAATGAGCCATCAGTGTCAGAAATAATGTGCTACAACAGCAGTTTACACACCAGGAGAAACTATTTTAGATATTTTTCCTTCTGTGCATTAGGCAAAAGCAAATCACTTTTCTTTCAGCAGAAGACAGATGCCAGCTATGGGTCCTTCACAATGATGAGGGCACTGCAGAAGAAATATCCTGACTTCTACACTTCTTCCTCTGTACCTAGCTGGTCAGGTGTTCTTCCAGAATAAAATCTGGTCCACATCCTTCAATTTTCATAGTTCTCTTTTCTCCAACGCAGCACAATGAGTATGGCATTTGGGTTTTGGTTCTATTTTTTTTTTTCATTTGGTTTTACACGATGTTAATGAAATGTAAATAAAAAGTCTTGTCCCCAGTGGTAGCCCAGCAGTATAAGCAGTAGATTGATAAATTCTGATTACAGATTCTTTCTTTTTTCAGTCTTGTTGCTACTCTATTTCACAATTATTTTTTTTTTTTTTAATTGGAATCTATAATTATATTAAAGCTTAACACAGTCTTCTATATAGGATTGCAAGAAAGGATTTGGGAGCTTCATAACCAAGCTTTAATAACCTCCTGAAATGACCAAAAGGCAAAAAGAAAGAGTATCACAACACAAGAAGAGAAAAATCTCTTCTGTATTTAAAGGATGACATTTCCTTTTAGCCTCACATGCCATGTCCTGCAGCATTTTGACATTGCTAGAATGAGAAAGTTAAGCTGCCTAAAAGCAAAATGTTGAACTTATTACTCTGTTGTTAAATGTATTGCTCTGTGCCTACTTTGCTCTCATTCTGAGTGAGACCTCAAAAGTAGACTTAACAGCATGTAAAAAAATACCTTTTTAAAGAAACCCTTTCAATCTGTCTACTCGAATATGAGACTAAAAGAACAGTATATTACCCTTTTAAATGGATTTTTAATGTCACCATCTACTTTTTAAAGGCTACCGTAATTATGCTGCAGACATGGTGCTGTTCAGAGGGTCATCCTGGGAGTCCCCACTGAAGGTATTCTTGGTCTGCTATTTTCCTGTAAATCCTAAAGCATTCTGGCTGGGTTTGTACTTGCTCTGTAATACAGATTTCTGCTGCTTGAAAAGTTCAGAGCAATTCCAGTTTTCAGGTATCTGTTCAGTTTCCTAATTGCACACACAAGCTTGAAGATGCATACAATTTTGAACTATGGTCCCTGGGGCTCAAAAGAAAGTTCAGATGTAACTGTCCTCTGAATGATTAACCAAACCCCTCAAAGTTCAAAGTATGATCTCAGATTGCTCTTTTTGAACATCTGAAGCTCTGTGTGAAGGTGGAGGGGCAGAGAATGCCCTGTGTCTCACAGGTTTTTGATGCTCTTTGCCACCTCCAACTGGTTTTCTCAAAAGTGATAGGACCTCAGACACAGGACAATGCACAAAATTAATCAGAATCATAGTTATGTCCATGACCACTAGAATATCTTAGAAGGCTAAGTCTAAGGTCTTAACATTTAATTCATTGTTTCAGTTTGACAGAACTCATGCAAATGATGTTTTAAGTCCTTCAAAACTAAGTATAGTATAACTGTACAAGTAAAACTGCTTTTGTGCTTTTTCAACACCAGAAGCAGGAGCCACAAGGTGTAAGACACAGGAATCTATCACTGTAAACTCTCCTCCTGTCCCTCTCCCAGCTCACTGCCTCTGTAGCACAGTCAAGCCTATTCCCACCTACAGTGAGTGTGTGTGTTTTGATGCTTCACAGGGGTAATCAGTCAGCTGAGGCCTTGCACTGCCAGGATGGGATAGGAGAGGGACTCCATAACGCAGAGCCTATTCAAATTTTGAATTATGTACTTCAATGGCCTACTTCCATACTTTGTTGAGTCAGTCAGCTTACAGAAAAGAGCACCAAGAAGAATAGTAATATTTTTTTTATTCAGTTTTAGATTTAAATGCTATTGATGAACAACTAGGCAAAAGTTTAATTCTTAGACAAGACCCGAACATCAAAGCCATCCATAAGTCTTTTGGATAATATTTATTTTAAAATTCAAACCAGAGTTGGAAATGGAACCAGTGGGCACTTCACAAATCATGTAGTCAGATATTAAAAACCTCACATATTTAATGACAGCAATATGTTTTAAATACCTATCTGCAGATGTAAAACTATCTTCATGGGACTATTTGTTGATATGAAATTGAAAGGAATGATGATAATTGCATTGTTTGAATAATAGGAATCACTCTGGAAAATTAAAATACAAGCCCATTAACAAGGCAATAAAATGTTCTATTTCATCTGCAGAAATCATCCCTACATGCACATTGCAGTGACTGATGGGTATTATTAAGTACACACATAACATATATGTTAGTAAGAACAGGGAGAGAAAATAAAAATAAACCTCATCAATCCTAAAAACAGTTAAAATGATCCTTTCCTTATTTGCCATAGAGTTCTGGAATCAGTTTGTCATCTAGAGGTTGAAAGCCCAGTTAAAACTAAGACAGTTGAGAGAAATTATCCATGCTAGGTCAGCCACTTTAGAACATGACAGTTTTATTAGTTTAGAAATAAGTGGTGGTGCTCTTTTAAAAACCTGAAGCAATATAGAAATAGTGCCTGTGTTAGGATGACACCTGCTTCATCTGCTACTTTTAAAGGGCATAAGGCTGCAGCAGACACCTTTGACGCTAACTCAAATAATGCTGGAATTCCTATATTACATTGTCAAAGGGCATACATAAACAATAACTGCAACAGTAAATTCCTGGTTATTACCAGACAGTAATTTGAAAAAAAAACAAAACCCATAACAATACACTTCCCTGGACTATGTCTGTTGTATTTTGGGGCTGGATTAAATCAGCAGTTTAATTTGTGTATATTTAAGGATTTCAGATGAACACAAATTAAGCACCTCAAAGAAAGAGAGTATTAAACTGTAGTTTTAACATGCTAGAGGATCTTAGTCTGTGTGTAGCCCATCTCACAAACGGACACAATGACATGCACAAGATCATACACTTTTAAAATACACATGCAGATGCACTGATGTTTGAGCTCATTTGTAGAACCAGAGTTACACAGGTTATAGGGTGGGTTTATACTGGAGAGGAAAAAGCATGGTGTGTGGGATTCACTTCTCTGGGATTTCTTTGCTACATTGAACAAATGATTCAACCTTGATCCAGGTTACCCTCATATTCTCTTCTGCATTTGAAAATATTCCTCTAGAATAATTGACTACTAGGAAAGCTTGTGTTTTGGTTTTTTGTCTGTTTGTTTATTTTTTGTTTGTTTTGTTTTGTTTTTTTCCTTTTCAAATAATAGATCTGGTTTTACTACTTTTAGTCCTGTATAACTGAGGTCACTATTGGATGATTACTGGTTAAGAACAGAACATTGCTTACCTTGCATTGGTATCACTCCAGAGGGAATTTGTGTCTGATATAGAGAATCATGTATGTGTACCGTTGCTGTCATTTTGCAAGAACTGTAGTTTTAACCAGCTGTTTTAAAGGTGGTCAGTTCTGCAATTCTAAAAGGTGTATGATAGGAAGGATTTATTCAACATGTTGAAGGTAAGGTGGTTAAAGCTTTGTTTCACACTGCTACCATCTTTTTAGATATAATCTATTTTTATATATTTGCATGGAAGATTATTTTACATTTCTAGATGCTTCCATTTGAAGGCTTTCTGTGGGGTTTTATGTTACATGTAATTATTCCAGCTGTAGATTTTAAAGGATGTTTCCACTTACCTGAAAGGTCTTTGTTAATGTTGTGATGATGGAAAGAAAAGAGATTTATGCCTTCTTTCTAAACTATTTCCCTACCTTATTCTTCTTGTAATTTTCTCCTTTCTTCAACACACAATATTTGAAAAAGACTCTTTCCAAAGAAAGAAAAGGAGTGAGGACTGCTATATTTTAGAAATGTCTGTTAATTTTGTGAGAAGAAAATAACTAAACCACAAAGAAATCATCAAAAATTGAGATCTTTGTCTTCTCTAATATATGCATTTTTTTTGTGCCTGAGGTTCATGTGATTTAAAAAAGATCTTTTTTCTTTTAAAGTCAGAAGGAAATTTACCTACTGAAAAAGGGTAAGTATTAGGACACAAAGCCACCAAAACATTGCAAATGCATCTGTGTAGAATTCCAGAAACATTCATAATCAGCTTTAGTTAAGCCAAAGTTAAATTAAATTCACTGAAAGCCAAGATAGGAAAAAAACATTATTTATACAGACTCACCTATCATACCTTAGGGACTTTTTTTAAAGCTGGCAGAACTCAGCAAAAAGCTTTCTGAGCCTGTCAGTAAGAGCTCAGGTTGTTGCTTCTAAAAGCCACCATTTGTGCAAGGGGTGTGGTCGATCTCTACATTCAATGAGAAGTGTTTAATGCCTTTTCTGTCTTCCACTAGTGTCTTTCTTTCAATGCAATAATGGAGGAGCTTGGAATTTCACTCAAGCATCAGAAGAAGTTAAAGAAAAGGTCAAGAACTAAAGGGAAATCTTCATTCACAAGTATGCTTACTTGTCACCAGAGGCGGACACTGAGGAAAGAAACCATAGCGTGAGCAAGAGAGACCCCTTTGAGGAAGGAATCAGGAAAAATAAAAATAAAAAAAACAAAGCAAAACAAAAACATTGATGCCTACAAGTTGATTGTGGTGGGATTTCTAAACTATGGTTCACTTTGTTCTTCAGAAATTTTCTGTGGTTTCGTTTTTTTAATCTAGAGGTAAAACAGTTTAAATGCTCACATAGACTGATGTACTACTAATCATCTGGGAAGTGTCTCACTGTTTCTTTTGAGATGGATTTGTATGCTCACCTGTTTTGCATCTCTCTTCCCCTCCCTGTGCATCATTGTATGTGCTTTCTAAGTAAATAAATAAACAAGAGACAGGGTTCTTTTTTTCCAATAATCTGTGAGTGAAACTCCTTTTTTCTTTTGGAGAAAGAATGTCAGTTCTAGTGTTTAGAAACCAGGACCCAGACAATCAAAGTAAAAATCCATACAATTAACTCATAAATGATGACTACAAATGCATATTAAATACAAAGGTATCCAACAATGAGCTCTTTTTATTTTTTTTCTGATATTGTAAGGAACATTCTTCACGTTCTTTTCTGTGAGAATCTTTTTTTTTCCTTATCTTTTTATAATTTCTTTTAAAATATGATTGTTAAGTAATGCCATGGCTTCAGGTGCTAGGTGCTCAAAAAGAAAAAAAAAACAGAATCACAGAAGTAACAGTGAACAGGGGAAAGCAACACTGACATTGTGACACTGACATATCCTCCAGGTCCTGATATCAATAAAACCATTCTTGACTTCAAAATGAAAATCGCTTAGAGATTAGAGCCAAGAATATTCAATTTATAACAAAACTTGGCCACCAATATAACATCTGACAGGAATATAGCCAATGCTCGGGAATTGAAACCTTTCCTTGCAACTACTAGGGGCACTAACAAGAAGTTTTAACAGTGAAGGAGAAATTAAGTCTTTTTTTTTTTTTTTAAGAAACCTCTATCTGATGAAGAGTGATGCATTGTAGCAGCAGATTTCCCCATCCCTCCCCTCAAAAACTGTACCTTTATATTGCAGTGAGGTGAAGAACATTTATATTTATTGCTGTATTTTCTCCACTATTAATTCTGCTGTTCTTGCGGCTTTTATTGTTACCAACTGGTTAGGATGCCTGCAAAAGGAAACAGGTGAAATGTACACTATCCCCATTTCAAAGGGTGACAGTATGTGTAAGAGATGGCTACCCCTTGTGACAAGCACCTGAGAGATGTGCCTCTGCCTTCCTACACACCAAGTTATATATAGAGAACTGGTCTGTTCAGGGCTATCCCACCACTATGATTACGTCTAATACTACGACAAGGCTGGAAAAAAGGAAATAGATGACTGGAGCCACCCACTGCTTTTCTGCCCAGCACATGGAATGAGGCAAGCCTGAACTGTATCAACAACATTTGCTTCACCTTGTGGTAATGTTCAGGGGCTTCAATGAAGTGTTAAGTTTTATTGTCCCAAGGAACCCCAGAGAACTTAGTGCTTATCATTGATTACCTTTTCTTTGTATCCATGTACATTTCCTCGGCAAAAGGAGAAAGTAATGTGAAAGCCTTTGAGTGGAAAAATATGTCCTCCACATTCACCTCACACAATTGCTCCCTGCAGCCCCTTGTGAGCTTTTACGCTACACTGCACAAGGTCAATGTGCAATGAACAGTATTGCTTACAAAAGCCCTGCTTCAGAAGTGACACATTTCAATATTATTAAGACTAGAAGATACCTCCCCTTGTTTAGCCTTTCCACAGGGGTCAAGTTTTCTAAACCTCTCAACATTACCACTGCTTTCTCCAAGGCTCTCTGTAATTACTACATATTTTTCTCAAAACAAAATGCCCTAGACTAGATCTACCTTTCCACCCATGTAGAGCTAGGCAGAGAAACATCTTATGTCTCAAAGGCCATACTGCTGCTCACACACCTTGTGAGGATGTCTCTTCGCCTGAATTGGGTGAGTGACCCCTCCATGATACAGGCAATGATAATTTCAGCCTGAGTTTAGAGCCACTGCCATGTGGAATTACACATTTTTGTGGTGTTCTTTTTATTTTTATACCTGACTGTTTCTCCAGTTTGTTCCCAGCCATGCTTGGTGTACCTGCAAATTTAGCAAACATATTCACTAAAACCGATACATAAAGGAGACTTAAATGGTGGACAGACCCCTGTAGATCCCCCTAGTGAAACTCTGAGAGTTATTAGGACAATGAATAGCACTTTCAGCTACCTTACAGTATATGTCATCTGGCCTATTGTCCTATTTGTTTATGAGAATATCATGAGAATACGATCATAGGCTTATAAGGATCCCTTCCCTCACTCACAGCGCCCAATAAACTGTTGAGGAAGGAAATCTATCAAATTAAAAAGATCAGGTTTTGACAGATTCATATTAACTCTTGTTCATTTCCTACCAATCACTTCCAAATAGTTCATGCAAGTGTATGTCAGGTGACTGAAGCTAAGCTGGCCAGCCCCAAACTCCCTGTATTCTTCTTTTCCTTCCTTTGAAGACAGGAATTATTACTGCTGTTTTCCAGCATTTCTTTGGACTGCGTCTATCCTCCAGGAGTTTATCTCAGGAGGTTTGGAGCAGTCAGCTTCTGGGAGAGGAAGGAGTAGGGTCTCATTTAAATGACTACAGTAGGAAGCGCTAACATCAGTGCTTGGTTTTTAGGAAGTTTAGTCTGCTATATACTGCAGTGACATGTTGGGCTTACAAGCAATAATTAAGAAAACCAGCCCCTGGCTGTGAGAGTTCATAGAGGATCTTATAATACAGTGCTTTGTTACTTCCAAATGCGGTTTAATTTATTTATGTCATCATCAGGTTACAGACAGGCCATTCAGACCACAGAACCATTCTAATAGCATGATTGAAGGCAGGTTATTATTTTTTCAGACTGTCTAACTCTATTGCTCTGCCATCCACAGCCTTCAGCTAAGGTATTTTTAAATGAATGTGTTCAAAATAGTAAAAGATTTATGATCAAGTTTTTTTAGGGTATATTTTTCTGTGGCTTAGACCTTGAGGTTAAAGAATTCCAAATTCAGTTTTTTAAAATGTTTTCCTGAAACCAAGAGGCAGTACTTCAATTACATTTTACATTTCAACTTTCCCATCAGTGTTAGTGGTCTACCCCTAACTAAAGGTGCTTGGGAAAAAAATAAAAAAAGAAACTCTCTTTGCTGTCTAGGAAGAAATATGTGACAGTGGGAAAACAATAAATAAAACATATTTGGTGCTTTGATTTCCTTTTTTCCTTTCAAGTACCTTAAAAAGTACAGCATATCAGGAAGTTTCTGTGTTAAACTTGGATGACAGCTTAACAAACTATATTTGCTGCAAAGGAGCTAACTAACGTGTTATGATTTCATGAAACAGTACACCGTGATGTGTGGCTTTGCCCTCCCCTTACAGCTCCAAGAACGCATCTTGGTAATTGATTACAAAATCTTCCCAATATTACACCAACCCATGCACCCCCAGTATAAATTTTCCCCAAAAACTGGGGGGATTTGAGGTGTGGACTACCATGAAACATGAGTTACATAAAACCTTCAAACTGTCACAGACCTCTAGCCTAACTTATTACTCGGCTTTCTCCCTTGACATTTTTAGTGATCCAGAGACAAGTTACTCCATCAGTCTGACCTGTCCCCCCAGACAAGATTTTCCTTGTCACTTATGTGTATAAATATATATATATGCATAAAATCAGCACTGCTTTGGTGGCCTGTGACTCTCACGCTAATTGGCCTCCTTTTAAGAAACTACAAAAAGGATTAAGATGAGACCATGAAGGAGTTCAAAGGACACTTGTTCACAGTGCTTGCTCCAGTCTCAGGCCAGTGGTGACCTGCTGCCCTGGGGAGGTCATTCCCTGGGCTCCCAGGGTGTCCCCATGTGCTTCTATTATGGGTCATGAGTACAGCTTGGAGTACCTACAGACTGGCAGGGAGCCTGAGACCACCATGTCTTCCACATTGATTCAACAGAATATTTTATAATTCAGCTAGCTAAAATTGTAGCTAAGGAAAACACTTAAGGTTGTGTTTAAATCCCACTGGTATTTAAGGATTCGGCCAAGTGCTGTCCTGATTCAAAGCTGTGACCCTTCTGCAAACATGCTCAGGTCACCAGCTAGGCTGCTTGTACAGTACTCAAATGGGTCCCAGCCCCACACATTCATTCACACGCAGTTCATTGTGTCTGCTATATTCACAACGATGCTGCTCTTCATATTTTCTGCATGGAGATGTGTTTAAAGCAAACCCAAAGCTCCTTCCCTCCTGCAAACTAAGCTGGCTAAGAAAGATTTTTCTTAGCTTTAGATGCTACTTGTAAATCCACTCTGTGACCAAGAAAGATACTTCCTCTTAAGGGTGGAGGGACAAGCAGAGGCCAGTCTTACCTATTGACATAGTAGCAGATATGATTACTGTGATCTCCTCACTGTATCCCAACACATATTCTTTTCCTTTCTCTCTTACTGCATAACAGCATGCTGTAACAGAGAAGCCTGATTAGAGATTACCCATTAGGGAAGCCAGTGTCCTCATTAGATTTCTATCTTGGCAGCAGCAGGCATTCATCTTCATTGTTTATAAAAGAGAAATATAGTATCGACAGATGTTGTTGAATGGCTTTAATGTGTTCCATTCCAGAAATGGCCTTGGTTTAGTGTCAGGTGCTCTTTCCTGTACCCACCACCCATCTGTGGGCTTAGTACTGATTATTTAACATCCCTTAACTTTCTTGAAAAAGTGGGAAAAACAGGCTCAGTGGAAAAGACGGACTATTGAAAATACGTAAGTGACTTTAGGCTATGTGCTCAGGGCCCAGCCCAACAGCAAGATTGATAAGCTACTGCAGAACAAATAAGGATCAGTTTATTACCTCTTGGGGCCTTTGTTAGAGGACTGCATCTTGTGGGTCTGCTGTGAACCTGTAATCCCATGGGGCATGTATTGACTGCTGAGATTGTCCCTTAATTACTTTCTGTCAAGCTTGCAAGAGTTAAGATTTCTCAGTGATCAGAGCTGCCACTATTGCTAGATGCATCACTTACGGCTGTCAAATGGCCACAATTTCATATTAGCCCCATCGATTGATAAAGATGCATATGTTTTTGCCCGATGATGAATTCTGACTGGAGCTGCACTCCTGTTTGCCTCTAATCACCTCCCCTAAATCTAAAGTCTGTTATCATTTAGCATAGACCTTCTACAGCTATCATTGTTAAGACATGAAGCTCTCCCTTGCTTTTCTAGATTTTGATAGCAGGCACACAACCCAGGAGATGAGACCCATGCTTGGGCAACCCATTCATGGTGCGTATGTATGGCCCAGCCCCACATGCAGGCTCAGACCTGGTGGCAAAGAGCAGCCTCCCACAAGTCAATGTCTGGGGGGAGGCTGGATTTCCAGCCTGACTCTGAATAATACAAAAAACATAGATATCCTCAGGAAGAACTAAAGAACCTTAGTCCTCCCCTTGCCTCTCAGTGGAAGAGAAATGGTTCCCTGGGTAAGAGAGCCCATGGCTGCATGGGTCTGTGTGGTAGACATGCACTATCAGGAGCATGTGGGCAGTCAGTCCTGCTTGGTCAGGATGGATAAAACTCATGCCACTTGATCATGTCCCCAGATCATTTAAAGGCTGCTTGCAAGAGCACCTTCAATGCTGCAGAGGCCAACAAATACATCACAAAAGAGACTAGAAAAGGAGGCAAAATTCTGGAACCAGACAGTACAACCATGTTTCCTATTGCAGCTGAGAGCACTGCTACCAGTCCAGCAGGACCACACAGGTGCTGGCCACTTAGCACTGTGGTTATCCTAATGCATCACAATTACAGAAACACCTGACCCAGATAACGCTGCCCTCAGCCCCTCCAAAATGTATAAAAGTGTGCAACAGTCCATAACACTTCTCAACTCCCCAGTGGTTTCGGATAAGGTGCTGTCTGGAAGCTGCTAGTTTTTTTTTGCTTCAGACAGACACACATGATACAGAACATATCTTTAGACAAGGCTTTCAACATCAAAGGGAAGGTAGGATCTATTTTTCCAGGAGCTGGACTCCCAGGAAGCCTGGAGCACTCCCTCCCTTAGCACAGCTCAGGACAGAGGTCCTCCAAGTGGATGAAGCCCAGAAACATTACTCACTTTAGGGAAATGTAACCAGCAAACTGCAGCCGTAAAAGATGTCACTGGTGTCCTTTCTGGTTCCCCCATCCTGAGTCTCCTGTAAACATTCACCCCCAGGCAAATGTGACAAATTACCAAGCTCCTCTCTCCTACCCCTGATTGCTGTGCTGTTGGAATCTGGGGAAAGCCAAGTCTTCCATCCACTTTTCTTTCCCCAGGCAATTCCCCAACTCCTTCATTCTTAGGAGAAGGACGGGGCTGGCCTTGCCCATGAGGACCCTCCCAGTCTATAGCCATCCTGCTTCAGCGCACAGTACACCCTCACCACCATCAAAACACAGGTCTTACAGGGAGTGTTGCATGTTGTACCCCATTGGGTCCCCTACTGAGAAGACCATCAAGAAGTAAACGTCACTCTTGGGAAAGGTCTCAGTGACAGCTGTCCCAGGCGTACTCCCAGGGACTCTGAGGAAGGGCTGAGCCCATAGGCACAAGGGAAGCACTGCTAAGAATCACAGGGGAGGTCTCACTCCTTTCTTTGCCTCCCTGCCAGACCAGGGCAGCTGTGCCTCTCTCCATGCAGGCTCGTGTATCCTTGGGGAACAACTTGGACTGGTGGACATAGGGACAAAATTCAACAGAGATGGACAACAGTAGGTCTGATAGTGGCAGTTTCCCATATTTTAGAGCAGCATGGTTCAGGAAGCTGCAGACACACCACACCTGTGCAGCCAAATGTGTGTAGGGAGGCTGCTGTGACAGTCCTGCGTCTGTAGCACCTCCACCCACAAGTGCACCTAAGCATCTGTTAAAGAAATGGGAATGCAGTTAGTCCCAGAACACTTACAGCAGGGAGGGCTCTTCACCTTGAAAACTGCAAGGAGAATTACAGGCCTGGGTGAAGTGCTAAAAGCTGAGATGTTACTGAGCATTGCAGAAGGACAGGGTAAGGAACACTTACAAGGTTACTGGGTCTGCCCTATACCCAACTTCCAAATGAGCTCCAGCCTTGTGAGTCAACATTCAGAGTAGTAATTGGTTCAAATAATCCAGTTACTCACCAGTTGACCTATTTTATCTCCCTTGGGTCTGCCCATAACTGACATTAGACTCTACTAGTTATAGAATACATATTAAAGGAGACATTGCAAAAGGCCTAGATTATTTTTTTCTTCCCCAGCATCAGGCTTTCTAGAAAACAATAGCATGCAAAGCTGCCACATCTGGGATTTTTTTGTGGGTTTCATTCTTAGTTTTCTTCTGAAAAGCACATTCCCGTAGCAAAAATATTACATGGTTTGTGAAAATTGTAAGAAAAAAAAAAAACACCAAGTAAGTGTTTGAGTGATTTCTGAGGATGGCCTAAGAACAAATATGGATTTCCATCCTAGAGCTTCCCATCACCTCTTCCTGGAAATGACAACATTAAGGAAATATTCTGACCTCAAAAACTGGTGAGGCAGGACCAGATGAGAGCACTGTGGGTGACATTTTAACCATGTAAAGAGGTGCAGCAAATGAGCACAACTAGAGGGAGAAAAGCTGTGCACAGGGAAACTTTTTCCTGTTTGCTGCAGGATGGTAATACAGATGATAAAAACTTGTAAAGCTTGGCACTGTCAAGCTGGTTGTGAGCTCTTTAACATAAAGAGTGGAAATTTTTTAATGAATTATCCATAGATGTAGTTGAAACTTCTCCCTACAGGCTTTTACTCATGCACACATCACCCTGCTTCAGAAAATACTGACTAGAGAAACTTCTCTGAGTGATGTCCAGAGTGGTTCAATCACACCACATAAACCCTTAACTCTTCCTCTCCATGTAGGGGAAAAGATGTCTGGGTTTCAGTGGGAGTGAGCCGTGGAAGGCTATCTAGCAAAACTCTCTGTTAAATCAAGTATGGGCTGTGTTGCTTAAAGAATGTAGAACCCCAAAGATACAGATAGGTCCTAGCAGAATAATCAACAACAGTTGCTAAAGTCAAGGTTGTTGTGAGGTCTTTTACCCCAAAATGACAGCTCTGAGTGTGATTTAAGATTATTCTAAATACTTACCTATCATGTCTTTGGAAAGGGAGAAATGCGATAAATCACATTTAATGTTACCTGTTAAATGTATCAGTAATACATCCTCTATAAGGTGTTGGTTTTTTTTTCTCCTCTGCATTCCCTGTTTTCATTTTATAATCATCTTTGATCTGTAGCAAAATTGAATTTGGTATAAACACAGCTATCCCCCAAACCTTTCTGTTCAGGTTTCTATAAAATATTAACATTTCCCTTTCATTTAGTAGTTAGCATGTTTTCAGGTTTTATACACATGTGCCTAGAGTAGTAGAGTACTGAACTTGCACCCGTCACTTGGAAAGAGCTGCAGAAATGTTTGAAAAACATATTTATTGTATGCTTTCTAAAGGTCCTGTCTGCCATCTCAAAGCAAAACCCAAATATCATGTCTATATAGAATTAAACTAGCCAACTAATTCAACAGTGTCTATTAAAACAGGTATCATATTGCAACAATTATTTTTTAAATTACAGCTTTTGCAAGTTCCACTAGAGGATACTCCTGTAACCTTTAACATCCAGTGTCAGATTTACAGCAGGTAGCTCAGAAAATTGTGGAGAACCCTGTGATCTTTACAGTCACATCCTTCTTTCAGAGCTCTTGTCCCATAGCTAAGGATAAAGCCAAAGAGAGGGACTTTTGCTCGTTGATGTAGCCATCACTGAATCCCCTTTTCTTCAAAGAATACAGCATCTTTTGAGAAGGCAAAGATTTAAATGTCCAGGGAAAGAAAAATGGGTTTGCCTAACAAGTAAACAGCAAGAAATACTGCTGCTAAAGTTATCTAAAGCTTCAATCACCCTTCTGCAGGTCAGCACATTTACAGTTTCCTAATTGCTAGTGCAGTAGTTTTTAACGGACTAACAGCTCTAAATGAAAACGGAGGCTTTATAGCTGAAAGAATGATGTCTTTAGCAGTTAATCTCTCTAATCACAAGGTTTCCTAACTGCTAATCTAGCATTTTGTTATCCAACAGGGATTTACCCCATTTCATTCAATCAGATTGCATGTCAGATTAATGGCTAGCTCAGAAGGCAGAGGCCGGGTATCAGTCCCCCACCATCCAGGACAGAGGGGTGGGGAGAACATCTGCATCCAGCAAATCCTTCCAGAGGATTTCACACTCTAAGGTGTTGAGCAGGAGCACTGTGCACACCCATGAATCTGCATCACCACCAGAACAACAAAATGAAGTTGTTCTCCTTCCTTTGAGAGGAAAGAGAAAGAACAAAGATCAAGTTTCACATGCGTTTGACAGTTGCTTCTCTTGTCAAAGATGCCACCACATTAAATCCCCAGAAATGACAGCTTTCTTTACAGGCACATTTGTGTGTACTGCTTCCCCAGCTTCTGTTTTAAAATAAATACAAAAGTATTTATCAAAAAAATTAAAACTCAAGTTCATGATAGATTAAATATTCTTTCTCCGATGATTAAATCAGTCTATCTAGGGATTGAGGCTTGAGGAAAGTTTTTCCAGCATGCTGTAACTGTCCCTACATTTCCCAAATTCTTACTTACCTTGCTTCATACAAAAATGTTACCCCAGTCAGAGACTTAACTCTGCAAGGTGATCTTTGTTACCCACTAGACATTGAAGTTATCTTCTCATTTCAGTGCATATCTGGAGCTCAATAACTGCAATCCATTTAGAAGGCCCTCAGACAGTCCAGTGATATAAAGTCAGATACAAAGCTTTACCTGACTGTTTAATTAAATCCAACAAATTTGTCCAAATATTGATGAGCAAATTACCTTCCCCAGTTTCTGTTCTTAACATGCAAAGTACCCACATCTCCACAAAGCTCCACAGAGATTGGTTGTACACCCCAGAGTTATCACACTGGTATTTTAAGGGTCAAGATGTACTTACCTATAAGGAAAAGTGAACTGAAAGACAATTCCTGACAGCAATACCTAGTGACAGCTGGCATTATCAAAATAAAATTGTTTCAAATAAATTCCTAACTAGCATGACCTATTTGACAATTATCTAAGGACTATATTCAGAAAATATAGGTCCTTGTGTTTTGTATTCCTTCTACTGATTTTAATGAGATCTAATACCAAGTAAGAAACATTCAACAGAAGAAATATATTAATTATTTGTATTGCTTTCAGCTTTATTTTTGCAGGTAGTTACCAGTATACCACCAGTATATCTACTTCACATGTGTGATTTTTCAAAAAAATTAAAAGCCAGAAAAACATGCCCACAGTGGTCTCCCTCTGTAGCAAATGCCGTAGTGAAAGGAAATATAACAGTTTAGGGTACTTTCTTACCACAGAGTACAAGGTAGCCTGGAGGAGTTTTTGCTCTTGTTCTTTCCCACAGATGCATGGACCCACCAAGACAAGCCTTCAGTCTTCAACAAGGACACTGCACAAGGATGCCCATGTCACTGGATAACATATTAGCACCACAACTGGAGGTTGATTCCTGATCTAATATGTCTTAAGATGTGCTGCATTATGCAAAAGCAGCAGTTTAACTTGTTTCTGCATTTGACTGTGTTTTGCAGGACAGACACATGCCTAGTACCAGTTTCTATCTAGTCTTAAGGAATTTTAATTACTTGAAATTCTTCAATAGAATTTAAATGTAGTAGATTTCAGGCAGGTGGACTGTCAAGTCTGATAAGTGAAATATAAATTGTTTCTGTGTTGTGCAGACTGCCTAGATGGGACATATTCAGCTGTTCTATGAAGAAGTTTGAAGATGAGATAGCTGATAATAGATCCAAAATTTTACAAAATGACAAGCAGTGACTGTAGTTTCCATGAAGAAATTAATTTTTAAGTTCTTCAGTGTTATCCTAGTGAGATGACAGGCATTACTGAACCACTTTTTTATGCCACAGTAGCACAGCAGGCAAAAAGCTGATGGACAAATTATTTTTAATTATTGAAGAACCAACTCAGTCATGCACCTAATAGTTTTACATCTAGTACAATACTGTTTGCATCACCTTTACAATCCCGAGGAACTAGTTCATTGGAAATGTATCACACTGAACAAAATGTCCAAATGGACATTCAGCACGTTAGTAGCAATTCAGTGTTTCCTTAAACACTTTGAATGATGGGAGATAATCTATTTATTTGCAGAGTATCCCAGTTTTGAAGTATACACACTCTAGAGGGCAGGATAAAACAAATTGTTCTTAACAGAACAAAAATGTCCCCTGACAGAGGGAGGACACAATTCAGGAAGGACAAATGTAAAGCACTATCCTAGCATATGAATAACCAGCTGTCTATGTGCAAGATAAAGAGAAAATGAGTGTGAATCAGTCCTTCAGAAGAGCATCAAGGGATTACAAATGACTGTTCATACTGCTGTATGAGAAAGCAAACATGCGAGGCTGGATATATAGCAGTGCTCAAACAAGCAACACACTGACACCTCTCTAACCAGAGTGCTCTGCTTTGGCAAGAGTCCAGCTGGAGTACAGTGCCCAGGTCTGGGTGCTGGACTTTGAGATTAAAGGGGGTGAAGTTAAAGGAGAGCAGTGACAACAGTCAGAAGTCCAAAAGCATCATCTGTCTGGTCAGATGAAAGAATTGAGGTAGTTTAGTCCAGCATTGGCTGAGGGGAAACATAATGATTTTCAAACATACAAAAGGTTCCTCCAGAGAGGAAATACTATTCTCTGTCTGCAGCACAGGGACAAGAAGGAACATATTCAGATTTAGCAAGAAGGACATTACTAATACAGAAGCATGTTGCCTGGAGATAATGAAGCTGAACAGGCCAGAACTCTCTAAGGATTGTCTTGGTCAATGTGAGCTTGCCTTGAGGAAAACAAATGGTCTCTGAACACATCACTCTCACAATAAACGTTTTCTGAGTTGGCAGAACTGTCTGGCATACTACTAAGGCAAACGTTCCGTCCATACCATGGTGGCCTGGAACTGGAGCAATGCTGCACCCAGTGACCTCCCAAGCTTCTACTTCTGCTAATGTCTGCCACTCCAATATTCCTTTATAAAAGTGAATCAATGCCTTTTGCAAAACGTGTACCTCAGAAACCTGAATAACCCCAGAGGGCGACCATGCCTCCCAGCACCCAAATGACTCACGAGAAAGGCATGGCTCAGGACTGCCAACACTGGTCCCACCGCATGTCCCTCCCCAGAGCTCTGCAGAGGGGAATGGGGCCCAATCCAAGGACAATGTGAACCCAGGAGAGTGAAGGAGCATTTTACACAACTGGCCAGAGCTGAACCAGAATATACTCTACTTGTATGCCATAGTGCAGTGCTTGTAGCATGCTGTAGATTCCCATAATCAACAGGAAGAGATGATCAGCATCTCAAGTGCTAGAAAGCATGGATAACATACATCATCAAATAACTTTTATCTCGACTGCTTATATCACAGAGTAATGAGCTGAAATAAAAGTAGCTCCTGCTGATGACTAACTAATGACCACAAATCAGAGGTAAGATGTATCAAGTCTAAAGCACAGCAGAGGTTCAGAGTGCAGCAGTGGGGCACAAAGGTGGCAAGAAAAATGAGCTGGAAAAATATGACTCCAACACCCACTGGAGGGCAAGGGAGATTTCTTCAACATGATGAGAAATAAACTTGCCACTGAGAAGTGGAAACACTGGACAGAGCTGCAAAGGGAAGAAAGATGTGAAGAGAGTTGGCATAGCTGAGCAGAAAATGTCAGACAAAAGGGAACAGGCATGACAAGGGGATGTCACTCTGCACTGCCATTGCACCAGAAAGTAATGGGCTTTCCCAGTTATAAGTGAGATACAAGAATACTTGGAAGTCTGTTTTCTCCCTCAGAAAATTTGTAATGGGAAAATAAATGGGATGAGGTCTTTGAATAAAGATGACTTAACACTGTACTTCTTACCCAGTCTTTGTTTCCCTCCCCTGTGGTGGCTGGTGGCCAGGTTTCCCTTTACATGTCTCTCTAGTCCTGGGATGAAACTGCTTTCTCTCAGATTCCTAGGCTGGGTTGCTCCCAGTCATCTGCAGGATGGTGTGATTTGGGGCAGGAGCTCTAAAGTCCCCTGTGAAGACCCCACCAGTGGGGCTGGTCCTGGAGACAAGTGGAAGTGCCATGATGGTGGAAGAACACTGCAGTGCTGATCTAGGCTGCCTAAAAGACTCAGGGAAAGAGGGACAAAGAAGCTGCAGTCCTGAACGAGGATCTGCAGGAAAAGGCAAAGAGTAGGGAATAAAATAAAGGAAGGAAGGAGCTGAATGGGTAGAGAAAATCCTACACCTGCACTTGAGAGGAACAGGCTATGAAGAAAATTGACTTTGAGTGAAAAGAAAGCAGCCTAGACAAAGTCAATGCAGTGAGAAATTGTGCTCTGGAACAAGAAAGGGAAGAAGAAAAGGGGGGCAGTTAACAGAACCACAAATCTCAGTACAAATGTGAGGAGAGCTAGTCTTGCTAAGAGCTCAGGGGTTGTATTATGACAGAACCAGAGAACCTACGTAACTCCTTACATGTCATTCTCCATCCCACCAAAAAAAAAAA
>VWZY01000049.1:46333-98857 GCA_013399075.1 Chloroceryle aenea
AAAAAAGGGGTGGGGGGATCCAGGACTAGGGTAATTATACAAATATTTTTACTTTCAAGGTCTGACCCACTGTATTCTCTAAACTAGTGACATGGATCTTCACAGATACTGATTTTACACATTGAGGAACCATTGGCCTGAGCTACAGTGCAGTTATGCTTATAAGATCAAATACGACTTTTTATTATAATCCACATTTCTGAATTGATTTATATCCGAGCTTTGCCGAGTCTAAATCAGCCAAGGCAAGTGTATGAAGTGACTTTCTATGAAAAATATTATCTACATTTAGCTGAGGTTAACAATTTCACCAAAGTTTACAGGAGAATCTGCATGCCATTTACAATTGATTGTTATTTAGCAGACTATTTGTGCAATGAATTGATGACATTTTGAAAAGAGCTATCTGATAATTTGACATAGACTTAAAATGTGACCTTTGATTTATGTAAAATGCATATAAAGTGGGTAAAATGAGGTGCTGAACTTACTTCATAAGTCTTGTCTGATAGCTGTGTTTCTGCTTTTCTCACCTCTGAAGTTCACTGCAGGAAGATTTTTGGTGGATTTTTAGGTACAGATTAAGCATCATCCATTCTGCAGTGTTATTTCAAATTGTTAATAAATAATGATGCTGATCCAGAACCAAAGCAGCAGCAAGATGGGTCATTCTTAATATTAATAGATGATAAATGTTTATTCAACTTAGCGAGAGTGGTTTGGTTTTGGTTTTTTTAACAAATGATTGGACTTCTGCATTTATTTGAGAAATGCATTGCCTCTGTAGGTAGTAACTTAACATGATAGTTAATGTCAAATATTATTTTTCATATAAAGCTAGAAAAAGAGACATGAGGGTTTCTGAGGTAAGTTGTAGCCCCTGAGATGAAAAAGCAGATGGGAACAATCTATTCTGAAGTACCTGCCAGACTGACTCCCAGCTATACTGTATGACGAAGAAATATTTAAACATATAGCACTGGTGGAAAGGAGAGAAAATTATGCTTTATATGCATCTGTATGCATTTGTTGTTCTTCATGTTTGGCTTTATGCTTATAGACCCAAGCCTGTTATCTCTGTTTCAGTGGTTCCATGTACTTCCACCTGAGCTCAAGCAGAAATAGACATTTCCTATCTATGAAGTATTTCTGCACAATAAGACACTGTTTCTCTCTTTGCTGTACAAGAGCTCAAATTTCTGCTCTTGGTGAAACATCTGTCCGAGTTTCCTCACGCAAGTGCTGTACACCTGCTTTTCTTCTGCTACTTTTTGCTTTGTTGTGATCTTTAAAGATATATAGAAGATTAATGTATCAACAGCAACATGGTAGTTAAAGGTTGCATGGGGATTTTCCCTTCAAATCCGACCTTTCCAGTGTTATTGAAAAAAAGCACAATAATGGGATATATATCTCAGCAGTATCTTTTCCGCTCTTTCTAGACATATTGCAAGGCTATATAGGGAGGCCAGAAAATTGAACTGGAAGGAGACTTGAGAAGTTACTTAGTTCCCCTGCATCAAAGCAGAGCTGCAGATAACCATGTATTCCTGACAGATGTTGATCTTTAATTCTTCCAATCAAAGATAATCCTAAATGTCTCAGGGTGATCCCCTTTCTGGGGAAGAAGTATGACTGTTTGTGGTTTCTTAAGAGTTTTCCTCAGGATATAAAAACAAGAAAGAAATGGTGACTTTTTTGTTGCTGTTGATTAGATCAATACCAGGTGGAGAAGAAATAGGGTGCTTGAGTCAGAGATCTAAACCCATAAACTAAAGAGGGTCCATGGGAAGATAATATCAACCTCAATCTGCTTATGAGAAGGAATACGCGGAGGAAACTTTCTCCACTTTTCCGAAGAAGGCCTTCATTTTTACTGAAAAACATACCACAGCTTCAAGGCCTGACAGTTTTTTAACAGTTACAAACCAAAAATTCTTCAACTTTACTCAAATTCTGCTCATCCCATCTCTAACTCCACATAACAAATTGACCTTTGAGATTTTCACTGTACAGCAGCTGGGGAAATCAAACAAGTCTGCAATGCTGTTCCGCAGAAACAACAGTGGAGGTTTTGAAGAAAATCTTTTTTCCACTAGTATAAACAGGTGAGACAAAATTTGATTTTGCAACTCAACAGATGACCCAAGAAGGGCCCTAAAATAGCTAATGGGGCACTGCAGGTTTATACAGTTACATAAAAGTCTCAGAGGTAATAGTTATAGATAGGCATATGGTTTCCCATAAACTCTCAGAGGCTAAAAAAACAGTCTACAAATTTTATGGAAGAGAGATTCCTCTTGAGATTTTCTGTCTTATTTTGGCTAGATCAGAAAGACTGTGATTGATAACAGCCTCCTAGAAATTTGGCACTTCGAACCTGCAGACTGCTCCAGCTTAGGTAGAAGCATGAATTTACAAGTTATTATTAAATAGGTATACATTAAAGAAAACCACTTTCTCAAAGAGAATTAAATTGTGGTTGTCACTTCTATCATGTTTTCAAGCACTCATCATTTACTACACTATTTAAACTGAACTGTCCAGTCCCCAGTCTTAATATCAGCGTAAGACTACCAAAGGCTTCAGCTGAAGTCAGGTCACATTATGCTAAGCATTGCTTGTAAGTAAAATATAGAAACAAAGTAATCAGATGACACTTCCCATCTACTTAAAATAGAAACTGCAAGTGAAAGCAGAAATAGATCTATTGCCACCAATTTACATAGGGTAACCCATTTCAGAGGTATTAAGCAATTTGATCAAGGTCACGTAAAATATCTGTGGCAGAGCCAAGAACTAAAAAGAATAGCAGAGTCTCATAGGAATTTCTGAACTCATTTATTTTCTCCTCCTTAAAATCCTGAAATAATGACAAAAGCATAAGTAACATGCCTAAAGATAACATTAAATGACATGTTAAAGTCCCTCTTACCAAAACTAAGGAGTACTCTCTTTTTCAAGAGTGATGGAATACATTAATCCCTCCTAAAGATCATCATAACAGTTAGCAGACCATATTACTTAAAATTATAAAGTACCCATTCAACAAGACAGACCATACACAAAACCAGAGTGAGGATGCTCACAGAGTGATGAATCCACTTTCCCTGACAAGAATGAAGATGAGCAATGGCAAAGTGTGTCTGTGCATGTGTGTGTGCATGCAGTGTGAAAAGGTGTGGGGCGTGTCCCACACACACCAGTGCTGCACCAGTACTGTGCTTTGCTCTGCAAAAGGGGGTCCCTGAGGCTCCTGCCTGACAGAGTCAGGTCTGCACAGGGGCGACTATGGACATTTGAACAGACTAGCTAGTTTGAAGGAGCAGTTTTATGCGTGCTTTAGATAATTGTTATTTCACCCCCAGAACAAATATGAGTTAAGATACTACCCCAAAAGTGCATGATCTATGCTGGAGTATGGCAATGAGTCAGCTGTGAGATGCACAGTCATTATGCACATATGTGGCTCTAAACATGTGTGTGCTTCTCTTTCACCCCCTAATCCTACTATCATAGCAACATGAGATGAGGTCTTTAAATCAGCTTTGTTGATTAAACATCTTTCCAATTGTTAAAAAAAATGTTTAATTAAAAAATCCTTTCCTTTCCTTTCTCCCTTGTGCCAACACCTTTTATGAGGATGAAGAAGTTTTAAGAGATGCAGGTAGGAAAGAGGTGGAAGAGGAAGAGAACTTCTCTAAACACTGAGGAGAATGTGCAGGCATCGTTCATCTCACTGTAGTTGAAAGATGACAGAGCTGAAAAGAATGACAAGGAAAGGCAGAAAATAAAAGAAAAAGAAATCCAAGCCTGGTTGTTTGGTTTGTTTGTTTGTTTTTAAATTAAAACAAAACAAAACAAAAACGAACAAACAAAAACCACAAAACCCAAACCCAATCTAAATAACTATAAAACATGGTAGTTTCTTATAAGATGAAAGAATTTGGTTCCATTAGAGGCAGCTCAACCCCTTTCATTTCAGAGAATATCATAGCTCAGCACAGCCAATACTTAGCTCCTCTGTGCTCTACAAGTGTTAACTCCTTCCTCCTCCTCCTCCTTTTTCCTTTGCAGCCTTTCCTGGTACTAAAATCCTCCCTTACTCTCTACATCTTACCTTCTTTGTCAGACAGCCTAACGATCAACTTGTCTAGTTAAATGCAGAGCAATTGTTTCCAGTGTGTATTTCACTTAGAAATTGTCTGTTTTCATTTCAGCAAAGCACTATGTCTGTCTCAGAAAACATTTTCACTTTTCCCAGCTGTAGCACTTTGTCTAATAAAAGACTTTATCTATGTTCCCAAGCCTAACCCAGCCGATGTTCTTAGCTTCTTATATCCAGAACAGCATTAACTCTCCTCCTCCCCAACCCCAAATATTAACAGGGTGCCCTCTAGTTCAAAATTAATCAGCAATTGAGAGAACACTTCACCATTTGGAGGGATGTCTCCTGTTTATGGGTACAAAGATGCTGTGAAGAGACAGATTTGATCATGTTACTCAGTGACTGAAGCTCTATGTCAAATATTAAAAGGTAGTGTGTCTCTTTAAGACCAATCTGTCAACATTATTCATATGACACCTCTCACCCTACCATCAGAATTCCTTTAATGGTCACTTTCCCCTTTCCTCTGTAAAGCCTGATCATCACAATGGCACTTATGGTTCAACTAAATTTTTCTCTAACTTTGGTAAAGATAAGGAAGGGAAAGTAAGAGCAGTGGCTTTTGTGCTGCTCCCTGAGGGTGACAGAGCCCAGGTTCACAACTAAGGACACATATCTGGGCAAGCTCTAATCAATCATATTTTTAAAACCAGTAAAATCCCAGTTGACAGTCTTAACATTTGATTTGATATTTTTGCAGAGATCTTGGGACCACAGAAAGTTGATTACTTTCCCTGAACTGTTTTGTCTCCATGTTTTCAGAATCCTTCCTCTTCCCCATCTTCCTTGTGGCTTTGTGATTGTGAATAATAGTGTGGATAGGAGTAGCATTTCATCTCATAAAATGTGGACAGTACTTTTTGTGAGAAAATTGCCCATATGGTATATGACATAGTCGAAAGATTCATCATCCCCTGCTCTGCCGGTAGCTAGCAAAATAAAAATCTTGCTAAAAGTAACAAAACTGGTAGGGACCTGAGGATCTGGCCTTGTGAGAATCCATTCTAAAATCCCAGGGAAAAAATCAGTTCTAACATGCCAGCTGTTTTAGTATCTGACTACAGATATTAAGAAGCTGTGTCTTAGAGGGAGAAAAATACATCAAAAATGGCAGTGGAAACAAGACAGTAGGAGAGCTTGTGACAGTCACATACAGAGCTGCCAGATTACATGTCATACCGATATATGTTACTTGGGGAAATTACTATGCATTGTAATGTGAGACATGTTAAACTTTTCCCAAGCAATAAAAAGAAATGTGTGTACAGGTACTATCTTGTATTTACAGGCTCTATGCTGTTACAAGATAAATCACAAACACACTTATCCTCTCTGAGTTCAAAACATGCAGATTGCAATCATATAAACAACAACAACAACAAAAACCCAACAAACCAGACAAACACACACACACACACAAAAAAAAAGCCAGAGAAAAAGTTTCTTGTGAAAAGCACATGATAGGTTTGGTTCAACAACAAGCTCTACCACATGTTTTCTGAGAGACACTGGGCGAGTCATGACATTTTTTTTTGGTGCTCTCTGTGCTTTCCCTAATTTAAATTTTATGTTTCTAAGAAGAATTTCTCCCCTGTTAAGAGCTTCTGTGGCTTCTGGGGACTGTCAGCCTTCTACCATCAAAAGACATAGATAACAAATAGTGCCCCATGTAAGACAGTACAGGCAATTAATCTTCTAGATTTAGTCTACGGCTATAAACAGTGCCATGTTTAAGTAAAATACAAAATATAGCAGTCCTTTAGGAATACAGAAGCTGTTCTAAACTCCATAATTCAGTACAGCACAGGGAGGTTCCCATAGCACCGTACAGCTCTGTGACAACTATAGGTTTCTGCACTGTGGCTGTTCTGCTAGGTAGAAATGCCCTCTGTGTATTTTCTTGTCAGGGAAAGAGTCTGGATGAGTATTACAGCACAATTAGAGATGTTTTGTTTGGACAAATTGATTTTGGTGCCCATATTCCTCAGCAATTCACTCCTGCCAAGTCAAATAGAAAAAACCAACAGTGAAACAGACTGCCAGCTTATAAGCAGACATATAGCAATTACCTTCATTCCTAAACAACCCACTCTTGAAAGTTAATTTTTTTAAGAAATTAACAAAAGGTAGGAAAGTTAACAAAAGGTTTCACAGCTCTGTACTTGGAAATGATTCATCCATGACTTGTCATAGCTACCAATTGCACCAATACAGCACAGGTTTGAGATGTTTTCAGCTCCAGCCTTGTCCTGGTCATGCTCTTGGTGCATACCTGTCATGAACATCTGCCCTGCTGCCAGGCTCAGGAATAGATTACCCCAGCCCAGAGCCTCTGAAGGGCCATGCCCTCATTGAAGCCAGCCCCCCTCCACCAGTGGTTGATCCAGGGTTGATCCTAACTGCCTAGTGGGGCAGAACTGCACTGCCCTTATTACGTGTAAACTGATGTTTACACTGACAAGTGCACTGTGTCTGGAGGTGCTCTTCAGGCGAGGACTGTACTTTCTTTCAGCCTGGCATTCAGGCTGGCCATAAGCTGTCTTTGGGGCCCAGAGGAGGCAGACTTGGTGTGTGTTCAGACAAGACCACCAGCAGCACTTTGGGCAGCCTGAAAAAGAAAATCTATTGATTTACTGTAGGGTAAAATGTAGTGCAGTGTCCCAGACCATTATAATCCCATTCTGTCTTTGCTGAGCTTTTCAACCTCCTTGTCTGTCATTCTTTTTCTTTTTCTCTCTTTTCCTTTTCTTTGTGTTTTGCTTTTGGTATTGTTTGTTTTTCTTTCCTTTAAGTAGGAACATCTTTATTCTAGGTTCTGGATTGAGCTTGACCCCCAGGACTCACATTCCAGATCTGTACAATTTAGGGAGCGAAGGAGACTGCAAACCTAGTCCATTGTATTCCTGCTGACCAAGAAAGGGCAGATATTAGGATAACTTTGGGGTACAAGTGTACCCCAAACATCCATTAACTATCCACTTCATTCCACACATGCAAAGTGAAATCAGGTATTTCTTGTATGAAATGATATTAAAACTGATTTGTGAGAAATGATAACAAAACATTTAGGGACCAACTTTAAATGTACTCTGATGGCACTTTTTGCAAAAGAAATTCTTCGTTATTCAAGATAGTAAACATACCTTGGAGAACTGAACACAGGCATCAGAAATCAAAGTGATCACTCTACATCTGTGTTCCGTATATTCTGCTGGTCATGAACTTATTTTGCTTATAGAATCATAGAATAGATTGGGTTGGAAAANATTTTCTCAGAGGCTTAAAACGAAAAGAAAAGACAGAAAATAAAAAACTGAGAAATGCAGATGTGATCTGAATTTCCAGGGTCCTAAACTCTTGATAAAATATTATAAGAAATCCACATAATCTTCTTTTCCCATCACATATGGTTTCAGTTTGGGATTACTGTGTCACTTCACATTTGAACCACATTTTATTTCTTTTAAAATAACTAAAATATTAAAAATAGTAATCAGAAAAATAGATTTTAAGGCAGCCTTTCTTGTTTACAAATGTAGTAGTAGCTGAAAGAACCTGACTGTTCCCTGTTAAAGGGCTTTACACTACAGCATATTACTGACATTTGTCTAGCTATAAACAAACACCCACTGAAGAGCAGCACGTTACAGTTAATTAAACAACAATTGGGTGGGGGAGGGAGGACGAGGAGGAAATAATAGTCACTTAGTTTAACTGGCAAAACATGGAGAGTCTTGCTATGCAGCTAAAAATTCAACGAGTCGAAAATAGAAGCCTCTGAAATTAGGGCTCTATATACTATGAATAACAGACAATGTTACACCCCAGGGCACAGTCTTAGCTGATTATCAGTCATCTTTTGTTAGTGGTAGAAGACAAAGATTTGTAGCTTCTGTAATTTTAAGCGAAGATAAAATTAATATATCTGATAAATATTGGACTTTTCACTGATGCTTTCTCATTTATTTTTCTTCCAAAAGCTGATGGGTGGGCTTCCTCACCAATCATGCCATTTCTGCTTGAAGAGGGAGATGCAGCTCTACTGTAGCCTACTGCTGTAGCCTACTGTAGTGCTCAACATCCATCAGCCCAGGTATGCTCAGGTACTGGTAGGGAGATGGCTGTTGCCCAGGACTTCCATTCAGATTCTAGCCATCCAGCCATGAAGTCAGCTAGGTATCATTTCTGTGGGGATTCAGCACACATCCATAGGTGGGCTGCAAGCTGGAGCCCCTGTGCTGGTGGGGTATATGGGTGTCATAAACCCATGGTCCACATGCAATCAGTCGGGTGCCTTTGGCATTGCACTTCCTGCGGAGGCCTCTTGCTGGCAGGATTAGAGATGGCAGCACCAGAGATGGGAAGCCCCAGGCTTGGGGGATGCAGAGCCTGGTAGCCCTCATTTTCTCAGTTCCAGGAAGCTCTGATGTAGAAGGGCACAAGCAGCCAGAAACACAAATATTTGTGGGATGGAAAAAGAACACTCCCACCATGCATTTATTCTGAGCTCATGTCTGCCCTTCTTTTTAAATCACGCAGTAAAAATACATTATATAGTAATTCAATAATAACTCTTCATTCCTAAAGTAAGCAAGTATAATTTATCAGACTTTTAAAATCGACTAAACAGAGACAGAGGGTAAGCAGAGATAGTCCTGTGCTGAAAAAATCAGCCCAGGTTGCCCTGCCCTGGACAATGTCTATCCATCGTCGGACAACTGTGCCTGAGACAAGATGCCTTAGCATCTCTTTCTTTTTGACCTTGATTGCAAATTAGGCAGTCGGAGAGAAGAGCAGCACTGCAAATGGAAAGGCAGAGACTGACACCTTGTGCCCATGGCACCCAGCCAGCTCTGCACCCATCCTGGTAGGTAGAAGGGTGGCTGCAATTGCAATCTCTGGATCTCAGCAAAGCACTTGGGGCATCATAGATGATTCGGGTGGCAGGGAAACCTGGGAGGTCTCTGGTACTACCTCCCATCTAAAGCAGGACCAGCTCTGGGATGAGGCTGGGCTGCTCAGGCCTTGTTCACTTGGGTCTTGCAAGCCCCACAAGGATGAAGGCTGCACTGTTAGCCTGGGCTACTGCTGGGCACTGGACTTAAAGAGGTTTTCAGAATAAATGCCCAGTGAACCAGTCCAAGTTTTAAAAGTAAAAAATGTTAACTGGGAATCGGGGATGATAGCTCTGGTAGACAAGGAGCCATGATGATAACCTTAGAATCATAGAATGTTAGGGGTTGGAAGGGACCTCTGGAAATTATTGAATCCAACCCCACTCACTGCCAATACAGGAACACCTCTAGCAGGCCATACAGGAGCAGATCCAGACTTTGAAAGTCTCCAGAGAAGGAGATTCCACAACCTCCCTGGGCAGCCTGTTCCAGTGCTCTGTCACCCTCACAACAAAGAAATGTCTCCTCACATTGAAGTGGAGCTTCCTGTGTTCCAGTCTGTGACCATTGCCCCTCATCCTATCACGGAGCACCACTGAAAAGAGACTGGCCCCGTCTACTTGACACCCACCCTTCAGATATTTGTAAACATTGCCAAAAGCTCCCCTGCATGGGAGCAGTGGTTTTGGGTGCATCAGATACACCCTCTAGAAGAGATGAAAAGTCACTCTGAAGTGACCATTTAAACTTTGCTGCTCCAGTAACTAATGTCTGTTAAGAAGTGACTGGATTTCTTAATGGAAGGTGTCACAGATGCAAGAACTTAAATCTGTGATAATCAAGGAAGACTTAGCATCTGAGCATTTCCGTTTTCAGAGTCCCCCTGTCAGACTACAACCAGCACACATGTCATTTGTGGGTTTATGGAAAATGTCTATTTCAGCACTTTTTCCAAAACTCATTAGCTCAATCAATTTTAATTGATTTTCTATCTTCCCCCAGAGTGAACAGAGGAGAAAAATACAGATAAAGGGAAGAAATGTAAGTAATATCTGCAAATGACATCTTCCAGCTTCTGATAACCTCCCACTGACAGTCTTTCTTGTGGTAAAGGCTGTAACAAACTGTTGCTGTGCAGATGGAAAATGTCAAGTGCATCATAAAAGTCGTAGTAAATGTATACCTCAGAATGCCGGAGGTTTTATTGTAAGTGTGCATTTCGCCTTTGTATTGAACTCTGTAGATCTTTCATAAAAAAAATTAAATGGAACATTTCTGTAAGATGAAATATATGCTTTTATGTATAGCTGCTTCAATTATTCTTTCATTATCAATGTACCAGGAAGAATAGTTACATACTCATTTACCTAAAAGAGTCTGCTCAGACTCAAATGCTCAAATTGTGCTACCAGTTAAGAGAGAGAACTTTTGATTACTCTTCCAAAGTCATAATGAATAACAAAAACCTCCTTTATCCTGTTTGTTTGTTTTTCTTTAAGAAAAATAAACTATTTTCCTCCTTTATTTCTGCTAGTGTGCTACTTGTAAACTAAGACTTTTAATTTGTGCTAGTATTTTTTGGTCTATGGTACATGATGTACCTCTAATAGTAAAAAAGTGCAACATGGTGGGTGCCATACTCAGAATACAAATTAACTGGTAGTCTTTTGAAAAAGAGTAAATAAGAGACCTCTAGCGCCCAATAAGATGGAGGGCTCCAACATACTTGAAACAACTTGCGCAATACAACTGCTGAATTGTACATATTGTGCAATTATTAACATAATTCAGTATAACTAAAAGCTTAATTCTAATATGTCTTTCTAACAAAAACATAGCAATAAGAATTACACTTGTAAACTGCTTTTTTCAGAAAGGAACTTAATGCCTTTTATTTCATCACTCCACTGATCCACTGTGACCAATCAATCTCACAGTAGAGAAGAGCTCAGAGTAGACGGGAAAACCAAACAAAAACAACAAACCAAAAAACACTAACCCCAACAATGAGTTCAGGGAATAATGTGCCATAAAGAAGGCTAAACTTAACATCAAGGAGACCAGAGAGCAATCTGTTTTCGTTAAAACAACTGCACCAATGAACTATCAGGTTCCCTGACACAGGGAACTGTTTCTTAACAGCAATAAAATCCTCAGCCAGCCAGTCCAGTTTTGGGCAGGGTGTGAATACATAGCCCAGTCCAACATAAATTATAAATATCAGACAACTAATAAAGCAAATTTTGAAAAGAACAATTATTTGATCTGGCTTCAACATATGTATTCCTTCCCAGCATCTGAGGTACCCAATGTGGTGAGGGTGACCATATAGAGTTTAGTAATGGGAATTGCATTTGTATTATGATTCAGCTGTATTCTGCAATTGCTATATTCTTCTTCTGTTGTGATTTCAGTACATTGCTGTATCATTCTGCTAAACTATAATCCCATAGAGCACCAAATATACCAAGTAATTTTACATTAAGAAAATCTGGTAAAAAGTAAAATTTGATAATAACTACATTTGATAAAAAACCTTCTTCATGGGGAGAATCTAAAAGAACCTGGGAAGAGTATATTGGACAACCACTAGCCAAGTTTATTCTGAAGAAATGTAAACTGTAATTTTTGTCTCTTCAGAGTCCTATAGTGTAGATAAAGCTTTGTGACAACACAGTGTAGCACATAATGCTCACACACAGAGATTTCAAAACAACATGTCAGCTATTATCAGAAGCATCAATATGTATGAATGGAGAGATATATAAATTATAGTAACTTCTGAATAGACATGATAACTATGATCCTACTTGTTTTGTTTGGTTTTGTTTTTAATTCAAATGAATTCATTTACTTCATATTTAAGTTCAAACAAACAGGAGTTCATAGACTACACTGCAGCACTTTTTCTGCCTTAGGAATACTCAGGCTGAAACTTGAGCCTCCAGATGAGCATCAACTGGCACAGCCTAATGGCACCACTCATGGTTATGGCTTAGCAACATCTCTCCTCTGAAATAAACAGAGCAGCATTATTAATTGTGAGAAATTAATGTAATGATTAAGTTCCTACACACAATGTAGCATATCTACACCAGAAACAGTAAGAACATGAATGCAGCTACATAGGGTCAGACCAAGAGCCCATATAATATACTGTCTC
This sequence comes from Chloroceryle aenea, assembly GCA_013399075.1. Lineage (NCBI taxonomy): Eukaryota > Metazoa > Chordata > Aves > Coraciiformes > Cerylidae > Chloroceryle > Chloroceryle aenea. Next base: position 58,560 of record VWZY01000049.1, read on the forward strand.
CAACAGCAGCCATAAGCAGATGTCAGAGGAGAAGAGTGTACAAACATCCATGATGCTTCTTCTAATATTCTCTCAATAAACTCCTTCCCGTTAGTTGAATCTTGGAAACTTCCTAATCTAGACGTGGTTGCACAGTAGACTTCCATAGAGAATTACTTCACAGAGCACTTGTCCAGGGTCTCTCTTATCCTGTGTAACATTTTAGCACCCAGAGGAATCATCTGAGCAACAAGATCAAGCTAACCCCTAAGTGAAGACCCACCTCTTGTTTGTTTTGAACTTGGTCCCTGCTAGCTTCATTTGGGCTGAGCTCCCCCCATGCGAGTCACAGTCCTGTAGGACCTCTGTAAAATCATCTTCTGGCCTCCTCATCCACTGCTCATTCAGGAGCCATTCTCACTTTTGATCCTCACAAGTGAAATTCAGGGATAACCAGTCAATTTGTGCTATTGTCAAATGTCAAGTGTACTCTTTGCCTAAAAACGAAAAGGAACAGAAAACCATTAAAGAGAAAAATTTAAATGAAATCTTGGGCTCAAGAAGCCCATAGCCAGCAGAGCAGGAAAAGGATAACATGATATTTGTCAAAAGTGATTTAGCCACTGTCAGAATGTGCACACACAGTCAGATAGGCCCATGTGTTGTCAGTATCACTGATACTTTGGAATAACAAAAAGTCCACCACGTGGCGGGAACAAATTTGCACAAAATGGTATGAGTCAGCTTCATCCCAGCTTTACCTGTATGTGAACAAATTTACCCAAATTCTGCCCAATCTTTATCTGCTTACCCTGGAGATGAATTTGCCACTACCATTTTCAGGAGATAGAGTTTGTTGTTAATGTCTTACCTGCCATGACTATCATGGGTCGGAAATCACATTCTCCTATTTCCAAGCTCCATGCAGTTTGAATACCAGTAAGTGAAACTATGAACAAGTGTAATTCAGATATAAAATATCTGTGTGCCCGCCAGGAGCAGGATGCCAAGAAATTCATAAGCAATAGCTGTTTTTTCTCCTTCATGATTTATTCCATCTTTTCTCAACAGGCACATATTAAGTTCTTTCATAAAACCTAGCTAATCTGACTTTTATTTGCTGAATTAAAGAATTTCCGGATTGTATTCTGTATGTCCAAAACAAAAAAGATCAATAGGCAATTTCCAGAAAGATGGTGGAAAACAATTACAAGGAAAAAAATTAACTTTTTCAAAGCTCAGGAATTTATCTCTTGTCTTCCACCACCCTAAAGAATATTTCTGAAAGATACTAGCTACTGACAACAGCATAGTATGTTCAAATAACTTGTATAGCAGTATTTTTCTATGTCCCTTAATAAAGGCAACAGCCCCAGAAATGATCACAAGATGCAGAGCAGGCAGGGAAGTTTCAAAGATCTGGATGAAGGGATGGAGTATACCCTCAGTAAGTATGCTGATGATACTAAACTGGGAGGAGTGGCTGATACACTGGTGTGCTGCTATCCAGTGAGATAGCAGCGAGTGAGTTCAGTGAGACCTGAAGAGACTAGAGAGCTGGGTAAAGGAAAAGTTAATGAAGTTCAACAAGGATAAGTGTAGAGTCCTACACCTGGGGAGGAGCAACACCATATACCAGTACAGGTTAGAAATAAACCCACTGGAAAGCAGCCCCATGGAGAGGGACCTTGGAGTCCTGGTGGACAATAAGTTATCCATGAAACAGCAGTGTGCCCTTGTGACCAGGAAGGCTAATCATATCCTGACGTGCATAAAGAAGAGTGTGGTAATCAGGTCTAGGGAGGCTCTCCTTCCCCTCTACTCTGCACTAGTGAGACCACATTTGGAGTATTGTGTTCAGTTCTCGTCTCCCCAGTTCAAGAGGGACAGGGAAATGCTAGAGTGAGCCCAACGGAGAGCTGCGAGGATGATTAAGGGACTGGAACATCTCTCTTATGAGGAGAGGCTGAGAGTCCTGGGACTGTTTAGCCTGGAAAGGAGAAGATTGAGAGGGGATCTTATGAACGTTTACAAATATCTGAACGGTAGGTGTTGAGTAGAAGGGTCCAGTCTCTTTTCAGTGGTGCCCTGTGATAGGACAAGAGGTAATGGTAGCAAGATGAAACACAGGAAGTTCCACCTCAACATGAGGAAAAAAACTTCTGTACTGTGAGATTGAGAAAGCACTGGAACAGGTTGCCCAGAGAGGTTGTGGAGTCTGCTTCTCTGAAGACTTTCAAGACCCACCTGGATCTGTTCCTGTGTGGCCTGCCCTAGGGGTTCCCATATTGGCAGTGGGATTGAACTTGATGATCTCCAGAGGTCCCTTCCAACCCCTAACATTCTATGATTCTATGATTCCTTATTAACACAGAAATGAAGATAATATATTTCAATAAAGGGGACAAATTTTAACTTTTTTTTTTTTTTCAAAAGAAAAAGATGCAATTTAGTATATAAGCTTGATGGTTTGGATAGGATATTCTGCACAGGTAAGTAGGAAAGTTAAAATGTGGGTTAAAAAAGATGCATTGTCCTTAAACCTTAGAAAGAGTTGTCAGTCTTAAGAAGGAAATTTTGAATTAGATCACTTAGCACACTATCTCACAAGGCAGAATAACTTCAAATTAAAGCTTAATTAGTACATCATGTTGTGACATTATTAAGTTATCTTTTGTGGTTAGAACCCTGGAAAGCATAATCTTAATGTATCTGAGACATCCCAAGTTCTAGAAATAAAAAATGGAAAGGACCCAATTTATTATACTGAAAACCAGTGGAACATTTACTTCAATGCATTACAGCATGATCTTTAAATAACATCTATGAATTATTTGCATTAGCAGATTCCTGGACCTAATCACTCTCCAAACTTCCTCCCTCCCTGTCCCAGGTTTTTACTAATTTCCCCTGAAATGATTTGTGGGTCTCAAAAGATGTGAATGTCAGTTATGGACTTTTAAATCTCATTTGCAGACACCCAGTGGTGACAACCATATTAGCCTCATCTCACTCTAGTTACTTATTACATTTTCCATCTTTCCTTCAATCGGCTGAAACATGCAAAAGCAGTGGGACATATTTACTTCTTGGGACTCATAGGAATAGTCTATAATTATCTGAATGACTAAGGCCTTTTTACTAAAACAGTCACATTTACAAAGATTGAATGAATTTCATGACATTGCATAATACAGACCAGTACCTTGCTACTGAAGTGTAAACTGCAGGCCAAAAAAAATTTAAAATTCCTAGATTAAGTGGGACATTGATATTAAAAAAAAAAAAAAGAAAAATAGAAAAAATATAAAAAAGGATCTAGGTGAGATAAGCTCTAAATACAAGACAATAGATGGTTTTATGCTGAGAGCACGAAACTGCTGAGAGAATAGCATTGTTGACTGAAGGACATCAAATCAGGGTTCAGGGAAGCTTTGTACTAATCCTATGTTGTAATGACAGCTTAAAAATTTGGTACTTTGATGAGTTCTGAGATTGACTTAAACCTCTTTAATTTGGCTTGCTGGTATTTAATCTTTTAACTTTGCATTCTTAATCAAAACTCAAAGCAGATCTTTAATCTTGTATGTATAAAATGGAAGATTAGAGGACCCTGACCTGCCTCTGGTAGACAGCTGTTTGCTTCCCTTTTCCTTCTCCTCACAGTAATAGCAAGTGAGAGCCATTTCAAACCTTTAGGAAGGTTAGAAGAAAAAGGGAAGTACATAAACATTCTCTGACAAAGAATTGCAACCCTTCTTTCCTCAGTGGAGACTTAAAACCCATCAAAGCCCTTGCATGTGTTTCTTTGAAAATGTGGCTAATGTGAAAAGAAAATAATTCTGTTTTGGCCTGACTCCTCATTGAAGAGGGAGAGCTACATTCAGACTGCCTTTGCTCCCAGAACACCTGAGACAGCTACAGGCTTCACTGCCTAATCAGGTTCAATAATGCACAAGACAAGGGCAAGTCAAGAAAATGTTTTGTACAAAGCTAGGAATTGTCTTTACTGATAAAAATATAAATTTGTGAGGGTACTTCTGCCAAACATATCTGGCTTTATTTTGAAATCTGCAGTAGGAACAGGTTTTTTCAAATGCATACAGTAAATCCTTGGAAGACAGTTAGATGCTCTTATATACCAAGAAGACTCTTTAAACCTATTTAGTATTTGAAGATTATGGTGGCATTAAGTCAAGGCATCTTAGATGATCTCAGCTGAAGGGACCTCATGGTGGGCACTTACAGGAGCTCACAGAGGACTTTGAACTAGCACTTTAGCAGCCATGCAAGGCATCACAAGGTGTGGTAACATTTCTTCTTGAGTGTTTCTCATCATCTGGACCACCCATGCAACCTCCAGTGTCAGAATATTTGAAGAGGAAGAGTAAAGACCCTGGACACAGATCCTTGGGACACTGAGCTACAGGCTTCCCAGGCCACTAGGCTGCTCTTCCCTGTGACCAATCTAAGTAATTAATCTCTATTTGCCACAGCAAGACAGCTCCACTCCAGGGTTTTGTCTCAGACTTGGCATAAGGAGAAGGATCATTATAGTATGGGTGATTTAATTAGTCCAAAAGCAAGCACATACCAGGCATTGCTAATTGCAAGAGATATCTGGGATAAAAGGGGAAGTCATGTCTCTTCATTTGTGAACTTCATTTATTCCCCTTATGTCAAGGTCCCTCTCTTGTATAGAAATCTCCATGTGTCTGAGCTGCCTGACAAAACAGTTGTTGATTTTCCTTGCACATGGCTGAGTGAAGTCATTTAATGTCATGAAATTTGTAATCAGCTGCATTAGGAGAAGAATAATCTTGATTTCAAAATTAATTTTCGATTCCTTGCACTTTTCATCATAGTCCTGGAACCAATTTATTTTACATCGTTAGTGACAGTTATCCTGGTTTCTCTGTTACTGAATTATTAAAGTTACTTAAATAGAGGCAAATTCTATGGAAAAGTAATTTCCTGAAGTTCAGTAAGAGTTTGAACCATTTCGAACTTAGTTTGATGCCAGTGAACTAGAATTAAACTTTTCTTAATCTGGATTGTTTCCTTAAAGAGCACACACGGCTGGATAGAGTACCAACAATTATCTGGGGGGTTATTTAGAGTAGAGGGGAAAGGTCAAAAGAAAAACAGACATCTTTGATACAGACCAGAAAATAAACACAGGAGAAAATTCTTTAGTGAATAAAAAGAACATTTCCAGTATGGCTTCTGACATTATGAATTCCATGCGGTGCTTTCTTAAATATAAATGTTATTCACATAATCCAAGGATTAAGATGAGATCTCCATTCCTCCCTTGATGAAGATAGCTCAGATATAAGAAATTTTTTTGCAGCTACCCTGACCAACACAGGTATGATCTTTCTCCACCACATTCCCTAATGAATTTGTATATAGCTTCAATTAATAGTCTCTATATTTAGCAAGAGGTATATTACTGTCACCAAAACTGTAAGATTTTTGTTTTCTTGCAGTGGCTCCTGTCACAACTCTTGGTCTTTGAAAGGAAGAGGAAAAAATAGTGTGGATAACAAGGATAACCTTTAATTTTTAAGTTTAATATTGGAATGGAAAAAGAATTCAGCAAAACAGAAGTTGGTTGTTCAGTTTTTTGGAAGTTACAATTACTGTTTGACCATGTGAGAAATGAAGAAGTTGAAGTGTTCTGTAAATATTCAGAAGTGCTCCCACATCCTTCTTATGATTTATGGAAGCACCATCAATGAAATCAGTAAATCATCATGTGATCAGGTGGCCCCAAATAGGGCCAAACAACAGCTGTTATTATTTTTTTAATTTATTAGCTGTTTAGACACTTTTTTTTTACTGCTTTTTCTCTTAATTCAGAAGAAAAGTAGAGTTTGTCATGCCAAATTTTTAGTAACTTTTCTCAGCATCATTATCCTCACACAAAATACAATTTAAGGAAATAATCAGTGGCCATTCATACACAAATCGATGTAAAACACATGCAGTGTGTTTGAGCAAAACAGACCAGTCATCAGTAGCTTGATGGATAAAGAAAAGAAGGGGCCAATCCAGCAAGGAAGCAGCCTAACACCACTCACCCCTCTTCCACTCTGCTCAGTTAGAACTGGCAGGGGTCTTTTACCTTCAACTTCTGAAACAAGACATTTTCTTGAATTCAGGTTCTACAGTTACAAATGTATTCAATACTTGGTGATTCCTCCTGGCTGTGGCTATCATCTACACTTCCATGTTAACAATGGCACTCTTTCCAGGGACTCTTATTTTACTAAGTAGGTTTCTTTTCAAAAAGGAGGGAGAAAAGAGTGAGAAAACATATCTTTGTTCTATTCCCTTTTAACCTCAAACAAAATAACTGTCTGAATTAGGATTTCAGTGATACTTATAGTTAAAGGATTGAACTCACCCATTTCAAATGACCGCATGAAACTTACCTCATCCTGTTTCTTATCTGAAAATACACATTAAAATAGATTAAATTATAATTATTTTTTGTTTGTTTTTGTTTGTTTTGGGTTTTGTTTGGTTGATTTTTTTTTTTTAAATTGTGTTTCTTCCCCTAGACATGATGCTGCACATAGTCAGAAGAGACTAGAAAGAGGAAGTCAAGAACTGAACTATGGGATTGCTCCCCCCAGTCTTGCTACATTCAGGTTCAGGTTCAGTCCTTGTAGATAGGGATGGTGAGCTTGAGCACAGCTTCTAGGCCCAGCTGGAGATCCTTAAGGTATACTAGATATATGGGCACTGTCTGGACACTAGGGCAGCCTCATGTACTGAATCAGCCTGTTTATAGTCTTAGTTTACTAATACAGACAGTGAGGCTAATACTTGTTGGTTCTGGAACATTGTTGTTAAAAACCATTTGCTAATATTTGAAACACATACATATAGCAACATTAACCTGCTATCCAATATCCCCACCTGGAACAAGACTACTTTTTAAGCATACAATTCAGTGTAGATTTAATTGAAGAGTATCTGAAAAATATAAATCAAAGAGACTTAATCTGCTCTTCATATTGGGTTTTATCTCATTGTCTAACACCCTCAAAAGTATTTGATGCCCACAGTTACTACAATGAATAAAGCTTTAACTGAGAAAAATCTCTCACTAGGATATTTTGGATATTTCTTTTGGTGTTTCTATCTATGCCAAGAAAGCTCTTGGTGACAGCTGCACGGTGACTAGAAGTTCAACAGACTTCTGATCCACTTACCTCATCCAACTAATACAGATGTCTATGGGCTGTCTGGATGTGTTCACCAATTCCACTTGGTCTGATGTTGAACTACAGGTGTACTAACTTGTCAGAATGGTGGATATACACTTGAATGAAAGCACTGCAGAAGGCACCATCCAGTAGCTAATGAGAGCTTGCTTCCAGGCTTATCGTCTGGATAGGCAAGAAGTCTGGTTTCAAAGCAATCCTTACAATAGCCTTTAAAAAGCAACACTAAAATCATCTATATCAAATTATACAACACAAGTACCATTTCCTTTCAGCATTTTAAAAGTTCCTTTAATTTCAACTTTTTTTCCTTATTAATTTTTCCTGAATTGAATCCTTGTTTCCCCTCACAGACTTGTTTTGTTTCTTCTTATTTATTTACTGGCTAGAATATGTTTTCCTGCCTATTTGTTTCACCAGTATGATGATTCCCAGTTTTGCTTAATTAGGTATTGTCTCTCTTAATACATAACATGAGTTTTATTCAGTGCTTTAAAATGTCCTCTCTTAATCTGAAGTTCCCATTGCTCAAGTTAATGTGATTCCTGAAACAAGAAGTCTTCTGAGAAAATCCACCACCAAGCCTAACTTAAACTACACTGCCTACATCCACTTCCAACCTTCCCTGCGTGATTCTGGAGAAATGTCAAAGCTTTCAGTACCATCATTTGAAGTTATCTTTCCCAATTTTGCTAAGTTGACTAGAGGCTTTCCACTGCAATGTCTAAAGGATGCTTTGATGTCCATTGCTATAACCCCTTTTTTTAATCCTGCCTCCACTTCAAGTATGATAGTAAGTGCCATCAGGTGTAAGACATTGCATGAGTCTAACAGATACAACATATGAGACATCCACATAGCTGAAATATTACTGAACACCTATCTTTAGGCAACCCAATGCCCCTGACAGCATCACAGGTAGCAATAGCAAAATTAATCACAGGTGCTTTACCTTGGAGTTCATTAGGCATCTAGTCACACAGGGATATTTCTAGGCAGCAAACTTCTTACTGCAATTACTGTTGCCACAGTGAGCCACATTCCTATGAGTTTCTTCACTCCTGGAAGAAAACAGAATTTGAAAGCATATCCACTAAGCTTTTCAAACCAACCTTAGTTCATTCCATGTATCTCAACAACAGGAATCCAACCTTGCCAATTAGCCAGATGCTTCACTGTGTCTTAATAGTTATTTTGTAATTCTGTTACAAAGAAGTGTTATAAACTACATTTTTGTGCCCTCCTGTCAGATCCACTAACACTGCAGCCATGTTATGCTACTTAACCATGAGACAGTTTAAGCCTCTAAGCAGAGCTGAAGAAACTGACTTTATGATTTCTATGCTAGCATCATCCTCCTACAGAAGAGTGCTAAATCCCACACAACACATGCACCAGGGGACCAGAAAAAGAGGTGACAACATCTGCATGATGCTCTGCTCCAAGCAGATCTGCCGTGGACAAAAAGAGGGATTCCAAAAGAGCCTATGAATTTCGGCAACAGTGTCTTCTTTGCTTCCCTGCTTCAGATTGTCTGTGAAGGAGATGGGATGAGGATGTTGAAGCTGTAGCTCTTGAGCTACACATGCAATTTGCCCTGCTACAGTAGTTTATTCATGTAGACCCCTGACTTCTCAGTGATAATGTTGAAGACAGTGGGAATAATGGAACATAACAGAAAAGCACCTATTCTGGTGACCACCATTTGTTAAAAACTAAGGATGTATCATACCTTGTCTAAGTTACAGTTTAGGGTTACAGTTATAAAAGCTTAACATGATTAAACCATCATTTAAGGACTGTGTGGGAGTCATCATGACTAACATTACATCAGTTTTTCATGTGTTTTACTTCCTGAGTAGCAGAAAATGTGTTTTAAAGGTGATAAAAATAGCAGAAGAAAATCAGCAAAAGCACAAGACTTCTCTTAAGTCTTGCACAATACTTTTCTGATTTATTAAAAAAAGAGAGTCACATTCTAGTGAACAAGGAGGGGAGTAGAGTCCTGGATCCTACTAACTGATAGGCTTGACTACTGATTCCACAGGATGATAGTACTGCAGTACACCTTGGGTTAGGATTCCTCTTTTATATAGCTAGACACAAATTAGGAGGAAAAGAAAGGAAACTTGTACAAAGGGGCTTTTTATTTCTTCATTAGCTAGCTAAGAACATTAAAATAAGGCCTGGGACTTAGCTGACTTCTGTCAACATCCCATCAGTGATTCTGAACACATAGCATGCTGCAATGCTGGTAGACATCAAACCTACTCATCAGCATTGCTTAGTCTGAATCGAGATTTTAAGGGAAAATTAAAACCACCATTTCTTATGAATAATTTAGCTTTTAAAGTATTTTTGCAAGCATTCATAAATGCATGAGCTGCAGTGACTGTGCCTCCAGCTGCTGCAACCTGTTTTCTGATAGGAGAACATCATCTAACCATTGTTTTCTCAGACATGAACTTAGCATAGATAGCTACAATGTGTTCAGTGCTAATGACTGTTTTCAAGCGACAGGGCACCTGTAGAAGATGGCTATGAACAAAATTTCAGCAATGTGATGCCTCCTGCAAGGGTCTGTGAGATCATGTTTCTCCCTGAAATATTTTCCCTGGAAGAATTTGCGCATCAAAAAATTGGAACACTAAAATGCCAACCCCAAATAGCAGCTGTTAGATCTCTAAGCCTCAGCCTCAGATCACAGCTCCTTTGGGAAACAAACCCCAACTCCTCACAATGCACAGCAGCTGGGTTCTTGGCACAACATATTTTTTTGATTGATACATTTCTCAAATTTGTGAGCCTACAGAAAAATCTCAGACATGAGAGCATCTTGAAACTATCAGAGTGACTTCATGGCAAGTGCCTCGGTTGCAGCATTGAGCTTTCCTCCCCCTCATTTATTCCCCCCCCTTAAGAGCTTCACAGGGTAATCCAGTCAAAAAAGTATATTTCTGGGATCAGATAGCAGATCTTCAGATCAACGTAATAGGAAAAGAGTAAAGAAGGATTAATGCACTGTCTTATTTCATTGTGTGGTTTCATCAATGTTTCAGGCCGTATTTTCAGAGTTTTATAGTCCAGTGTTAAATATATTCTCTGGGCTGAAGCATAGCCGCTTGATTTTAAGATGGGGCAGAAATAAATTTGTGACAGCTCAAATAAAGAATTTTAAGCTATTTTTGAGATAGAAATTATACACAGGTCATTTTCCATTACTAAGAAAAAGCATTTGAAATACTTGGAAATTTCTCATAACTGTAGAGTAAAAGGGGAATAGATCAGTTTTGAAATAAGATTTTCTATTTATTACATCTGTATATTCTTGCTTTTAACATTTTAATACAGTAAAAACAAAGACCTTTCTACACATTGTTCAAAGCAGCTGTTTTTTTTCAGTTTAGCCTGTGATTTTTCAAGGAAATAAATATCCCTAAAAGCACTTTTATTACTGTGTCTATGAGAAGAGTTACATAAAAAGAATTTTGGATTTCCTATCCTGGCAGAAAATGTTGCCATATACACATGAACTAATAAATATGGGGGTTTTTTTCAAGCTGTTGAGAGGAAAAAAGGGGATATGGAAGAAGTTACTGTTAGTGTCTCTGTGTTAAGGAGTTTTCAAGGTTTTTTTATCTGCATAAGCAATTAAGAGCTACACAAATCTTAATCCTGTGATTGAAATACTAGTTTGTAACTTCTTCATTCTTCTTTAACACCTTTTTAGGCTTCATCTAGCATATTAACAGCAGTGTGAATGATACTATCACAGTTTCTCAGCAAAAATGTTAACCATAGACGTGTATTTTAACTCAACTTCCTCCTTCTCCCTTTCTTTGTGGGTAGCATTAGATGGCATGCTGCAGCTGATGCTGTGTAAATCTTTTCTACCAACCTTTGGTTTGTTCTGTTTGTTTATACCAAGTGCCTCTCTGTTTCTATCACCCGGTACCTTTTGGCTTATTTGAAAACAGCATTTTTCTTCTTCAGAGCAGCACCCAGGAAGAAGAGAGGCTACCAAGAAGGGTGAAAGAAGGAGCAGAACTGTCCTCTACTTGGTTTGTGGAAATTACCTCCAAAAACTTTGCTGTGCAATATGCATAAACAAGATGATGACTTCTTGACCTAAAACTAGGGATGCTATTAGTTCTGGTCTCAGAGCAAAGCTATATGGTTTAGAAAACAGTAGCTTGATTTTTAAGCCATAATCTCTTTCTGTCCCTATTTATATTTAGAAGGCAGAAGCTTGGCACAGAATTTAATTTTTTTTAGAAAAGAGGAGATGTAAGATCCTTGAACACATTTAATATTAAAAAGGTGTTAAAAAGGTACTAGGCCAGGCCTAAAGGCAAACTTCACTGTTCCCTCCAACTCAGATAGATTCACAATGCAGAAAACCTCAGGAAAGATTTTGTTAATTATTTTCACTGTTGTTTTTATTTCCATCTTGAATTCAGGTACATAAGATAATACACGCAGGATTAAAAGTTAGTCAGAATGTATGCTTTTGGAATTCAGACCTGAATTCAATATAACTACGTCACTGATCAGTATGCTGCATTTGCATCACTCATCTGTTAAAATCAATAAGATGAGTTCTGAGCAATTTGCAGATTGAAAAGCTAGGTATTGAAATTTATCTAAATTAAAAAAAATTCACTTCTCCATTTTTTTTTCAAACCAAAGGATGTCAGTTTAGCTGTTCTCACTCTGAAGAGTAGTACTGTAGTCAGTACGCAGTATCATGCTGCCATCTATAGTTTAAAGAAGAAAATAGACTGCACAGTTCTAATAACAAAAGAAGCAACTGTAAAGGTAGCTAGGTAGCAAGAAAATGACCTGGGCTTCTCAAAAGATGGTGGTTGAGAGAGAAGTATGTGTCATTCATGGGATTGTATTGTCACTAAGTGAGGAAGACTCAGGGCCTTATTTAAAACATCATCAAGACCTCCTTAAGGAGCCCTAGGCTGGAACAAATCCTAGTTAGCTGCCCCATCACCTATCAACAGACCAAGTCAATAGTTTTTAATCAGAAAAGATATATCTGTTCACATCATGGACACAAATAAAAGCAAAACAAAAAAAAAGCAATGGTACATCAGTAGTCTTGAAAATAAAGTTTTTATTTAACTGTATGAAGTAGAGATTTGGGAATCTATATTATACACAGAAACCCCTCACTGGCCCTTAATTTCAAGAATTATTAGCATCTTATAAGAAAGAAAAAAAGTTGTAGGAAAAAAATCTTCATATTCCTAATTATTCAGGCATCAAAATTGTTATGTTCTCAAAGGGGCTCTTCAAAAAAGTATTTTTTCAGAAATCTGAGTTTTAAGAGTGAAAATTGTGATACATTTCCATGAAAACAAGCTTAGAAACACGTTTTCCTGTTCAGAAAGTAATGGAAAAGTCTTTTTTTTTTTTTTAGATGTGGAAAGCCTGGAAAGTAACTATTTCTTTCTTCCAGAATCTGATTATTTTCGGTTTTTGGGTTTTTTTTCCTCCTTATTAAAAAGCTAAGAGAAGTTAATTGTTTAATTTAGTTTCCATTGAAATCCCCAAAGCAGGTGACAGTTCCGACGTACTCTAGAGGCATTACAAATACATTAATCTTGACTTGATTTTTGAGCATCAAAAAAATCACTAAGTTTTTCATTAGCAAAAAATGTGCAAATTACAAGAAACCTTAAATTAGTGCTAGAATCTATAAAAGCTTATTGATAGTTTTCATCTGCATTCTCACTTGTTTATAGATCTATAGATAGAAAACTGGAAGCTCTACTGGCTGTAGCACTCTGAAAAAGCTTCTTACCAGCTGACAGGGAAGAAACCACCACATGCACACAACACTCATCTGATAACCACAGTTCAAGACTATCTACAAGCAAATATTTGGCTTCTTGTGAACTTTATAAACATAACCTCAAGATTCCCTAGTGAATACTGAGCATACAATGTAGCTTCCTCTGCTTGACATTGCCAGCATGAAATATTACATCACCTGATGTGCTCCTCTGCTTTCTTTCAAAAAAGAGATCCAAAGGCAGTGAGGAAAACACTAACACATGTTAACTCTTATCTGGATGGCATGGCTTAAAGAACACTCCAGGTACTCCCTGATGTGTGTGAATCTAGCTGTCTAGCACATACTAGCATTTCTAATGAGGTTCAGGGAAACTATTAGTTTTCTTTATAAATATATATATACACACACTGCTCAGTACGCTAGCTGGTAATAACCCTAAGCGTGAGGCAACATTGGCAACATATTACAGAATAAGTAAACCTAATATTTAGACAACATAATCCACCACTAAACAGATTTACGTTCAGTTGTAGCCTGAACCTGTTTTTACCCTCCCACAGTCATGCTATCCCTCTCCACAGGCCAGAATGCCAATCTAATGAAGTGTTTTGTAGGTAGCAAATCAAAACACTATCCTAAAACTGAGATTACAGTTTATCTTGTATTTGGCAAATCCTGTTGTTTGGGTATCTTGCACCCCTTCATCAAAATCTCTTTAGAGTACGGACTGTTTGTATGTGTGCCTACAACACTTAGCATATCTGAAAGTTATAATAAATCTCCCACTTTTCTTCGGAACAGTGGAGAAGGGATAGAAAAGTGAAAAAAAACACCTTTCTGTACTAGGAAAAAAAAGTTCTACTTGTCAGGTGCTCCTGACAAGTTCTACTCTGAATCTTTCCTGGATCAACAATAAGCACCTTTCATTATTTTTAAACCTACAACATGACAAAGTATTTCCCAGGAACAAATGCAGTTACCTGTACCTTCATAAATCATGTTGTTCTCAGACATTTTTTTAAACATCCTGTTCATTTCGAAAGCTTCAATCTCTGAGGTGAACACTGCTTTCCCTACTCCAGCTGATATCTAAAATTGGGGAAAAAAAAGATTGCTGTGTCCACAATCTGTCAGATAAGTATTTCCAATTCAGAAAGATCAAAAATTACAATAAAAAAAGCTTAAGTAGAGTGTATACATATTTAAGAAGCCTGGAAAGAATAACACGTGCTTAATTAGGCTTTTACAACATGCATATTCATTAAGTCACTCATTCAAACTTCTGCTAACCCAGCTCATTTTCCCTTTTTTCTCTTTAGTTCCATCCACAAAAAATTGACCAGTAGTAAATCTTAATGTACCAATATTAAAATTCTCTTTTATACATGCTACTGAATTGCAGCTGTGTGCTTTTGAGGCTCATTCTTTTGAAGAACAAAACCAAAACAAAGAAGAAATCAATATGCAAACAACAGAATATCAGTCAGGCATGAGGATCCAGCCCGTCCAGCTTCTATTTCAGTGCCAAAAAGGAACAACATTCACTTAACTCTGTACAGTTCAACTATTTTGTTTACACTCAAACCTTCGTCAGAGGTTTTTGAAGAAAATTTGAAGAAATTTGTTCAAAAATGGCTTCAGTTAAAGTAAGTGCTTTTATCTTTTCAGTTTTTGGCGAAATCTTGCTACTTCACTTTAAACAAATATCACCTAGCTCCAGATAAAAAGCCAGAGCTCACATAAAGGGTGCCTATTATCAGCAGTTCCTCATTTCTTACTTCCTAAAAAAGACCAAGAGGCAGAACTAGTTGTACAGTACTGATCACTGGCATGTGTAGCTTTTAGCTTTCCCTGTCATTGTTTCTTGCTGAAGATTAATAGGAGTTGTAAACATATCACATAAACATATCCTGGATCAATATTTTAAGTATCCTCAAAGAGACACATTAACATTTTTGTGCAAGTTAACATCTTGGTTCTTAAAAGTCAAGCAATGCACACTAACTGAATCCTAGTGACTACAAATTTAAAGGATTAAACTCTCCTAGAAAGAGGGCAGCTTTCACTGCCTTATCAATTATAAGTAGCAGTTGAACTTATAATCAACCTACCTGCTTTCCAGCATTTCCCCCCAGAAAGACTTTTAACTTTTAATGACGGGTCTGCTGCTAGTAATTCGTAATTTCAGGCATGAAAGCATCAAATGCACAAGTTACAAGAACTTTAATGGAGGAAAACTAATAAAAACTCCCAAGTTTTTTCTAGACCAAAAAAAACTTACAATATCCCATTAATCAGCCTTTTACCTCTTCTCCCCCTTAAATTGTTTTTTTTTTTAATTCATCAATAAATATCAAAGTTCCCAAAAAAGAAAACCCACTCAAATGGAATAGGACAAAAAAGCCAAATAAACTTACAGGGAATTTATTCCAGCTGAGTAGTACGTGCTACTGTATTATTCAGGAACTTATAAACAATAAAGACTACTTTAGTATTGTGTTCAGAAACTCAGTACTACTACAGAAACTAAAAGTGCACCAGAAAAGACTTTCACTGCAAAAGATTTGTACAAAAAAGAAAAGCCTTTGTAGAAAGGATAGTGGTTTTTATTGTAGTCTTTGAAAATACTGAATTATGAAAGATACAAAATCAACTGTTGTACTTATTTATTTTACAATCAGTATGCCATCATACTCTTATGGCTTTATGATAGTCTGTCCAAAGTATTTTACAATTTCAAAATTGAGTATTTCTATACTGAAAAAAACAAACACAAACTCCAAAACATTTACCTGAGAATTCTGTATCATAAAATTCTTAAATTCATTCTTAAATTTTCCAAGTTGATGATACAGACTATAGAAGTCAACATGCAACTTGTAGATCTACTGTATTAAATAAATATTTTTTAAATTACTTAGATGCAGCTGGTTAGGCAAAAACCCTACCCTCAAACTCCATCAAGTTCATCATAGGTTTAAAAACATGACATGAATTTTGACATATGTCAATGACAGCTATGATTTCTTCACTGGAAGCCCTACACCATTTGCTGGGGGAATTCAGACCCTGGCTGATCACCAGACTGCAGCAGTGGAGCACAACTCTTTGGTGAATATTTCAGCCTCTGAACTTGATAATCACTGACCTTGTTTTCTAACATTGAAGGCCAAGTGTGTCAGGGGTTTGGGCCACTGGATACATTTAAGTTCCCAGGCAGTCATTCTCTACATATATTCTCCACCTCTTCATAACATTTATCCCAAGGAATTCCATTTCAGAGTATGTTCACTATTAGGACAATGCTTTCATGTCATTATCCACGTCATTTCAGAATATCACCAGCTTTAAAAGTGAAATTATGCATGGACAGTAGAGAGCTTTGTGGCTTTCTGCGTTTGTTTTATTATTTTTCTTTGTTTTTTTCTTGTTGGTTTGCTTTTTAAATAAAATGGAGACTTACGAGTAAAACACTGCCAAAAGTGGCAGCATGGGAGGGAGGCAGGATTAAGTTAACTAGGCATATACAGACACTGAAAAAAAAAAATCCAGAGAGCTTCACGAGTAATACTTATACATGATCAACATATATAAATGATAGTCATTTAAAAGAATTTAAATTTGATTATCTGAAACTATGTCCAAAGCAGAACTCTTCTCATGATGTCCATCATATGGTATTTATTTCTGAATTTCAATTACTGCAAGCACTGTCAGTGATACAAGCTCCATTAACATGAATTTTTCTCTTCGAAAAGTAATTATTTATGATGAAATTCGAAGGATATCACTAGAGATTTAAATAAACTTTCAATCCCATAGGTGAGGTAGTGTAGTCACTTGTATTACATGCTGGTTATAAGAAGTACTGTCGAAATCTGCAATTTTAAAATTTTTGTTTCAAATAAGTGGCTTAATAGTCTTAGTATATTTATTAATGCTGTATTACTTGTAAGAGGGGGAAGGAAAAAGAGCCTTGTCAAGAACAAGTTGTGTCTCACTGCAAGATAAAACTGCAGAGCAGTATTTACAACAGTCCTTTGCTCAGCTGCTGCCTACTGTACATGCACACAAAAGATGCAAAAAGATAATATACATTCTGAGGTAGGAAACGAAGAACTCCACTGGCTTGTACAAGATTCTTCATGTTTTGTAAACCAGCAAAACCAAAGGTTTCTGTGGTGAGGTTCAATACTTAGTTCTGGCGTGAGAATAACATCTAAATAACAAAGCATAGTTGATATACAATATGCATCTACTGCTATGTAAAATTCTAAAAACTGGGGATTATTTTTGGTGGGTAAATTTCTCCTTCAGAGTAAATAAAAAAATTATCTCCAGCTCATTTCTTATTATACTTTCTATACATTTATACTTACAGGATAAGCCATTGAAAATGTACTGCAGGTTTAGCGATAAAAGTACACTGAAGACTGAAATTCTGAATAGGACTTTACTGGTCCCAGTGATCAGAGGACAAATACATTTTGTAGATTACTATAGGCAAATAGGCACTGAAGAAGAATTTCATGCCTGAATACCTTTAAAATAAAAATCTGTCCTTAAACTTCCACAATAATTTGATTCCAATTTATCACAAACAGCAGCGAGCTCGAAGCTACTAGGACAGTAAGTCACAATACAGCAATGAATTTTAACAAGCATATGGGATTCAGATGCCAGAGGATCCAATGTACACTAATCAAAGTAATTGCATGAAACTTCTGCCTTTCCCATTATGTTATTTCCCCCACAAAATTTAAATAAGAGAGCAGCATGCTGCAGCACCTCCTCTGTTCCAGTTGTTATAACCACACGCTGGAGCGCTAACACAAGGGTGCATATATATATATTTTCAGTAAAAGCTGGTGTGGTATGGGGATGGGAAGAGCAGGAAGCAATGAGCTGATCCAGAGCACACTTGCCAGAATCTCCTCATGCTGTCATGCTATCCTGACCCATCTACAAAATAAACATATAGAGCTATATATGCTTTTTAAGGTCTGTCAACCAGAAAAAAAAGAAATCTTAACAAGATAAGACATCAAAGTCATTGTACTTAAGTACAGCGACACTTGTTAGGAGGCTTTTCTTGAGATGCAGAATGGCATTAGGTACTGTGGCATAAAACAGAGTGAAGGCTGCTCTATACCTGAACAAAAGCTTCCTCACAAATGAACATCTGTGCACAGAGTTTATACTTTCCAACAACTTTCCTGAACTCTCCTTGGCATCGCCACACAGAAAAAGCTCCAAGGCTGACACATACAAATTACTCCAGAACTACACGGAGCAAACCCAAAGCTTGCCAAGTAATATGATGACCATGTAATTATCAATGTAGTTTCAAAAGAGAAAGTTTCATCTTTGCTTTCACTTAGTAAGTTATCTTACAATAATGCTCAATCTCACTTCTAGTTGCAATGTTGACAGGCTGGCAATGTGAAGAGAATAGATTCACTCATCCGTAGTGCATTTGTCAGTCATTTGCTGACAGAAGTCTGTGATACCACCACTCTGTCCAGACTGTTCCACAAGTGAAGTTTTCTCTAATGTTCTTAGGGAAACAGGATGTAGTTCTTGCACTTGACTGTATGTTGCATCACACACAGTTTTCACAGATGGATAACGAGAACTCTGCTCATTTGTAGATGTAACACCTGAAAGACCATCTGCTAATTCTATACAAGCTGGTATTGTAGGCTCACTGTTAGATGAAGCTGTTCGTTCTTTCTCCGGGAATAAAAATGAAAGTGGACAATCAGAGGAAGAATATTTTGCAAGTATTTGTATTTGCTCGTGACTCAAGGCTGCTTCCTTGCACACCTGCTGGCAAAGTCCAGTCAGATTCTGCTTCGTCTCACCCAGAGTTGACAAAATGTGGTTTCTTTCCTTCAGCAAATTCTCCTTCTCAGTTTGCTGCAAGAAGAAAAATGGCCTTTTAGTCTGCATTTGAACACAAATTTATCATTTGTTATGTTTTAGCAAACATAAAACAAGACTGTAAATCTGGTCTGCTGAAACAGATGCAAACACAAATGCCTATTAAAAGGACAATCCTAACCTCTCTTGAAGCATCAACTCAGCTATTTCAAGTGTTTTTTCAGACATACAAATTTTTAAAGCTCATGCTGGCAGCCAAAACAGCAATTTGTAATTATTTATTAAATGAAACCTAGCTTCATTTACTGTAAACATTTTTGAAACAGGGTAATATTTAAACCATTACCACGGGTTCAACAAAACATTAAGTAGAGCAGTCTTCATAAAACTTTGTATTTTAAAAGTTAAATGTGAAAATGCATCCTCACCTTTTCACTATTGATACTATTCTGCTAGATGAAAATAAATTCAATTTTTACATGCCAAGTGCACTGTAGAATAAACAACAGAGTTAAGAACAGTTTCTAGACTAAATAGGAAATACAGGAAAATTAAAAAAAAACCCAAACATGCTAAAACTATATTTTCACTGGAAAGGTAGCTCTCCAGTTTCTTTCATGGCACTGACCAGAACACTGGAAGTTAAAGAAATCAGTAACCGAGAATCGATAGATTAGTGAACTGAAGATGCAGGAACTGAGGTACCACTAGGTACGTAACCTATTATTAGAACATGAGAATATCAGTCGAATGCTTGAGTTTTATTTACCACTCTTAAACATGTTTGCTGTGCAAGATACCACTCAGATATAAAATTATTGTCCTTGCTCTGAAGAACTTAAAATTTAGATACATAATGCAAAAGGATTTTCCAAGAAAAGGGATGACAATTTAATAAATATCAACTAGGAAAAAAAATACCATTCATTAAAAATTAGGTGGTTTGTTTTGGGTTTTTGTTTGTTTATTTTACTTCAGTGTAAGGAATTTGTGAGATTTTTGATAAAACTGGCTGAAGATGAAAGGATATGGATAACTGAGGGGTTGATCTAATGACAGAAACAAAAAACATCCAGAAAAATGAGGAAATAGCAGAGAAGGACAGGAAACAGGCAAGACCATAATGAAGCTGTTGAAAATAAAAAGGGGGGTGAGAAACACTAAAACCCACACATGCCACACATACTGAATCAAACCATTAGAGGGAGAGTTTTGAAAATGCACAAAGCTTTAAATATTTAAGAAAAAAATTAGTTCTTTTCAGTCCTTGTCACATTCCTTTTTGCAGGAGAAACTCATACTGCAACCTCTACAACTTCTTAAAAAGAACTAAGTAAATAACATTTTGCAAGAAAGGCAGTTGTCCTTTTTGCCTAAAATGAAAGTGCTTTGCCAATAAACTTCTACTCATATCTCCTAATCTGAACTCGGTATCTACATTTTGGGTATGTAGAGGGACTGAGCTGCACGTTATGGACTGATGAAATTATCTGAATTGCTCTTTAACACCAACATTCAAAAAATAGTTATTTCAGTGCAAGTTCTTCACCCTGTTTGAATTTGCTGACAAATGTACACATTTAAATGTTATTGCTGCACTACACCAACATTGCAAATTAATGCCAGGCAGTTTTGAGGTCATAACAATCATTAAACTAAGATCTCCAATTCTTTTGACAAAGAATTTATTTAGTTCACACACTTCCTCTCCCTGCTATAGTATATATAATACGATCTCAATTTCTTGGATCACATCTTATAGTATGTCACTCACACATTCTTCTCCTGAGCTACAGAATCCTTAGAAAAGTAGTACTTCTTGAGTCCAATTGTCCTTTACTGTGTTTTGGGGTCAAAAATTACTTTTAAGTACAGAAGTTGAAAAATGATCAAGTCTAACTCTCCCAGAAAAGTTACATTTAGTATCAAGCATTTTTCTACAATATAAGCAGAACTTCATGTAGGACTTTCAATTTTACAGAATCATTTCGGTGGTAAAGTACCTCAAGAACTCTGTATTCCAATCTCCTGCTCAGAACAAAGCCAGCTCTAGGTAAGATCAGGCTGCCCAGGGCTTTGCTCAACCATATCACAAAAGCTTCCAAGGATAGAGCATGCACAGCCCCTCTGAGTAACCTGCTCTGGGTAGCATGTCTGTCCCCACTGGAAAAAAAGTATTTCCTTGTATCCAATTAAAACCTCCCATTTTTATTTATTGCAGTGTCTCCTGTTCTCCTACTGGGAATTATTACTCCCTGGGAAAGCCAAAGGTCTTCCACTCCTAATAGTTACATGACCTTGAGGACTTCCCCACAGATATGGGCAGGCAGCTTTTAGGTGTCCTCACTGTCAGCTCTTCTCCAAGCATAAGCCTTTTTTACCACTTTTCTCTCACCATAGAAGTACTCCAGGCCTGACCATCCTGGTGGCCTTTTCCTAACCTTGCTCTGGTTTGTCAACATACTTCTGGTACAGAGAGAGATCAAAACTGGGCAAAAGATTCAGTCTTACATATGCTAACCCCAGGAGTATAATCACTGCCCTCAATCAACTGGCTGCATACCTGTTAATACAGCCCAGAACACTGGTGGCCTTTTTGGTCCAACCTGGACATTCTGCTGACCTGTGCTCAGCTTGCTGTCTGCCCAGACTCCGAAGGTCCTTTTCAACAAAGCTACTCGCTAGCCAGTCAGTCTCCAGCTTCTGCTCATGCAAGAGGTTTTTCTGTTCCAGATATAGGATGATGTAGGACTTTCCCAAGGAACACACCACAAATACCATCTTTTAATCTGAGAGAACAAAACCTGATAGGCAAAACCAAATAGAAATTATACAAGACAATTTACTGCACATACTGGAAACCAGGACGAGGAATTTAACCAAATAATATTTCCTAGAAGAAATATAGTACAGAGTACTATAGTACAGAGTATTATCTACCTGCCTAAAGTTTTCAAACTATAGCTATGCCGTATTATCCTCTCTCAAAGCTACATTAGAGGATAACCATGAAAAGATCAAAAACTAACAGGCCTGAGACACACAACTGACCCAGAGAAGCAGAAATGAGGCATGAAGCAACATGGACGTACCACACACCACCTTTCACGGATGACTTTTTCCACCCACGTGGAAATTATGCCTAGACAGATCTCAAAGTTTCTGTATTATGCACAACTTATAAAAGTTTGACAGTATGTAACATCAGGTGCTGTCAGACAGGCTTGACAGCTCCAAACAAGGTTTTTTTTCAGAAGTTCTGAAGAAACTGAATACTTTTCTGCACAGTTGGAAAAAATAAGCAATTGGAAAATGTCTGTGCCTAAAGCATGATTCATAACTCAAATCTCACCTCACAATTCTCAACATCCATTGACAGATATCACTGTGCAAGGTCTAGACAAACAGCAGACAGTCTGTTCTAGCACAGGTCCACGGATGAAAGGATATTATGAAAGGATATTATGATTTCCAGTCAGTCAACTACAGGTCTAATCTTGCAGATGAATCTCTGATTTCTCCACCCCCTGAAGTGTTGCGCAACATTAGCAAAGTTGCATAACAAACAGAAATTATAATATGACAACAAAGACAAAGTTCTGAATTGTCAGAAATGGAACTTCTCTCTCCAGTCAGAATAATACAACTCTTAACAACTGTTAACACAATAGGCTGACTTCCCAGAGTACTGTCTTAAATGAGCACACTGAATGACTTAGTCTGTCAACCTGTCAGGGCTTTATGGCACTTCAAGCCCTCCTCCAAAATCTACCTCCTTTGTTGCAGAAGTGCATGTAGTGAAAGATGATGGACCACTTCAGAAGGTAACTTCCTAGGCCATGGGTCTTTGCTCTGATTTTATTTTCCTTTCCACTCTGAAGTCATAAGGAGAAAGGTGCAACATGACAATTCATGTACATAAACACAAAGTCTAAAATGCTTCGCAATCAAGAATTAAGGGTACCTTAACCCTAAACACATGAACTATGAACACATACAAAACTGAGATGAGAGGGGTCAGAAACAAGAACAGCAGAAAAAAGCCACTCAATTACTTTATTGCCAGGAGAGCTTCAGTTTATCCACATATCTCTTAAGTTAAATATTTCTATTTTTATTGCCTTTTAAAAAGAAGAAATTATATTCATAGATGATTGCAGAGAAATCTGGATACACTGATTCCTCAGCTATAATCTTGATACAACTACTCAAAAGGCAAGCAGCTTTTTGAGGTTTGCTTTATCTTCCGCCTTTCTGCAAGGATCTCATTTTTAAGATTCAAGACTCAGGAAACAGTTCACCAACCCATGTCGATATGTTACAAGAACAATACTTACACAATTAGCAGTTGCATAACTGTAAAGCTTGATCATGAACACCACCACAAGCCAAAGAACAAGGACACAAAGCAAGAAAGGGAAAAGAGGTAGGAAACAAGAGTGGGATGGTGGTTTGGGAATCATTCTGTACAATTAAGCTCAATGCTGATGGGCTTCAGAAACACCATTCACCAAAAATTGTGCTGTGATGTACTTTTACTTGAATGGAAACAGGTCCATAAAAAAATGTGTGTACTTTAAAGCACAGAAAATATCTAGAACTGCAATCAATAAGTCATTTGAGATTGATAAAGTTTTCTAAGCTTGAGTGGAAAAAGTAGTGAACCACTTCACTCTCAAACTACTGACAAGAAATCCAGTCAGGATGTTTGGAGAAAGACTGAAATCAACAGATGTGAATACTTATACATACCAGTTTTTCAATTTCAGATTCGAGATTTTGTATGCAGTCAAGTTTTCTCTTACGACATCGCTGTGCTGCAATTCTATTTTTACTTCGTCTTCGGATATCATGAATACAGTCCAATTGTTCAGGAGTTAATTTATGCATTTTCAGAAATGACTGAAAGTCATTTCTGGAAAGTGAGATAATCCTTTGTGCATTAAATGGCAGTTTTACCTAGAATGTAAGATACAATTGTAAAGCAAAAGGTGAAACTGATATACACACACATCAACAGGCTAATTCAAGGTTTCATTTTAAGTACCACACAACTCATCCTTCTTCCTAGATCTCAGAGGCAAGAGTAAGCTAATGTAGCCATCAGGTAAAGTGGATGAAACCCAGAGGGTTCAACTACATGAGTTCAACCACATGCAAAACAGCTGAGAACTTTGCACATTTACATTAGATCCTCAAAAGCATATTCAGAGTAGGAGGAAATTATCCATGTCTGCAGCAAATAATTGAGTGATACACTCCACGAAAATAAATTGTGATTAAGTGGTGTACAAAACAGGTGTCAAGAATCACTAGTAAAGTCTGGAGTTTCTCTAAGCTGCTCTTATGACTGAATCCTGCATATATGTTTATACCTATAGTTTTCTGCAGGAAAAGTTCATCTGAAACAGACATTTACTTAAAACAGAGAAGGTACCATATTTCTTAATTCTGGAGAAAGAAACAGAAAAAAAAACCTAGTGCTTTGAAAACAACAGAATTTTAATGGCAAGAAGTGATCCAGCATAAACAGAGCCACACTGCAATTCTATAATTCTAAAAACTGTGACAGAAATCATTGTAGGTATACAGTAAAATATTTTGAGATGAGACTGCTCATGTATGGCACCTGCCTATAAAACACCACCAAAACAATGAAAAAAAAGGAAAAGCAGCTAAATTTCTGCAGTTGGAACAACAAATATAACTTTAATAGTATCACCTTCTCTAAAATTGAAGTGGTCCTAAATACACAGCTACTAAAGCCAGCTTGAAAACTCAATTTTTATTTCTCAGTAAATTTGAAGTATCATTTCTCTCACACCTCCCAAAACTTCAGAATAAACCCAAGAAAACTGTTAAGTTTATATAAAACAAATGTTCCAAGAAGTTTAAGCTCTACCACTTCAGTATCCTACTATAAATATTTTATAAGTCTCCCTGAATTAAAAGCGATCTTCCATCCATGTAAACTTTTCAATGGTTAATTTCACTTCCAAGATTTTTAAAACAAGCAACTACAGGAAAAAAAAACCAAACCCAAACCATCCAAAACCCAAAATGTAACAAACAAAACCACCAAAAAGCACACACACACACACACACACACACACACACAAAAAAGCCACCAGACAAAAAACAACGCAAAAACCCCCAAACAAAAACAATGAAAAAAACCAAAACAACCAACAACCAACCAACCCAAGAGACTCAGGTTTTTTAATAGGGCCTTAAGAGACAGGGAAGCAAAGGCTATACCAGGATGCTCTTACCTCACATTCTTGTTCTCTTGCTGAACATGATTCACTGTCTCCTTCAGTGTCAGTTTCTGAATCCTCTCCCAAACTTATCACATAATTATAGGGACACTGTTCTTGCTGTCCCTGAACATAATCTCCACTGTTTATTTCAGAGGTGTTGGAGCATCCTTCAGTACTAAGGTTGCTTATAAAGGGACAGTTGACAGAATTTAATGTTGCAAAAGTTCGCTGAGAGCAAGGTTCAGGGCTTTCACTGATCCTGATACCCAGCCATGGACACTCTGATTTTTTCCCTGAATATACTGGCTCCAAGTATTCTTTTGGAACTGCAGGTGGTAAATGTATTTGACAGGCTTCTGTGGTGTAGATGTCACTCCAGAACCCTTGTGCTAGATGTTCTGCTACCTCTCTCTCTACACTGCTTCGATCACCAGCTGATGTAATATTAGTGCCTTCCCTAGTGCACATATCAACCTTTGAAGATGCGTCATCTTGACTTTCAATTTTGTCATTCCCAACTCCAGTACCCGGTACAGTTTTTTCAGCTAAGGCTGTGCTGTTTTGCATACTACTGAAATTCAAGTTACCATACTGCTCACAAGTATGTAAAAAAGACATAGAATTGAGTCCATGAGGTGCAGCAGAGTTTTGAGGGAAAGCAGCATGATCCATTTTCTCCACAGGACACGACAGATTCTGAGGCACCGAATCTCTCTCTAACTCTTCTTTTTTCTCAATGCCTTCCTCTCCTTCTTCCATTTTTACCTGAGTCTCTTCACATTTTGAGATCAGCTGCATAGGTACACACTCCTGAGCTTTTTGTATGCCATCATTATCAGGTATTTCCTTCTCACGGGAAGTTGCAATTGGTGGCACCTGAATGTCTTTAATACTGCAGCTAGACTCTGAAGTATGAACTTTGTCATTTCCAAAAGCTTTCTGGAATTTCCTATACTTTGGGCATTGGAATGATGAGCTAGAAACATGACCCCTTTCTAAATACACAGGATCACATGTTTGATTGTCATTATCTTGGAAAGCAGGCAATAATTTAGCATTTTCTTCATCTTTAGAGAACTTTGCATCAGGAGTTTGAATATAATCCTTTTCTGAAAGTTCTGCTTCATCATCTATTTCTAGGTCTCCATCATCCACATTATCAATTTTAGGGTTTGCTTCCCGACAATACTGTGTACAACACTTCTTCCTAGGACATTGCTGCTGATCCAATTTGAAGTCCAAAAATTTGAATTTGAGAAACTGAAAGCAAGATTCTTCAATGTTGTGTACACCCAAAAATTCAGCACATTTGCAAACTTCAGACACATTGTCTTTGTTTAAAATAAGTTTAGCTGTATATGCAAACTGAAGCAAAGGATTAAATCCTTTAAGAGTTACCTATTAAAAAAAATAAAAATTAGCATGGCCAATGTGGGTTTAAATAGAGAAACAGAGGATGCAATTTTATCCTGTATATTTTGTGGCAATTATCTTTTTCACTGTGTAGTAAACTACATTAAGACTCCTTTTAAGACTACATTGCACTAAATAACATCATTATTATGTTCCACCAATTTCTTTACAAACTCTGGTACCTTCTAACTCAGGTTTACTATGTTACACTGTTACTATTCTCCCCCTCTCCAGTTCTAATGTAAATTTCTTACTCTTCCAATATCCTATTTTTTCCATCACCCCAAAGGAAAAGTCAGTATTCAACATCAGAAGTTTTACATGCCACTAATTCTGTCTTCTACTCCAAATAATAATTTTATGTTCCACAGCATCCTACTTCCCTTCCACATTAGCTCCTATAATTAACTTTTCTTCTAATTTGAGACACATTCAGGGCATTAAGCCACTAGGAGAAAAAGTGTAACAAGAAAGGAATACACACAGAGAGAATGAGTAAAAGTGACATAGTATGCTGCAATTTTGTAAAAACTTCATTGATCAGTACAGAATAGCAAAGACCACTGAAGCTCTTTAAAGAGACCACTTGATCCCTTTCAGCTGTTTTCTATAAAATCGGAGATTCTGCTAACAGAGAATTCTTGTGCTTATGCCAGTAGGTTACAAAGCCACTGAAGCAGCGACTTTCTGAAGTACAGGCTTTCTGAATACATCATCTCCTTATCAACACTCAACTCACTCTTGTACATGAAGAAGTCTATAACGTAATCTTCAATGTCATTATAAATATTCATTGATGCACACCCTTTCTCCAATTGTAATGATTCTAGTTCTGTTGCCCACAATTTGCATGTCATTTCTCACACCAAAGCTAATTACCATAAACTATCTCCCAGAAAGTCATTGATTATTTAACAACTAATTCTTCAGATTACTGCTACAATCACTTGTAAGCTCTTCATTTTTCATCTGCAAACACAGCACTTAATATAAAAATCTAGCCACTTGCTTGCCTCATACCTTTTATAACTTAACTAAATGCTGACTGGAATCTTTAACTGTCTTGGACACCTCAGATATGTAATAATAATTTTTGTTTCCTACAGATGTCAGGCTCTGGCTCGTTTCCTCTGAATGTCATTAACAGTGAGCAGCAAGCAAGGAATGTAAACATGATTGTTTTACTTAAAATATATGAAAACAATTTGTAATGATACTGATTTAAAGGTATTACCAGGTCAAGCTTTAGTTTATTACTCAAAAAAATATTCCCTTTTTTCATGGGAGGACTAGTTCTGCAATACTTTATCATTTAAAGCCTATTTTTTTGACAAACTTACATGCTTTGAAAAAGGTGCAGAGTTTTAAAAGTAATAAATACTTTATTGTAAATATCTCTGCTCCACATTCCCCAAGACAGCTTTTAATTATCTTCAGACTGTGATATACACTCTGGTCTGTCTCACCTTTACCTCAATGAATAGCAGCTTTACAACTTAGAAATTCCTTCCTTTCTGTTCTTAAATCCCTTACCTCAACTTCTCAGTTAAGCACCAGGCTATTGGAAAAAGAACCGAAAAAGACTGGAGGCACTGGCAGGTAAAATACTGAAAGGAGTGACACTCACCTCTTCCGGTAAAGTGATGATAAGATCAGCATCCACCTGGCCCACAATTCTCGAAAGGAAGTAACTGCTGCAAGCTGCAAGCACAGCTTTGTGAGCCCGAAATCGCTGATCTTCCACTAAAATAGTAACATCGCAAAGAATATCTTGCTTTCTCTGATCATCAAGACTGAGAAGTACATTGGTACTGTGCACTGAAGATTCATATGCAAAAACCACACTATTCTTCTCACTTAGAGACATTCTGTATCACAAATGGTATTGTAAGTCTCAGCGGAAAGCATGCTTCTGTTCTTCAAATCTGGAAAAAGAAAAAACAAGTTGTATACTTGAAAGTCATATCCATCAGGAACCTACCAATACAATACTAGATGAGAATAAGTAAACTGTTGAACATGAATTGCCTGCTCTAATTCTTTGTAAGACTAACACTCATGATCTCATACATGTTAATACAAAATGCATGATTATGAGCATTTACATTACCCAAACCTTGATAGGCACATCTTAAAATATTGCTTTAGTTTGAGACCACAAAAAGGGAACAATTTTTCATGTGACTTCAGTGATAAAGAACTGTTTTTTCCTCAGTGATAGTCATAACTCTACCCTAATGCCTAAAAATTATTTAAGCTTTCATTTGTAGTTATCAGTATATTGACTCCAGCATTATGAAAATATAGAGAGAAATAAACAGATTCATTAAGCCAAAATTCACCACAATACTATGCTAGCAACTTCTGTTTATTGATTCACTCAGCGAAATGCCTGCCAATTAGGTAAAATAGTCTCATTTTCTCTCTAGTAGCTGGATTTGTTTTAAAAGCAGATTAGTTCTTCGATTTTACACCTGCCTTAATTTTAACACAGCCTCCACCCCCCCTAACCCCCCACCCCATCTCGATTTGTTTTGTCATGCTTGTTAGAAGTTTGCTTTCCTAACAGATCACTATGATTCAGATGACCCGGCAAATGAATCCCTTGTGACAGAGCATTGAAGTTACAAAGTAATGTTATTTAGCGGATAATAGATAACACTAGAAACTATATTATTGGAAGGAGGGAAAAAAAAAAAAACACACTAGGAAGAAGTCAGCCCTCCTAGAAAGGGCAACATTTAACAGCATTTCAAAGTCTTTTCTTTACATTGTATTTCTAAAGTCCTATCTTCTTTGCATAGTGCCTTCTTTATACTATTAAAAAAAAGGGCTAAGAAGTGTCCTCACATCTAAAGTTCAATCAAGAAACCACAGATTTGGAACTGTCCTGCAGGAACATATGATATTACTGCAAAAATTGTTATATTAATAAAACAAGCATTTTGATTACACTGGACTATTCCACCCAAAAGTTACTGTAAATGAACACAGTTGCTAAGACTCCCTTCAGCTGACACAGGAGTACTCAATCATTATATTGCTCAACAGAGGCTGTTATAATACGTCAGTTACCAACAACAACAAAACTGTAGCCAATGCAAATCTTCAGTTTTCAAATATGGGAAAGTTTCACAACATGAGGGGGGAGGAGGGCATGGCCATTTTTTAAACACAGTTGAGGAAAAAACCCACCCAACCTGCCTGCTATACTGTAGTTTCTCACTATTAAAGTTATGTTCATTGAATATGGGTATTTTTTAGGGACCTTTTTAACAGAAAGAGAGAAGAAAAAGATACACATTTCCAGTGGCAGTAGTAGCACAGTACCAGTCTGGACTCTGGTAAAGTCCAGAGCATCAGCATTATCTGCCCTTCCCACTCTCTCATGGAACACTGAGCACTCAACTTCAAATTCAACTTTACCAACAAAACATACAGGTCACAACTTGGAAAACACAAAGAAAGCAAGGCTGGTTTAGGGCATTTTCTAAATATGCAAGATTTTGTTTTGTAAAAATAAAAGTTCTGAGAAAAAAAAAAAAAAGAGGGACACAAACAAAAGTTATAAGAGTTTTCTCCACTAAGCAATAGCTATACCATGTGCTTTTAACCCTAAAGGACTTCCTTTGGGAAGAAAAAAAAACCAACACATTTACAAATGTCTCATACTTAATAACAAGACTACAGAGATTTGTTTACCTAGAAAACATTTAGTTTCCAATTAGTTAAAATGGGAATTATAAATAATTCCCTGTGAAATAGTTATTAATGAAATTTCATTCTTACAATAGCTTATGAGAATCAGTACAATATAAATAATTGTTTGATCTATTTCCTTAATTTATCATATTTCTCAGTTATTACAGCACACACAGTTTAACAAAGTATGACTGTATTTGTTACCAGAAGGTCAAAAAAACCAAATCCCAAACAACAAAGCATCATCAAAAAGGAATGTAGCACAAAATGTCAGACTAAATTCAGGATGGTGGGGAGCAAAGGGAAGTATTAAAGATAAGGACATCATTTTTGGGCCAAACTCATGAGGGAGAATATAGTTACAGTCAGGTCTCCAATGGTTCTTTTTTCCTCTTTTGAAGTACTAAGTTATCCCAATATTCAGAAGGACAACCCGTGTATCACATATGCTGCTCTTGGGTTTCCCCTTATAAAATAATCAGTTCCAATGTCCAGTTCAACTGATTACACTTTCACAGCATGGAAGATTAAGAGGATCAGTAGTTTGTTTATATATACAAATAAGCAAAGAACAGTCAACCCCATTTCACTTGATCTCTACAAGGCACACAACATGCCTTCAAAATAGCGTGCGGCCTACTTGAAGCACTGATAGAGATGTTGCTGTTACTGCCAAAAAATGGTTTCAAAACTAGAATGCTACCTTGTTTCATTAGATGTGAAAACTTTTGAGCATAACAACACTTTGACATAATGTTATACTTCCTAACGTGAAGATTTTATCAGACAGTTATGTCCCCACTACTTTTAAACTGGATATAGGTTTTATATTTTGGATACCTCCAAAAAATGTAGCATTTAATAATCCAAAAGAACCTCTAAAAATCCCCAACCAAATAAACAAGCAAACAAAAACCCCACCACACACCCCACATTCAAATTACTGCCACACAAGATAACATGAGAAAGCAAAAGGAAAATAACAAGGAGACTAAAAATGCTGTTGAAAACAAAAGGCATGAAACAGTAAAGGGAAAATGTCACTGTTAAAACCTGTAACCTGTAGCATTTGTCATGACAGCCAATTAGATTTCCATCCATGGTGTAAGTACAAAATACATTTGTCCACAAGTAGATTTGTTACATATACATCCCCAACAAGACTTACTGTTGTACCAAAAGAAAAAAGTACATCTCTTCTGTAAACGGTTTTACTTCTACTTAAACTGTTTTCCTGGAATACTCAAAAATTCCTTAAAATTAATTTCATTTACAGATGGAAAAAGGGCAAAAGGTGTAAAGTGGAAAAAAATAATTCAGTAGTCCTTATAAAGCTCCTTATAAGACTCAAACTCATGCTGCAACTGTCCTATAAGGCCCCAGGCTGTCTTCCACCCAGTGTCCATTTTGCATAATTTAGGGGGTTTTATAAATATTATCTATGAAGGTTTTTTACTCTCAAAGAATTCAAATGAAAGCAACTACAAGATAGGAAAAAGGAAAATGGGCACTACAAACATCAATAACACAAGTTATTTCCTTGGAAATCAGACTAAAACTCCTATTCTGCCATGCTATTTTAATTTTTAAATTAACATTTAAGTAAGGAAAACTTAAAGGAAGCACAGCTAACTTGTACAAGTATTCCAAGTCAGCAAAAGTCTTTAAATAAAGTATATTTAAATCACTGTTCACTAAGTCAGTGCCAACAACCAACCATGTAACTGAATGCAACAGATGCTAAGAAACAAAAACATGCAAGAATATTCTTTAAGATATCCGATACAGCAGTTACCATCAAAAATAAGAAGAATCCAAAAAGATCTTCCAAAACAAAGTAGTCCTTAAAATGTAGGCTGAAAGGATTAAAGAAGAAATTACATGAAAGCTCATTAGCTACAAATGCTCAGTTAGTGGAAGAAAACTAGCAGTCAGTACAAAAGCATTCCACAAATTCCTCTCGCCTGAAATTCTACACACCTCATAGTCTTGAGAGGAGGGAAGAAAAAAAAAATATATAAACACACATGCTAGTATAAACACTACATAAAGGAAAACTTGTAGCTGAATGAATCAAGTTCTGCTTTGAAAATACAACCAAGCATACTACTACGAAGCTTCCATTATTTTATCAGACAGTGATTTGGAGATAAAATATTTTGCTTAAGGCTAAAAATATTTACATCCAAATACTAGCTATAAAACTTCATTCTGCTTTATCAAAGTGAAGTAACTCAATTTTTGCTCCCTACTACACACAATTCAATAGGAAAATTATGCAAAACAGTTACCTGTAAAATTACTGTATCTTCAGTAAACCTAGACTTCTCTACTTCTAATTGACTAGATACATAAGCACACATTTTTATAGAACATATAAAATAGTTATCTTAATGAAAATTAGCACTGCAAAAATATTTAAAAATGGAATATACATTTGTTTTAAGTACACAGTGTAGAGCTCAGAGCAAGACACCTATCAAGACTCATTGTCAAATACACATCTCATTCAGGGTTCTCATGCATTAAAGTTATTCATTAGCTTATATTATTAACATGGAGGTAATGACGTAGTATTATAAAATACTTTAAAATTAGCCTACAGGTTTGCTCATCAGATTGCTTACAATTGGCAGCAATTACTGCTCATTAACTCCTAGCTGACTGCAGAATAAAAGCAACTCCTCAAATGATTCTCTGCTTCCTTCCCCCACAATCTCTGCTCTAGAGAGTCACTTGGTGCAGATCTTTACATAAACCATAAAGTCTCCCCATTTGATACTTAAAAAATTATCTATTCCAAAGACAATAATTGTTATGGCTGAGACCAGATAAAGCTAAAAGAAACTGTTAAGTTACAGAAAGAAAATAATAATGATAGTATTATCTTGGAATACATAGTATAAGAGTAGGAACGTATCAGGATAAAATGAATAATATTGATATATTTCTCATCACCACAAATAAATCTGGCACAAGGTAGATTAACTTTCATGCTCAACAGAACCACTGAAATACAAACTCTGCACTCAACATCCTGTGGTCATCAATAAACTGTTATGCAAATGGTGAAGGAAGTTTTGAAGCATCTGTCACTGAAGCTGAGAGAAGCATGCACGGTAAACGACCTACCCCCATACATTTATGATAGGGCAAAAGAACTGCTTGATGCTTGTCTCTGAAAATTCACAATTACACAGTCCTGGAAAGAGTTTTGCATAGCATTTCACAAAACCCCCCATATGTACTTTTGAATAATATATGTGGATATAGAAAGAACATATTACATAATAATACATATGTTTCTATGTAGTATATACTTATATATTTAAATAATAAGAAAACCAGTAAATGACTTTTATAAATGGTCTTCCAAGCAAACCACTCATAAAAGTCAGGGACTGACACAGTACCAATTTGCCAAATACTTAATGCTGAGGAGTAATTTTCCCCATTATGCAAAGGGCAGCAAAACACACAGTGTATGTCAGACATAATACACTCAATATGAGCATTTTCCTTTTTTTTTTTGTGTTGTTGAGCCCAGATTCCAATTTGTCATAATAATTAAGTCCTTTGCAGTTCCAAAAATCTGGTAACAAACAGAAATCCCAATCAAAGGGGAAAGTTATATGACTAACCAGAAGCAACAGCAATAAAATGCAGATGTTAACATTCAAAACTTTAGAACAATAAAGCAACTGTACCACCCATCAGCTCACTGCAAATAACAATATCAGCAGCAATCATAACAAATCATTGCCAATTATCCAGATACCCAGTGGGAAACTACCAAAGAATTACAGCTTTTCTAAAACATAAATATTCTGTCCAAAATATTTCATTATTAATGCCAAATATACAGGATCATAAAAATCAACCAAACTGACTAAAGAAAAAAACCCTACTATTATCTCACTGCAGTGATTCATAGTAAGAACTTCTTTAGACATTAAGAGAGGATTTAAACCGTAATTTTGCATCACTGATAAAAAATCCCCCCAAATGCCATCTAGTTTACAACTAAGCTTTTTAGTAACTTTGAAAACCAGCCAGATGACACCACTTCTGTGTGCTTATAGCTGGTTTATTGTATATTTGCATCATTCTTTCTGAACCAAGACGACAGACACCTCCAGCTGTTTTTCTGACTATAACAGCTGCCAGAAACTTTACCACAGAATAACTTATAACAACTGTCTCAAGCACCACAGAAACTTAAAAAAAAAAAAAAGGTGAGATTTCAATATACAAAGGGACATGCTTTAATGCTTTACAGCTAAAGACAGTGTTTTGAACATCAGATCAGCTGACACTGGAAAGATCTGCTGGTGGTGTTAGAAGAAAATTTACAACTAGAAAGAATGAATGAGTCACAGAAATAAGCCTCACAGGCTCTGAGACACTTTATGGCAAACATCCAAAGAATACTAAAATGGCCCTCAAAACCAAGTAGAGAGTGCAAATCACTCATTTTTGCTTCTATTTACATTTCAATACCTCTGTGATTTGTAAACATGTTGCTCAAAATGCTCGTTGAATATTCTGAGTTTGAACATTTCAAGTGTCCTTAAAAATACTAAATCAGATCACAGAAATCCCTGCAAATCAACAATGGCAACGCCTTTACTACTAAGAAGGCTTACTCTTTCAGGAAAGACACAACTGATTTGTCAAACTTACAATCTAAACTCTTAGCTGTCAATCTAAGGACCTGGAAAAGAAAATCTTATCTAATGGTCATCAAAATAGAATGGGAACTTACAGACATTTGAATTCAATCGAGTCTAACATTCAAACCTAAGGACTGTCTGTAAAAAACTCGCTGTCATTATAGGACTGACTATACTTTGTTACCAACACCTGCAATACATTTAATAGCAACTGAAGCAACAAACTGTAACAAATTGTCCTGTGGTTCTCTCTTAGGCAATACTATCATTGCAATGGTACTACAAGAGCCAAGCAAAAATAGACAAGCTACAGGAGTAACATCCCATCAAGTCAGTGCTTTCTTTTAAAGAGCCTTTCTTACTATCAGTCAATAAATCCATTTCAAATATTCCTAAAAATACATATATAAAAACTTTTATTTCTAGACTCATATAAATTGTCTCTACCAGCACAATCAACAGTCTACAGTAACCTTTTCTCTCATGACATTCAGCTACCATGTACTTCCTGTAAATGGTCCAGCACAAAAAAGTTACCCCATTTGCTAAAAAAAAAGTAGACAAAAGCCTTTTCCTTAGACTGTAGTGAACAATCATCCACTAGTACCATAGTAATTATTAATGTTCTGTTGTAATCACAGTAATTCACACTTGTACATGGGCAAAGTTATTTCAATAAGACAAAGAATAGAGTGAAGCTCCCTTCAGTACTTGCAGAACCCAGGAAAGACCAAGACACCCTTGTTATCAGAGCTATCTCAGCTGCTTCAACTTGGACATCCAGATGCAATTTCGGTTGTGATCATCACAATAAAACTTCCAAGATTAATTTATCACTTACCAGACAATAAAGGTCTGCTCAGCTACCATCATACTTGTAACATATCAGTACTCTTAGAACATTTTTAATTCCTTAACAGTTGAAAAATATTTATTGTAGCCCCCAAAAATAGCTTGGAGAAAAAAATTCTGGGTTCTAGTCCAGATTCCTGTGCTGATCAGTAAATCAGTAACTTCCAGCAGGTCACTTTGTGACTTCCCTTAAGGTGGATACATACATTTACTTTATCCTATAAAAAAATTCTATTATCCCTTTGTACTTTATGTCTATGGACAACTATCATTTACCACTGCTAAAACAAGACATTTTGGATATGAAACAGCTTATTCAGAATACAATGCAAAGGCTTTTATCTGAAGTTTTATATCTATGTCCTTGCCCCTAGCTACCTCTCCTTTTAAGGAAATAAAGTTACATTACAGATGAATGCCTACAGTGGTTAATAGCTGCTGATTCATGTTATGCTGACACAGAATGAACAAGCATTTCAGTGTTCATGTTTATTGCTTCCCTATCTTTAGTTCAAACAGTCTTTAAGAGAAAAAAGTGTTTAGAAAAAAGTGATTAAAAAATGCAAAAAAGTGAGCTTTGCTTAAGAACAATGCTTTCTCCTCAAAAAAAAAGGTAAGTCTCATTTTCAGATAATCAACACATTCGTAAATAAAATTCTAAAATGTATTCTTTATCAGTCTAAACATGTGGATGATA
Organism: Chloroceryle aenea; assembly: GCA_013399075.1. NCBI lineage: Eukaryota > Metazoa > Chordata > Aves > Coraciiformes > Cerylidae > Chloroceryle > Chloroceryle aenea. The sequence goes on from VWZY01000049.1 coordinate 95,066, forward strand.
CTGTTCACAGCTTAATTATGTATATGAGCTTTTTAAAAATCATTAAGATATATTTCTGCAACATAATTCTTACCACAACATTTGGACTTCTGTCAAGTCACAAGTGAGGATTAAAAAGAATCATGGGAAGTCTGGCAAGTTTTAAGTCAGTGCTGAGAGTTTTAATACATTTTCGAGGTTTAAAAAAAGTGAATACTCAGGCTTAATATTTGCAAACTATAGGTGAACTCAGGATGGGGGGGGGGCAACCCAAAAATTTCTAGTAGTCACAAGACTCCAGAGGCTGTGACTTTAAAGAAAAAAAGCAAAGAATTGATGGCATTTAATCATATAACTTTTCCACAATGTTGAGGTTTGAATAGTTTTCCTCAGAGGATGATATAAAGCACTCCATATCAAAGACAAACAAACAAACGACTACTTTGCAGATTACTGATATTTTACACAAGACTAATTGTTTTATTTTTCATTAGGGATAAAAAAAAAGCATGTTCTAGGATTTGGTTTAACTACTGAAAAATGAAATTGGACCAAAGGGGTTTGGAGACTCCTTTGCAGCAAAATCTCATCACTTATAATCCTTCAACTCTAATGGTATTCAGAGTTACTCAGGGAAGATAACAACAGTGCAGACTTCTTAAAGGCATGGTTCACCTAAGGAAAAAAAAAAAGAAAAGAAAAACCAAAAAGCTAACAACAACCACAAACACAATGCCCCCAAAAATATTAGCAGAAAGTGATTTTGTTTTTAAATGAGAACTAGGTTAGATAAAATATTCAATGAGGATAAGGGGTGAACTGGCAGAATGTAAAGCACACACAAATCTACTGTCAACTTTTGCCTTTAAAAGATAAATACCTTGGCATTTGCAGCTACATATTCTACTCTTTCCCACAGTTAGGCAAACCACATGACTTATTTTGTTTTCATGACTGACAGAATCCATTCACAAGAATGTATGTCAAAATATTTATAATGAGTACTAAATTAACCATCTGTGGTTTTAATGTGTCCTACTCTAACTTAGAAGGGCACAAGAAGCAACCAGTACAAACTGAGAAGCAAATATATTTGCAAGTCAAAGAAAATACTTCTGGGTAAACTATATTCATAACCTTGTATTCTGGTGGCAGCTTTTCAACTCTGATTTCTTTCCACAACTGTTCTTTACAGTATGTGAAACAAACAAAATTCTATGAATATTTTAGACAAATCAGAAAGAATTTCAGAAATATTACTGTGAAAATAGAAAAGAAGAGGTTCATGGTAATACTTGTATAATAAGGAAAAAAAGATGCAGAAGACCAGACTAATTCTAGTAAAGACCTCCACCAAATTATATAAACCTATGTTTCAGTTTTCCCATCAGGAAATTGCAGACCATTTTCTATTTGACATACAATGTTAAAAGACATGGCCTTACTAGATGAGCTGTAAGTATTTTGGACATAGTATCGTATGAAATACTGATCTTAAAAGAAGAATAAACAGGGATAGCAAATGTTATCTATTTACTTGAAGTATTAATCAGTGGGCCAGGAGTGGAATCAACACAAACACGCACAAACATTACCTTCAAAGTTCAAATGAAGTAAATAACAAACAAATTATCTCAACGTGATTCTAAAGATTAACAATATTCTTTAAGATGCTGACTCATTAAAAATAATTTGAGTTACTGATATTGTAGGGTACCTCTTCCACTCTCCAATATATGTCTAATGATTAAACTCAATTTATTTGCATTTCAAAAACGTTTCTAAAGTCAATTTGCACTTCATGGTGCAATTTCCCCTACTTTTTAGAAAAAAATCTTCAGTAGCTAACTTGTCAGTTGAACCTTACTCTGACCTGCTAACTCACTCATACAAAACAGTTTTGTTCTTGTTAAATAATACAAATGGAAATCTTACTTTCTTCCATCCCGAAAAGGGCCTTAACTGAAAAGTACAGCACACTGCTGGAGATGGGAGTTAATTTTGTAATACAGCTTATGATTTGTCACAGCAAAGTAAGCCTTTCTATTACAACTTACTTGTCTCCACACTACTAGATGCAGGTGGCAGGGGGGAGCTGCAAGTGGGTCCTTGTGCATTAACCTCACTGTGGTCAGGCTAGGCTGAATTTATACAACTTAATGGTTGTTTCAGCACTTATTTTTTGTTCACTTAAGGTTTTGTTTCCACCCACATTTCCATCAAGTAATATGTTACCTATGGTTTAACTAAGGATTGCAGATAAACACAACACATACAAATACCACAAAAATTAGGGTCTTTCTACCCTTAAAACCTCCCTCATGAAACTTTCAGTGGTTGAATTCTGAGGGACAACAAAAATGCTGACACTCAGACACAAACACAAATCCTCTGACCTACCAGTCCCCTCCCTCACCACACCATCATGCCCAGTGAGGGAGAAAGACAGGGAAGAATCTACATGAACATCATGTCTCATAATGAAGAAGTGTGGGGGGAATAACCTGAGAAGGAGACTTGTTGACCTGTGTTTTCCTAACCCATATGGCAAAGTTATTTGGGACTCATACAACTCATATGCAAAGTCATGTCTATTATATCCTCCATGAGAGTGCCACTTGATACAGATGATCACATGAAGGGTATGGCATTTAATACTAGACTTTTTTTAATTAATATAGATTTGTTACTGTTCAAAATATCCTTATCATAAGAATTTTATAACCTATTGAAAGGAAATAAACATCTAGCACAACAAAGATATTGCACATTTTTAAGTGTAAAACACCCAAAACCACAGGCAGATCGAATCTACTATAACCTTCACTTTAGAATTTTGGTTAGAATCAGGAATGGGCTAATAAAGCAAACCTCTCAAAACATCCCACTTACTGTGCTTTCCTTCACTTCACAAGATGGACTTGGACAAAAAAGTTTTTTTAGACTCAAAGTGAGAAATGTACTCTAAAAGTACTTCTAAAGAAGACAAATACAAAGGGATTCAGTAAAGTTAGCTCAAAGGAAGTCCTTCAGTTAAAGAACTGCCTCTATTACTAGAGTATTCAGAACACAGTAACCTTAATTTACAGGGTTCCTAGACTGCAATTATTTCAGTTACAGTCAAATGTTTACCACACACTAAAAGCACCTTCTTAAAAACGCCTCAAATTAACATGTCCATCAAAAGTTACCACATGATGAAACTGTACATACAGTTATGTTCACTTTACTGCTAGAATATTTGCTTTTTTAATTCAACAAACTTTTAGAGAGGCCAGTTGTATGTGAATTTGGGGTTACTGTTATATTGCCACATTAAAATAGAGAAAGTAAATATAATTTGACAGAAAAGCAGCTGCTAGTTGTTTTCTAAGTACTATGTTCTCAGAATGCCCCAAAGCACGCCAAGTGTCTTACCGTAAAGAGCGAGACCGACAGAATTTCTATCTCGTTGTTTACAGTCTATAGTAAGTCCTCCCCAACGCCCACAGAGCGTAACAAACACTAAACACACCAGTTGCACGTTTCACCCAGGGAAAGCAAGGGTACCGCCAGATTTCCAGCAGAGCTGAGCTGTCCCTTTCGCACAGGGCCGACGACCGCGGCGCGGGAGAGTCACGCCCGTGTCACCGGAGCGCACGGGCACATGGGCACTCGCAAAAGCCAGGGACAGACGCTGAGTAACGACTGACTGCCCAGCCCCGTGGCGGGGCTAGGGAGAGGCCTCGGGGAAGCGGGGAGAATACCTGAACCACAGCACCGATAGAGGGGACACGGCCGCCCCCCGCTGCCCGGCGCTGACAAGGCGCGCCC
>VWZY01000049.1:118194-196587 GCA_013399075.1 Chloroceryle aenea
GCAGACGGACCCTCCCCCCCCCCCAGTTTAGTGTCATCCACGAATTTACTAATGGTAGACTCAATCCCCTCATCCAGGTCATCAATAAAGATGTTGAATAGAGTAGGTACTGCTTTTCCTTTACAGAATACAGAAGTGACAAATGATCTTCCTTCACTTTGAAGAAGCTTCAGGTGGAACCCTGAAAAAGCTCAAGTTCTTCCTGAATATAGTTGCCCATATAGTACAGACAGCTGTCCATTTGTATCTCATATGTCTTCACTGCAGCACCACAATAATACTTTTTAAAACTGTTTTTTTTTGCAGGAATGTTTCAGTTATATTTTTCATCTCATTTCCCAGTGTATCTTCTCTTACTGTCAAGTGCTCTAGAGTCTACAAAGCTGCAGGAGCATTTGCTCTGCAGGTTTGAAGTCTTTTTGACTTTGCCATCTGATGGTGCCTCTGGAGCCCTGCTGACAAACGGCCCTTTTTGTCTTCTGAAGACTTCACTGCCTTTTGTCAGTCTCATGAAGAACAACAGACAGAATCTGCTAGTCAAGGTGTGGAGCAGTCCGTTTTGCTCCACCTTCCCCTGCAAAAGTTGGAGGTGGCTCCACAAGAAAAGGAATTCACACAAACCTGCTGCACTGTGCATGGCATGCAGTGGGGCTTTACACTGGACCCTTAAATTCAAGAGAGCAATGACTATACTTGCACAGAAATACCATAAGGATTTCAAGTGTCCTTTCATGTGTGCTCAATCTGTACCCATGCCATACTCACCTTTGTGTGGCTGGCAGAATAGTTTGTTGATACATATTTAGTTTCTGTGAGGGGATTTTCAAGTGAGGACAGATCAATTTGGTGTTGATGCTACTCAGAATCTGGGGTTTAGGTACTTTTTTTTTCCACATAGTATGACTCAGAGTTCCAGTCTTAACATCATTCCCAGAAGGCTAATACTTAGTGCAGAGAGCCAAGTTTTAAGTGAATGAATGCCTCTTTTATGTAGATTGAAGATGCAATAAGGAAGAGGCTGATGGAGACCCAGATGGTGTGTGGCTGGACCCCAAGTTCCCTATACAGTCAGTGAAAAAGTAAAAGACCTCTATAGGAGGCACTTACAGTCTGAACAAAAGCCTGCTCCTTGCTATTGAGTCTGTTCTCAGAATAGCATCAGCCTCAGATAATGTGCAATCTGAATTGCTCATGTCTTTTTTGAACTGGGGCATTTTCTGTGTTGTCCAGGTCCTTGTCAGATGTCAGAGAAGGTCTTCATACAGTCTAAATTTTCAAAGGTGAAGTTTAATTTGCTGTGATGTGTCAATTTTTATTTATTTCAAAACAAAGATATTCAGAAAGCCCTATTACCCAGTCTCTGAGAATGCAGCCCTGAAAGACATGTTGCTTACCCAAACACTACTAAGTTTTGAAAACTTTACTTAAATAATATTGTGAGCAGTCTAAGCCCACTGTGGACTACTCTTCTTCTAACCTCATCCTTTAGCTGGCACTGAGTCTTGAAACTAAAATGGTACTTAGAAATGTATTTAATAAAGAATAAAATCGGGCTGGAAGTTTTTCTTTACTTATTTTTAGATGAAAGTCCTCAATAATGCTCCAGTAAGGCTGAGACTAGCTGAAGGTGACATGTTTCATAAATCCTCTGCTTGCTTCAGACAGATATTAATTCCTACTCTTGAAATAGGAAAGCGCATCATCAGACAAAAAGCTCCAAATGTTTAAGATCACACTGACATAGTAATTTTGTTTGTTCAGCTGTCCATATCATGATAGGTTTGATCTGACTGCCCACTTATCTTATAAAGACACTTTACATTAAGTTCCTTATTTTTGTAAGCATATGTTTTAATACTCCTGCCTAGATAAAAAAGAAAGCAAAAAGACAAATGAAAGGAAAAAGAAGAAAGAGAAAGGCAAAGGGAAAGGGAAAAGAAAGGAGAAAGACAAAGAAAGATAAGCTTTGGTTTTGATTAACAGTGATTAGTGATGATAAAGCAAATCAGAAAAGCAGCAATGAGTTCTATCTAAATTTAAAGGCAGAGTCTTCTTCCTTCTTGAGTTCAGGTATTTGATCATTTTGTATTTGAATATGACATTTTCCACCTTCACAATTTACAATGACCAAAGGAAGGGTATTGACGGCACAGGAGAGTCAAACTACAAGATGAAATCATAAGCAAGACTGTCTGTGGTCATAAATGTCCATCTGAAGTATGCATTTGCAGGGGAGAGCAATCTGTGTGCTGAACAGTCATCAATGCATCAAAGCTCTTGAGTTACAGAGTTCAACTAGGAAAGTTCAATAAGGAAATATTATATCTCTAAGTCTCCACTTACCATGTGCAAACTGGCAATTTCCTGTGCTTATTACACATCCAAATTTGAGCAGGCATTCATGTGGAGGGCAGAGAACACACCTTTAACTCAAGCATTCCTCCTGTGCCCAGTTCATACATCAAAAGCTGAGGGGAGTTTCTCCAAGAAAAGGGTGCCACAACTGCAACTCTGACAAACATTTTATTTATCTTATTTTTGCAGCAGCTGAGATCTTCTCATGCTGTAAGTACAGAAAGGGGTCTGTGAAGAGACAGAAGAGGAGAAATGGGACCTATCTGATGGAGACACCTATGGCATTTTCATCCTAGTTCAGTATTTCTGCTAAATTTTTTCGAAGAAAAGCAAAGCAAGAGGATTATTTCTAAAATTCTTCAATAGTATTACGCTGTTACTCTTCTAGTTAAGAGACATTTCTAAATGTGTTTTATAGTGCTGTGTAAATATTTGACATTTCTTTTGTGTTTACTTGTTGGGGTTTTTTTTTAAACTCACATAGTTCCATATAATGACCCTACAGAGCCACTTCTTATGGGTTGGCATGGCTGCAGTTGTGCAAGTGGGAACAAATGTGCTTACCAGGAATGACAAAAGAGAATGTTTTCTTCATTACTTTGGACATCTTATGCCAGCATCTGTCTTGTTTGGCAGCTGCAGCTGAACCTAGACCCAGTTCAAGGCACAGGGGAAGGATGCCTGTGTTTTGTACACATCTCACAGCATGAAGGTCCTGCCTGCTGTTAGACGATGTGAGGACCTGTTTTCACTCAGACTGTTGACAGACAGCTCAACAGAAAGGTCCCATCGCAGAATGTTCAAACACTCTAAGCACATAATTAAATTCCAATCAGTTTTAACAGTCAAGTTCCAGACTGAGGTGCTGGTGTCTCTGGCCTCAATCCAGCAAAATACTTCAGTGCAGGAATAAAACTTTAGCACAGTGAATAGCCCTATTGCCCAATAAGTGGGAACTGCTCATTGCTTGAAGTTAGGTATGTGTTTGAGAGATTTGTTTGATGTGGCCACAGTGCCTCATGCTAAGTGCTGTGTTGAACCAGAGCCTAAATCCAGTTTACCATGTGGTGCCTTCTTGACATTGCTGATTACCTACCAGGCAGCCTTGCCCACTTAGACATGGACACCCTAATTTCCAAAGCAATGTTAAGCACTTTTAAATGCCACTTTCTCCTGCTAAACATTCAGTGGAAATTGCCTTTTGGACAGTCATGGTGTGGTAGATTTACATCAGAGCACTCCATCAGTCAAACTGTGAATTAAAAGTCTCTTCAATAGAAATTACAAGTGTCCTGGAGAATAGGAGAATATCATAAACATGTGAAAACACTGCACATACAGTCATACTCAGGAGATAAACAGCTATCAAAAACTGCTAGTAAAAATGTTGTCTTCTGCCTTTGGGAAAATCCTGCTTGTGTTTCCTTTCATCTTCATGCCTCACCTTTAAACACAGTGTAACTAGAATTTGGTCACTTGCCAGGGTTCAGCCAAGTAACAAAACATAAATCTCTTTTTATTAATTAAAGGGGAATCAGAAACAGCTAAAGTAGAAAAGTGAACTTATTAGCATGCTTTTTCTGCTCTTTTCCTTCCCAAGCATTCTAGGAACTCAAATTTTCAAAAAACATGATTGTTCAAATAAACTGTGGGGTGTGCAAGAGCCAACAGTATTCACTGCTGGTAAAACATTCCTAATAGTCCAGCAAAACCACTTTGGGTCATTGAAATTTGAACCGTGGCTGGAATATTGCTCATGCATTAAGGTACTTTTCCAAAGTCTAACACTTCCCGTGTTTAGATTACTTAACCTAGACACAGAGACCAAAATAGGAAGATAACAATTGTGTTTTCTTTTAGAAAAGCATAACAGATGAATACCAGGCTGTATAAGATTTAAGACATATTAAAATTTGCCAGGAGAAGAAAAAAAAAAAAAAGAGGTACATTAGTTATATGTTCTGTACTGTATTATTTAAAGCATATTTGATTTTTAGTTTTTGTACTATTAAATAAATACTTTTTACATAAAGTGTCTTCAATCAGTTAGTACTGTCTTGTACATTGAAAAAGTAAAGCCGTATAGGCCAGACTTCCAGGCACATAAATCCAACTGAACTCAGAAAAATGCTTTGGACAAATATATTATGATATAATTTGTAAGTATTATTTCAGTTTCTCTAGGATTCCAGAACTCATTTAATGTGGGTGCTCATGTTAACTGGTTTTCAATGTGTTGTCAATGTCAACACCTTTGTGCAACTGTCTCTAGTGTATTAAAGATATTGGTTATTACTCTTTAGGTAGTTTCAGATGTGATCAGATGGTAAGAAATTAGTATACTGTCCTATGCCTAGATACATACAGAATTATTAGCTATAAACACGTAAATAAACAAAACTCCACTTCAAAAAACGTGACTGTGTACGCAAAACTTTTACTGAGGTATCTCTATTTGCTTAGTAACCATAGTGGTAGATGTCACATTACCCACCAGAGGGAGCTAATACAGTCAAATGTAAGGGTATCTTTCACAGATGTAAACTATTGAGAGCTATTTAAAGGGTTATAAATGGATTTAAGCAGTTTTTAGCAGTTAGTGAATAGCTGGATGTAATGTATATTAGCTGGGAACTATAATATGTTTGCTTTTTTTCGTTGAAAGAATACCCCTTCTTGAAATTATTTAAAAAATAGTTGTTCACATTCTTCTTGGTGCAGACAACTTCATAAGGAGGTACATATTTCATATGTGGCTTTTTTCTGATTAGACACACAACCAGGGAGTGAGGTCCCTGAATAAGCCTAATTTTAGAACAGTATTTACAGGAGTATGTGTGAATGTGCCTCTGTCTTCCATAAATATTAACACGTGCCTCTTTTTTTTTTTTTTTTTGTACTGACATCTAATCAGGTGTACTTGCAGAACATGAATACAAAAGAGTCTGACCACAAAAAAGACATTCAAGGTTTTTATCAGGTAATGTTTTTCAATGATGCATTTACTTCTGACTACTCTTAAAAGTTCAAGAGTGGTTGACTTATTTCAGCTATCCAAGCACAGCAGAGGACTGTGACAGGAAAAAATCAAATTAACAAGCTGGGGAGAGCACTGTGATGAAATGGCTGTGAAGAAAGCCTGTAGGCACAGGGCAGTCTGAGTTGTTCACAGAGATGTGTCATATGATTGTAGAAAAAGTAACAATACAGACGTATAAGTTTTCTGATTGCAGAACATCACATCAGTATCCCTTTATGTGGGTAACTGGGGATCTAGTTAATAAAAGCACCAAACTAATTGTGCAATGAAAGCAAAAAAAGCCCATTACTGATGATGCATTTACTTCAGTACTAAAGTGTTATAGCTGTGCATCTAGGATGTAATTTATTACTTTTTAATGTAAATACAGTAATTGATATGGTGTTTGGCTCAATGATTCTTATGGGTCCCTTCCAACTTGAGATATTTTGTGATTCTATGATTAGCAGAATAGAGTCATATACTGGTACTGGATACCAGTATATGCAACCATCTACAATGCTGTGAGCATGTTTATCCCAGTATAGCTCTGTTGAGGCTAGACATACTGGACAAAAAAATAACCTTAATGAAGTAAATATTCCAGTATAAAATGTTTGTGTAGACTAGGCTTGGAAAAGCCTTGGGAAACATCCAAACAAAAGCTTCTTAATGTTGAGCTACGGACAACAGACTGTACATCCCACTGGTGCAAGTAATAAAAATCAAAAAATCAAGCAACTAAGACGCACAGCTCACTCACCAGTTCCTCTTCCTAGCTGTGACTAGTTCCTTTCCATTACTTACAGTTCTCATATCATTTTACTAATTCTGAGCACACAAGGCAGAGTCTGGCATCTGGCTGCACATTTGTTACATCAGCACACACATCCTCATTTCATTTCCCTAATTCCTGTATTAAAATGTAATACAAAAATCAGATAAATAACTAAATACACAGACCACCTGCTGTGATAGTTTCCTAACCAGTTCACGGAAAGCAAGTGTATCTCACAGCAAGCACCTGAAGGTTGGCAGAGTGCCTTGCTGCCATGTACCAGCACCAAATCACAAAACGTGCTACTGTAACGTTTAGAAACTGTCTCAAGCACATGGTGATCATCAGACCACATCATGAGATCACCAGTCAACTGGATCTGAGTTCAACTGATGCTGCTTACTCAGTAGGGGGTATAGATGCATGGGTTGTGGTCGTGAGGAAATTAAAGGAACAGAGGTTTAGAAGTGGGAACTGATGATCACTGTGTAGAAAAGCTGAGTGACTCATATGCTAAATCTTGTGCTTTCTACAGTGTGAACCATTGGACTGTGCAGTCTATAAAGCCTGGGTCGAGGTTAACAATAATTTGTGAATTATTGTCATCTTTCATTCATATGGATATGAGTAACACATGACATTCCTTGTAAGAAGAACTGTAGAACATAGAGGTGACTGGCACTGTCCCAAGCAAGGTAGATCTTTTTATTTTGATTCTTGTAAAATAATCATCTTTGAATTTAAAATGTTTGTTGCACAATATTGGTGGTCATCTGAAGGACCATCTCAATAACTCCCAGTCTAACATTGCAAAACCAAGGGATTCGGTGGAGGAAAGTGTAAGGTTGAGGTTACCCATCCAACTCTGCCTTAATGTGCACTGTGGTACAGTTGTGCAGTCACAATGTTTAGTCTTGTCCCAGAGAAGCCCAGCAGGATGAACAACAAGGACCATCTGTCTTTTCAGTCCTTGTTCAGTAATAGACCTAGGCATTCATTGTTGCACACCTTCCAAGTCTGTCAAGAAGATAATTGATAGTTTCATTGTCGATTTTCCAAGGATGGTCATCACCATATTATCCATCCATATACATGCCAATACACTCTCACAGGAGAGAGAAGACTCCCAGGTCTGTGAGTGCTCATGAGGGCTGTGGGTACTCATGTATGTCTGTGAAACTATGTGCATGGGAGAGAAAAGTCACTCCAGCACCCAGGTGTTGTCAACTCTCCTCACAATTCTGCTGGTCAAGGTCAACATTCCTCCTGCTGTGTCACTGCCTGGACCAAACTACCCTTCCCTGGAACCCTCTTCTTCAATCATTGCACATCTTGCACCCTTCATGGGAAGAGAGGCAAGGCTACTCTAGACAACAGTCTCCCTCCTCCTTTAGACACTTCCATCTCATGTACTTAACAAGCAAAGAATTTTATGCAGGAAAAAGCACCAAGTGACTCTATGACTAAGAATGGAACCAGCTTGTTTCTGCAAGCTGGTCTGTGACTGGAGTTTGAGCAGCAAATGGACAGGTGCCAGAGCTCCCAGCCACATAGCCCAGAGAAAGACTGAGAACACCTCTGTGTCATACCCTTGTGTATTTATATCCACTATGAACAACCCATAATGCTTACAAAAGCTTAGATGGCAATAAAGCCTTGAAAGGGGGGAAGTATGACAGACTTCCAAAAATCATTAATTCACAAAAAACAGACAGAATAAAGACAATCCTGGAAAGGGAAACATTAAACATAAGCTGCAGAACACAAACTTGCAGGTCCTTACATTCCAGAGTTTTCAAGTGTAAAATCACCCTAGCCTCTGGCTGTTTCAAGACTGCATGAGTCATATCCTTGCTAACTGGAATACTTAAATTGAGCTTGTTCAGCATTTGTTACGATGGAAGGAAGTTACTTAGTAATAATAGGAAATGGAAAGCACAGGTCTTGTTTTTTTAAACCCATGTACTTCACTGTTTTCTGAAGTGGTCTTCGGCAAATGTGTTTGTCATTGCAGTGGCATGATTACTTTTGCTAACCTGAATAACCTGGATGATCACAAGAAATACATTTTACCTGTGTAACAGACTGTATCTATGTAGCTATGTGCATTTAGAAACTTCTTTTGTCTTCTGAACCTTTCAACGTGTCTTTTTTCCTTGCCTTCTGACCGCTGGTGCATTGCCTGCAAGAGCCTCAGGATGCAGCACTGTTGTTTTGCTGAATACGACTGCAGTTGTCACAGGCTGTAGTCAGAAGTTACAAAACTGAACATTTTGTTGGCAGCTGAACTCGAAGGCTGCAACTGGCATCTAAGTTCTTAGGTGAAACACATTATAAAAATGTATTTGAAATAATAGTATAAAATTCTTCTTTACAGTGCTATACTTACAATGGACCTAGCTAGCAGACCAACGTAAGGTCTCCCCTTAAATACCCAAAGAACTCAAATCATATTGTCTATTTGGAAAATAAAGGATAAATATGAGAAACAAATGTTTCTTAAAAAACTTAATTTCAACTACTGAGTCAGCAGCAGTTTGAAGCAGTATCTAGAGAAAAATTCAGCATGTCAAAATTGAAGATTTATTGGATATGAAAATATTATTATGCTCTTGATAAAAAACAATAAAAAGATGGATGATAAATACAGCGGCTACCTCTCAGAAGGCTGTTCTAGCCACTTTTACTCTTTGCAACACTTGAATGATTTTCTGCATTTTAATTTTACTTGCCTATGAATATTTTTGGAGAATGTCATTTATCTGTCCTTCTGTCTTTGCATCCCATTTCACTGCTGTTTTTTCTTTAAAGATTTGCTTTCATGAGATACTTCTTTTTTTCCTCCTCAGTACTTCTATTTCAGTTTTACTCCTCTGTATTTTGATGCAATTTCTCTGAGTCACTATTCTCAGGCACATGAACATCCATGATGGCAGGCAAATATATTGATACAAAGCTGTTATTTTAACTTTAACCATGAATAAAATTAGGAAGAAAATATAATTGCAAATAGCTACAGTCCAGATTAAATACAGATCTCTGACTTCAATTAGTTTTGCGTATTTTAAGAGTTCCATATTTATCTAGGCTGTTAACTGGACCACACCACAGACTGGTATCTGTACACCTGTAGAAGTGTTTGCTGATGAATTCCATAGTGGTCAGTGTCCATAGGTTAGAAAAGTCATATTCCCTGTCTACTCTCAAATTGCTGTGTATCACATATAATGTCCAGCTTTTCTTTTTTACATGACTTTGGCTCTCCCTCAGGTTTTTATTAAAGAGTATGATCTGATATTAATCTGACATCTAAAATGTAATGGCTTCACTTAAATGGAAAATTTTATGGTAAACAAAGTTATCTGTAAGTACAGTTCTGCTGCCTAATCCATCTGCATCCAAAGCCAGTCTGATAATGAAATAATTTTATGTACTTTTTTCAGTTTCCAGTTAATTCACTGAAATCACCAGACTGACTGACATTTGCAAAGCTAGCTAGAGAAATCTGTGTCTAAATCAACAAATTAATTTTGAAAATGACAATTCTGTTCTTAAAAACACATAAATACAGATAAAAATAATATAACCCAGCTTACACAGCATCCTGTGCTCAAAGCAAAACCCTTAAGTCTGTACAGGGCATGGTTCCCTTCAGCGCAAAACTCATACAAGGTTTTCCAGTGTTCTTAGGCTTGACATTACAAGTGGTTTTTTTGTTAATTATGGAGTTTGTCTCCTCAGCTTTCAGAAGATAATAATGAAAATTGGACCCTCAGATAACAATGTAAGAGCAACAAATGAATGCAGAGCATTCTGCCTCAGCAGTGCCAGCCAACAACGTTGCCACTGCTCCTGCAGCTCAGAAGTGGAGACGAGGGTGTCCTCTCCCACTACCTCGTCATACTCTCCTACTGTAACGTCAGGTGCTTGTAGTAACACAGAGCCTGCCTTCACACAGAGAATACTGTAGACAGGTAGCCCAGAGAAATAAAGGGCAGATTGTATTTTTTTTGTGCCCTTTGCAGCTGGAATTACTGGGGAACATTTTGGTGCCAGAAGATTTTCCCAGGAATTGTTCTTATTAACATAAAATCCCACTTTTATAATAAAAACTTAAAGCTCTGGTAGAAGTCTTAACTTCATAGTTTCCAATTGCTAAGGCACATTTCAGTACTAATGACACATCAAGTTGAATTCCAGCCTCATGAAGATGTAATGACCTGCATCTGTCAAGCATAGTTAAAAATACAGGGTGATTTAAGAACATCCAGAACATAAAATGGCTTTTCTATATCCACTTTTAATGAAAAAAATACTGTATGAATAGAAACAGAAGTATAACAAAGACTTTTCAGTTGATCTAGGAAAATACAGGGATAAATAGAGCAAATAAAACTAACATTTTACTTCCAGGTTATTTGTATATCATGGAACTCCTGTCCCTGTTTAAGGCACTTAGGTTTCAAAACAGACCGGAAAATAAGAACAAAATACCCTCATGGTACTTTTACTGACATATTCTCAGTTGAAACTATAATGATAGTATTCATATATTAATTTTTCATTTCTTGTGTGCCAAAAGTACAATAGAAAGACTCTCAAGCTATATTTATGCTTGAGGAAGTAAAGTTTGATCTCATCTGTTTCCTTTTAATTTCATAACTTGCAAATTATTACTGGCAGTAGATTTTTTTGCTAAACAGCAATTATGGGTTTTCGTTTTTTAATGTGCAATGTCTCAGTGTTTATGCAACAACGTAAAGTTGACATGGGATAATGAAATGTAGTTTTTAGCAGTGAGAAGATCTGTTTTAAGATAACTTTCAAAAACTTAGGCATGAGCAAAATAAGTAAAAAAATCTTCACCAAACTAAAATTAACATACATGTATTCCATATATTAACATTGTCCCTGCTGTATGACTTAGTATGGTCCAAATTCCCACCACAGAGACTATTTATATAATTTTCTAGTGAGTCCATATCTTCTTAAATTGGAAGAAATATGTTTAGAAGAGAAACCTGATCTAGTAGAACATATAATGGGGATAGATTAACTTCAATTATGTTACTTGAAATAAAATATCCATTATATAATGGATGAAATATCCATTATATTAAGCTACTGGCTGGCAAGCATTAAATCAAATATAGACTTCTACATACTCTGTATCTGTAGTAAAGTATTATAACATATTAAACAGATTAAAATCTCTTTCCAGCACAGGACGAATCCTGTATAAACTGCCTCACATAAGCTTGTTGAGAGTTATGAGGACCCCTGTCTTTTTTGGTACTGTATTCTGAGCTTTTCCAGTTGCTCTACACACTGTGTCTGGGCCAGCTTCAATGTTCGGTTCTCCTCTGTCAGTTCTGCATACTCCTTAGCCAGCTGAGCAGCATCCATGCTTTCTTTTTCCACTTCTTCCAGCCTGGCAATCAGCTCCTTTCTGATGATTATAAAAAAAACCCAAAGATTAAAAATGACAGTCTGCAAAAATTTGTCATCATGTGTTAGGTTAAAGCTGGACTATGGGTGATTAACATGCTGTTTACCTGGACTCTTGTGAAACAAAGACCTAGAAAGCTATTCGTTAGAGTCCTCTTTTTCCCTTTAAAATACGAAGCTGCCAAAACTTCTGATAGGTTTGCTGTTCAGCAATCAAACCTGAAAAATGCTGAGGACCTTCAAGTATCTCTATCTTCGGTAAGAGTTGAACATGCATTTCATGGGTGAGAATCGAGTTCCTGGAGACTACATGCTAATATTTTGCCTAAAGAAAAACAATTCAGTTTTTCTCTCAGTACCAAACATGTATGGAAAAAAGTGATGTGTTTTTTTTTTTTTATTTTGTTTGGTTTGGTTTTCTTTTGTTTTTTTGTTTCAGTGGGTTAGCTTTATCAGCAGGTTTTGTGAAGTATACCCGATTTCCTTTTCTCTGATACAAAAAAAAAAATATTCTAGTAAATACTAGGTATGTGAATCTGAACTACATGTATTGTTTCTATAATGTGTTTATGCTTATGCCTTAGCCCTGCTGCAGAGGAGGAATGATAGAGCTGCAAACTTGACTCCTCCTGGTCTTTAGAAGAGCAGACACAGGCGGGGATTCGAGCTGTTGCTTCTTTCTGGATGGAGTCACACAGTGCCCTTTATTCCCAGAGCTTACCCAGAGCTGGAGTCTCCTGTATAGCATCAACTGAAATTACCTCAGCACAAGTTAAGATAAAAGAGGCCTGAAAACAAAACACACTGAAGGCATGAGTAACTCACAGGGTATCTAATCTCTCTCCACTTAGTTACCCAGCAGGCTAGCCTGGCCTCTGCTTTTTTTTCCTCTTTATGTCAAATCATTTATTCGCCCTTGCTACAGGAAGTCTCTTCTAAAAGGTTCTTAGTTCTTTTGATCATTCTATCTCAGAGATTAGTTAATCTTTAACTGTTCATACCCCTGTGACTTTATTTCTCAGTCATGTCAAAATAATGCTTGTAGATCATCAGTGGGAAGCCTTCCAAGTGGATAGTTTTTGCAGCAGTCTTTAAAGGACACCTCTTGTCAAGCTAGACCAGTGTTTCCAGATAGGAAATTCTTGCAGATCAGTAATTCTATTGCCACAGGTCAGAGTATTCATGAAATGGTAACATTTCAGTATTTGCTGATCACTTAGATTACTTATAACTGCAAAACTACCTCTTACAGCAGCAAAACTGTAAGCACCTGGGTTTTGAAAAACACTTCTATCTGGCTTTCTTGTAGGATTGGTCTTCCTCTGTCTTTACTACAGCTTTCAGTGATAGCAAAGTTTGCACATGGTTTAGCTGACTGTTTACAGTCACAATTACTGCAGATCAAGGAGTCACGAATAAGAAGAGACCCCTGTACCACTCATTCCTCCCAACTGTGTTTCCCATACCAAAAAAAAACCAAACCAAACCAAACCAACAACCCTCCCCCCCAAAGAAAAGGGAAGAGATAGGGTCATTACAATAGTTTTAAATAATCCAAAAATTGTAGCATATAGAAATCCTCCAGTAGGTAAATACGTTGGCTTTGTTTTATATCACTGAGGTAATACATAGCAGCTACGCTGCAGCGAAGTCACCTCGCTTTCCTTTCACCAGATGCATGCAGCATATTCACTCAGGTCTTCAAGAGAAAATATTGAGTGTATTTTTGTTCAGCAGAATTCTATTAACAATTGTCATAATAGAGTTGGGTTTTTATTTTGGTTTTTTTCTGTTTTTTTTTGTTTGTTTGTTTGTTTGTTTGTTTTTAAAGCAGCAAGCCAGTAACAGATTAATTTCTCTTTGTTTGGGCCATGGTAGATCAACCAATTTTTAGATTGTCCAGGATGAACTGATCTTGCTAGCCAGTTTGATATTCCAGTTGCTTTTAGTGGGCTGCAAATAATAACTGCACATATGCTTTAGAGAGTGAGAAATGGATTTATAAGCAATGAGATTTTACAGGTCCAGCAGCTTTAATCACTCCAGTCTCTTAAGGCTTCCTCTAGAAGATTTTTATCTCTTGAGACCAAAAGAGAGCTTCAGCAATATTCTTTACAATTATTTTACTGATGCAATGCTGGAGTGAAGGATTAAATTAAGCTCTTTCCAATTACAGACTCTTGACTTAGAACTGTTCCAAAGAAATTAATTCAGAATCATTCTTCCTTACTTTTCTTACACTTACGTTGTTCTTAAAGGGATTTGCAGTGAACACACTAATAAGTAATCAGAATCTTAAAAGCAGGTAAACCTTTTCCAGAGGAACTTTTAGTATGTGTAAAAGAAAGTTACTAACTACTCTATTTGGATTTGAGCCCGGAGTGGCACAGACAGACAGCGTGCAGACTCTGACAGCTCTATTAATGAATGTCAGTTCTGCTTTGATAAGATGAGGCTATGTGCTGGCATGGCTTTCGTGCTGCTCTCCAGTAATACTCAAGCAGCAAAGATTACTTTTTTCCCCCTGGGATTTAGCTTTGCTACTAAACAAAATATAAATGCATTAAACCCAAAATATACTTATTACTGTAGTCCACATTCTAGGACCTCCCTCACAGAAAGCAATTTGCTTGCACTGAGGTAGTAAAATTGTCGACTTCTGAGTCAGCAGAACCTTCTTATTCCCTTCCCATCAAGATCAACACCTGTTTACAGGGTAGGGTGATGTTTCAAGCAAATACTGCCAGACTGCCACAGACATCTAAAATTAGAGTACCAGGGAATTGCTAAATGTTATGAATGGTGTGGTTTACGAAGCTCATAAAAGGATGTGGACAGTAACCAACATTTGCTTCTGATCTAATCCAGGATTTGAACTTAGCTTCCAGAGGTTAAAAGAACACCATACTAAGCTCTTGCACCATCTAGCTTTTGTTATGGATGCTTAATAAACAGATCTAGCACTGTGCAATCTGTGTTTTCTGTTAATTGTTACCCAGAGTTTAAATATTAAACGGCATTGATAAGGTATTTTCTAAAATGATGCTGCAGTACTTGAAGCTTTGAGGCAATGTGTAATGTACACTTCAAATGTTCTTTTTCAGGGAGAGGTTTGGGTGGGAGGGGAAGACAAGTGTGATTTGCATTGTAAACCAATAAACCACAAGCCCTGCCAGAGCAAGAGAAAAACCCAGCACGATTTTAGGGAAATTATGTCTCTTGTTCTGGCCTTAACTGACCATGCAGAGAACAGATTTCCTTTACAGTAGTAGTCAACAATGATTGGACTCAATCTTAAAGGTCTCTTCCAACTTAAACAATTCTATGATTCTGTGAATAAATACCAAGAAAAGTGACAGACAAAGCAGATAGATTCATCTGCAGATAAGTGTATTTGAAAATGGACTGGACTCAAGGAAAATAGTTTCTGCAGTGCAAAGAGGCAGTCTTGGCTTCCTCCTGTTGTGAACAATGCATACAGGATCATGTATCTGTGGTACTACACAGTTCTTCCCAGCTAACACTTGTCTGTGTGTTCTGGTAGCTGTAAGGTCATTTACTCCTCCCATAATTGACATGGCTTTGACATCAGGAGGAATCATGAAACCCTGTAATTGCTGTCTGAGAAGAGGGCTCTTGTGTGTTAGAAGTCTACTAATTAATTTCTAAATCAAAGAGGGAGCCTGTTTTAATGTAGATGAAAATATGTCTCAGGTGCCGGCACATAAAAGGTCCGTAAGTATTCATCACTGTAATAGGGCAAGCTGAGGTTTCTCTTTCTATTAGAAGAGATCTCATTTCCACTATTTGACAAGTAGCATATATTTTGTATACATGCAAGATGATGAAAGATCGGGTCTAGAATGAGAAAATTATTGAGATAAATGTTTGCCTTTTTGGTTTACGCCAATCTTTTTCTGCAGTATTTAAAAGTCTGAAATCTACTTGTCTTAACGGTGTTGGGACAGACACTCCAGAAACAGTGTACCTACCTGGACTTGAGACCTTAGAAACAGTCCTATGGTCATGAGAGCATGATAAAGTATACAGAAGGATCCCTCAAATTTAAGCAGACATCCCCCCTGCATGTCTACTGTAACGTGTAAAAGAAGGAGAAGAAATCATATCCATTGCAAAGAAAAGGAATGATCCTAAACCAGGTGGTGATCAAGTGATGTTTTCTAGAGAGTTATATTAGAATTGTCTGGGGGAGGAAAAAGAGAAAACCAGCCGGTGCTAAGAATATAAGATATAGCTAGCAACCATGGCAACTCTAATATTTAACTACATAATCCAGGGTCATTATCTAGTAATAGCAATATAACAAGTGCTCAAAATAACCAGTCATTGCATCCCTTCCACCCAAACTTAGATACCCAAAACCATCTGTTATGGAAATACATGTGTGTTTCTGGAACATAAATTAAATTACATTCTGTGACCTAAATGTGGTGTGTTCTCACTTCCACACCCTTTTCTTTCTTTTCAATGATGTCTCCCATTCCAGAGTGATTTTGTGCCTTGTACTACATATTGCTGGCCTAAATGGGAAGATTGTGAGTGAAAACAGCAATCAAAGATATGATTATTTACATTAGCAAAAAACTGTACCAAAAGTTCTTTTAAATTCTTCCAATTTCTTGCTTCTATTTGTTCATCTTTTTCCTAAGTAACTTATTTTCCTTTTTTTTGTATTCGCTTTGTCCTTTGATTTTCCTCTGTTTGAACCTGCAACCTCCATTTCTCTCTCACATTCTCCATTTTCCCATGAAATAGTTGCCTTCTCTCCCACTCCCAGACTAGTACATTCTCTTGCCATCTGCATTGTGTATAAGAGAAAGGGGTAAATAATAAACTCTGTTCTTGCCCTGGTGAAAAGCAACTCTTGTCATTTCAAACCACTGCCTTTCTAAGCTTCAGCCATACTTAATCTTCACACTACAGTAACTGAAAAGTCAAGCTAAGAAGAATTAAAAGCCTTTGAAAAGATGCAAAAGAGTAAATATTTTTGACTATGTTAAAACAATGTTATTCAAATTGATGTTTCTTAAAGGTGTCTCCTTTAGAAATATACCTGCATGGATTATTTCATGCCTAAAAGGTTACACTGAAGTTTGGAGGGTGGAACAAAACTTGTTTAAAGTAGAATGAATACTACTCCATTTCTTGTTTTACTGAAAAGCTCCAACACTTCTATGGACATTTATGTTAGGTTAACTTAATGTTATTTCTTCCTCCTGGCTAACAAGTAAAAAATGTCTGCTCAATCCATTTTCTGCTCTTTTCCTGACAATTACTATCTTCAGCATTCTGTGTACACAGTGTACTATCAGTAGGCACCACAGATAAAGGCACTGCCAGGTGGGACTTGACATTTCAGTTCCACAGGTGAGTGGATCTGTGTAGAGGAAGTTCAGAGGACTGGGGGGGTATCATCCAACAGAAATTCTGTTTGCCTTCAGCCAAAATGTATGGTGAAGAACACTACACAGATTGTTTGTTTCCATTACAAGGTATGAAACTTTATCTTTTTCCTTTTTTTTTTTTTTTTTAATTCAAATGTAGAAGATAAAACATCTGCAAGAGGGGCAAATTTCAAAAACATGCAAACTCCATCTTTTCAGTTGGATTGTAACTGGTTTTGAGGCTAAAACTTGTGCACCTCATCAGACTTCTTAGAAAAGTCAAAGCATCCTTCCCTTCTGAGAATGGAATATTCAATACCACCCCAGATGTTGTAATACACTCTTCATTCAGCGTATGCTACTCCATTAACTTTCTTTAACTTTCAAACTGTAACTGTTGAGAGCATATTTTAGGTATGACTTAGTGATTATTAGACCAAAAATCTCTTTTACTTTTTGCTTACTCCTTCACCTCCACACTTAAACTCTCTATCTAGTTTTACGTAAAAATCAAGGTTAATGTGTTAGAGTTGTGTATGCTCGCATGTGTGCAGAAGTAAGTGTGTCCTAATAACTTTTTAATTCACCTTCCAATTTCAACCAAACTTCATGTCGTAAAGAGGCCCCAGAGAGATTCTGAAAGGTTTTATAAAAGCAGACTGCTACAGAAAGGAAAGACCCCAAAGGAAAAAGGCATTATCATGAGATCTCCTCCAAAATTACAAAATGGACATTCTACCTGCAGTGGCAAGTAATAAATAGTTCCTATCTGTAGGAAAAAAAACCAAAACAAAACAGCTTCAGTTGGCACTTGCAGCTTTTTAAACCTCAAAATCAAATAACCACAGTGCACCAATCTGTAGGAAATTATACATCTTCAATCCCAGTGCTTGTAGGACCACTTCTTCAGACTAAAAAGGCCACTCTTGTTTTAACATGTTTACTGGGACATGAAGTCTTCTAAACAGTAGCAGTGGTGGAACCTTACTCACATAATTCCACTGTTGACATCCACCAATGATATGAAGGAAAATTCCAGCCTGAAGTCCCTTATTTCGTCCAAGATAACCACTGCTGAGAGGCTGACTCATCATTTGAGCTCAGGTACACAATTTTGTATATGTATCTGACATTGCCAAGGTGCAACATATTTCTAAGTCAGCTAGTACCACAGACTCCATAGATAAATAAAAATGCATTCAAATGCTTTTTTTAAAAATTATTCTAGTAAATGCAAATATCTATATGTGAGTCCAGTTTTCAGAGGCTCCAAGCATTCTTCATAAATGTTTGTAACTGATTCGGGGATGTGTCAGTAATCATAATGAATTCATATTAATAGATTCTAAAACCCAAATGATCTAAAGTGACCTTTTTTGTTTATACATGTAAAGTTAGGTGCTTAAACAATCATTTAATATTTTATAATCCGCTTGGAATTTCAGAGAAGACAAACACAGTTTTCATTGAGTTCACCTAGTTTCTAAATACACATGTAAGCAGCTTATATTAGACAACCAAATTTGAAAAATCATTGAAAAATTGTTAGAATTAATTACCTTGTATACATCTTTTTAAAAACACAAATTACTTTTGATTGGCCAAGTTTAATTTACAATAAATCAAATGCAAGTGCTGGGATAATTTAGTGTTAATCTCTTCTGGTTATTTTTTCTCCTTTTTTAACTTTTGTGCCAGGCTGTCAGCAACTGAGTGCCATGCAGCTCCCACAGTGGAAGTGAATTTGTAGTGGGAAACCTCTATTAGCTCCAACACTTTAGGCAATAACTAACAATATTGTGCCTGTAGCCATCAACCCCAGTAAAGACAAGTCTCATTTTCTTACCCTGTATAGTTGGGATTCAAGGACATCTTTGGCTACCTTACTTGTAAGACTACAGGATGTCACCAGTTTCCCTGCCATCAGCTTGCTTCTGCAGCTGAAAGGTCACATACATGCAAAGTTATCTGAACTGCATGGTCAGCTGTGCAGAGGTTTCTATGAAAATGAGACAGCAGTCCACCTTCTACTAAAAGCCCACTCTTCAGCAGAGTCCTTTTGACCCTTGTTTCTATATTACAAATGTTTCTTTTCAAGCAGCATTTGGAAAAATCATGGTCTGGTCTTAATTTTCATAAGTCTCAGAGACTGATACTGGGGTTACTCTCACTGAGGAAGGCAACACTGCTTGAAGTCACCTTCAGTGTGAATGTAAGATTAAAAAAGGATTTTAAATAGAAAGCTTACTTGGCAGAAACTGTTGTTCTTTGAGGTTCGTTGTCTGTTTAAAATTTTGACTACTCACCCTCTTTCCTCTCTCTGAATTTCAGGTATCTTGTGGAAAGGGACCAAGAGTCACAGAGCACACTTTGACATTTAATAGGCATGTAAAGATGACAGGAGTATGAGTGTAGGCCACAGAAAAGAAAAAAGTCTCCAGTTTATGCACTTTGGATATGAACACCTACAATGTCAATGTACATAAGGACAATGCACCTCACAGAAAAATGTTTGTTAATATTGTCAAGTACTCTAAACCTAAATGAGGATCCATTATGTTTGTCATTAAAATGTGTAAAGTTAAACTGAAAAATACTTCCCTAAAACTAAAAAGAGGACTGGCACCGGCTGAATGAGACTGTTATGTGACGCAGAGGATGTCAGTTAGGGTTTTAAGGGTCATCTGTATAACCAAGAGCCATGAATGATGACAGCGCTGTGTCCTTAGTAGCCTCAGTTGATCCTATGGGGCAATGACCTAACTGTTGTGCTGTACTGTTTCCATCAGGCAGAGGTATGATGTCAGAAAATATCATGTGACAACCTCATGTTTAAAACAAGATTTTAAAGAGAGAATATCCAAGAGTAAATACTTCAGGAAAGTTACTCACTTTCTTTCTTCCAGCAGAGCAATTTCTTTCTTGACCTCATGGTACTCTTCTGCTATTTTGCAGTGCTGTTTGTACACCTGCATAGATTCCTTAGAGTCATGACAAGGAGGCAGTGGCTTTAAGAAAGAAGAAGAAAGAAAAATATACTGCTTCTGAATGAAACATTAGGAAACCCCACATGCTTTCAAAGATACAATATTTATTTTAATTCCTGTCAGAACAGTTAAAGATTATTTTTCCCCACTCTACTACTGCAGGATATGGCCAAATATTCGTAGCGATGGCCTTTCATGGAAGGGAAAAAACACTTCCCTGCATAAGAATATTCATAAACCTTCAAACTTTGTAAGGATTTTTAGAAATTTCCTTGTCAGCTTTGCAAATTATCCCTGAATATTGTTCAAAGAAAGATATCTCCCTTATGCCCCTCTTTTCAGTTACTGTGATATAAGAATGCTAAAGTTGGTCAAACACATAAAATAGATGAGCTTGTTTTTACAGCAGAAATGCAGCACTGGGCAGAAGGGTGATTTGAGTGCAGACAAGCTCTTATTCTCCAATTCTGCAAAATGAGAAGAAAAGACATGGGAAAATATTCACTTAACACTCTTCTTCATAGATGCAATGCTTATTCCAGTTTATTACTAAATGGGACAGGACTGTGAATTGTGACATTAGGGCTGATTCTGCTGGGCTCGAGAGGAGTTACTCTGCTGACTCCAGTGCAGCCAAAATTTTCTATCCCAGCAATGCCTCAAGCTGTAAGTAGTTTGCTCAAGATCATACCCAGTTTCTCCACAACTCTATTTCCTGTAGAAGAAGGGGATATACAGATTTAGCAGACATGTTACAGGAGTTAAATCAGCTATATTTGCGAAGGGTTTTAAATTTCCATGAGAAGTGCAGGTCACATTAAGAGTAGAAGGATGACAGCAATTAAATAAAAATCATGTGAAAAAGACACAGTGAAAGCAAAAGCACTGTACCCACAAACCTGAATACCAACATTACTGCAGCAAGGTTTTGTTGTTTGTTTTTTTTTAATGCACACTGGACGTATTAAATGTGATAAGTAAACCCCCTCTATCCTGGGAATCCACATGTTAATTTCCACAAAGATTTCGAAAAAACCCAGTTTGGTTAAATGTCAGTGGTTTTTATTCCTTAAAAATAATGCAACTTAATTTGGGCTTCAGACTTGACTGTAATATTTTGGCTACAGCCCTTTCAGGAAGTGTAGTATTTTTAAGTTATTAGCCATGAATCAATTGACTGTAAATGAACTCCAAATAGCATGCTTGAGCCACTTGTTTGAAGCAAAAGGAAGCACTTAAAATAGTTCCTTTACTGTCCGCTTAAAGAACATCCAATTGCCTTTCACAATAGAAGCAGATCATTTTTTATTTCTTGTTGTCCTACTTTGACTCTTCTCTGTAGTATAGTATTACTTCAATGACATTGTTAGGAAAAGAAAAGCACAACTCTCCAGATTTTTCCTATTTATCTTGCAAACCTTTGTTTAGCTAAGTTAGGGAATTTAAATTTTACATATTCAGAAACAATGATAAAAATATTTTTATCCAGGAGGCAATGTAAGCTGGAATCATATGTATCCCAATATACAAAAGTAATTAATATATGTACCTTGCAAGTACATGTAGATGGTATGTGGTATTCTAAATGTCTAAACATATGTTTCTGAATGTAAAAATGCTATGGCAGAAATGTTTCAGAGCACATTGTTTCATTCTCTCTGAGCTTGAAGAAACTGGGAACCCAAGGACTTGATGAACCTGGTACCTAGGAAAGGGCTTTTAATTGCATTTCAATGTGGATGAGCAATAGCACCATTCATATAGCCACTCAAATAATAAGCATAAATTTAACAAGACAGAATATAGAAGTCTCGGTTCTCTAATCCAAGAATGCAAGGGTGAGCCAAAGCAGCATCTCTGGTATCTACCAGAGATCAGCAAACAACAAATGCATCACAATAAAACAATTTTGAACAGTACCCAGAGAAAGTCCCCAAACAGTGATACTTCCAAAGACAAAAACCAAAACAAAACAAAACAACCACACCTTGCTTTTGCTTCCAACTTAGTTTCCACAAATCTAGCTGGTTTAAACTAGTTAAAAAATTTAAGCAGCATTCAGTTTCTATATTCCAGCTTCCCACTCAAAAGATATATATAGAGAGCTAAAAATTATCTAGTCATGCTGAGACTTAGTATCTAATTCCCACTTAGAACCAGTTGCTGACTTTCAAACCCCTTCCTTTCATTGTTTCTTCTTCAGTGTTCTTTTTTCTTACATTGATATTTTATTACTCAAAACAAACTGACAACAAAAGATAGAATGGGTTTACTAATATTGAGTTCACACAGTTCTTTTCAATCTTGTCTGATGCTATTAAGCACTACATCAAGAACTTTTTATATTTTGAGTGCATTATTACTTTAAAATGTAATATATGATAACATTTTTATATGACTAGATGACTGGACACTTTGGTTTTCTCTTTTGTAATTTTGAAATTTCTAAAAAAGGCTTTGGAAATAGTACCTACAGTCTCCATGAATAATTTCTGGTCAGTAGGACACAAAACAGGCTTATGCAATCATTATTTAGCAAACACCTCTACTGCAATCCAAGAAAAAATGGAGGGAGTCAGTTCTTTGCTGCCCAACAGAAAATCCAAGCCACCACAAAAGCACAAATTTCACCCATAAAAAGTGCAAATAATTAATGATAAAACCGTTCCCACCAAGAGAAGCATTTTCAGAAGATGGCAAGGCAAATTCCTGAAAAAGAAATGCACAAAGAGGCAAAACTCACTTTTTCTGAAGGGGTAACTCCAATTACCTAGCAGATATTTAAATATTAATGCATTTCCACAGAAAAGAAAACAGAAGTAGAATAGTAACTGTTATTGGACTAGCCTGTACTCATCTAAATAGGAAAGGGAGGAACCTTCAAAATCAGTGAGTCCAGTTCCTCATTATCAGAAGCATATCCTACAATTCACATGCTTGCCCAGTTCTGTTCCCTGCCTCAGTTGTAAGACTGGACCAGAGCCTCACCAAGGATTAGAAACCTTTTTCTAATTTCCAGCTTGATTTTTATGAAGATAGTACTGTAGAGTCTTTTACTGTGCTAGCACTATCTTTCATTCAAATGGTGTCTCTCTGTCCTACCTGGTTTACCCCTCAGATGTACTTACAGAGGGCTCTCATGTACTTTCTGAGACCTATGTCTCAGTAAAGCTGCATTCCTCTAAGCCATCCTAGATGAAATTTCCATTTTCCCTAGTTTATCCAGTCTTTCTCTGCTCCACATTCCACCTGGAATGACTTTTTTGAATGCCTGGCCCAGGCTGTGGGAGGTGTTGCAGGTGCATTCCTGTAGCAGAGGAAAAGAACTGGAATTCCTAGCAGAAAGAGCTTTTCATCCATGAAGTCTGTATACTATTCCTGGGTAAGAGTTTGCTAGTTTACACAGGCAACTAATTACAACAGGCTTTAATAATTTCTGTTTGCACTGTATATATTTTTACTCAGAAGCCAACAGCCATACTTTAATTTTTCCTTAGGACATCCTGAGCTTCTTACTTCATGAAGTATCTTGCTCATCCATAAATTAATATATATATAAAAGCATACCTGCTACATAAGTGAAAAAACACCCCTGCCAATGAAAGTTATATTTAATGGCAACAGTTGCTACTTTTAATCCTGTTTATTTCAAGCTTTAGTGTCATCTATTTTCCTGTGCTGACAAAATATATGCACACTGCATCTCTGGTTTTGTTCACAAAGCGAGTACAAAAAGCTACAGCTTTCAGTTTTACTAGTGGTCTACCCTGCTACACCCAATTTTCAACAGAGTCTGAATTTTCCTTGTATTTTGCGGAATAACTCATTGTGACATTGATAACATTGATAAACTTTCCACACAATCCATCAAGCAGACACCGAGAGATTCTGTTACGGGCTACTCTGTAACTGTGTGCACATCTTTACAAGACATATGAACTGTTTATTGAGTTTTCTGTTTGGAATTCAAAAATGAAAGATGTTGGAAGATAATTCATGAAGAAACAGAAAGAGCCTGAGTGGTTTTGCCTGATTTTTAAGAAAGGTTGAAGGTGCTGTTCTGGTTAAAATCTTTGCTGGGGGACACAAAAGGACAGTTTTCAGTAATTTTTTTGCTTCACTCACATGACAAAGTGTGTTTTGCCTTATCAGCATTCCATATCAACAACAGTTGTATAGTTGATAGTGTCACCCAAGTGTTCCGAAAGTTCAGAAAAGTTTATTATTTCACCTTAATTTTTTGCACTTACTTTTTGGTTCTACTGAGGAAAAACAAAACAAAACAAAACAAAAAGAAAAACAAACAAAAACAAACAAAAGAAAAAAAAAAATAAAACCAAAAAACCCAAACCCAAAACTTTCTGTTGAAAAGGTTGAAGTTTGAAAAAATAATTGTATCATGCAGTTTTGTCAGCTGAGGACGTGGAGTCATCTGGAAGGCAGTCATTAGCACCAGTCTAATTAAAGAGTGGTGTCTCACTTTCGGGAAATTTGGTAATTTTCAGCTAAACCATTCTGTAAAACTGGAAAGTTCAGTGCCAACATTATGCACATGGCATGTGTTCATTATATAGCCTTGTATACTCTTCCATGATGAAATAAATCACATTGTCCAAGCAAAACTAATAGTTACACTTTTTGTTGTGCAAATGGAACTCTCCAACCAGGTGTCTAGTCTGGGATAATCATACTATGAAAGTGAAGCAGTGCTCTTTCCTCCAAACAATTCAAGTCACCTGTATGAGAGCAACTGAGAGTTTTGCTCTCCTTTCCTGAGAGATTTTTCCATTCTTTTCTAACCTTAGTATGATGCTCTTAGTAAACATTCATGTCTTACATAATCTAAGATCATAGTTATCAAGTTCATAAGCAATCAAGTCTAATTATAGAGCACCACTGTACTCTAAGAATTCACTTGGAATTGATGCATATTTTAAAAAATACAGCATACCCTATAAAAACACAGTATACTTGTAAACTTCCCAAAACAATTTGTATGTGTCTAACAAGAGTTTTGGGAGTTAGCAGAGCAATAGTTCCATTACTGAAGTTCCAGAGGAAACAAGTTTTCTGTTAAATGCTTTTATCACACACAATAAACTGTCCCTTTCATAATACTTTAACTGATTCTTTTGTATAGACACTTCCCACTAAACCATGAAAAACTATCCCTTGACTTAACAAACTGATATTATAAGTGGTTAGAAGCTTTTCTCTGTTGCAGCAATTTTAGTCATCTAACTCCATTGTTCTCAACAGATCAGTAATACAATATATGATATAAATGCCTCTCTCAAGCTCCCAATTTCATGAGAAGAGATGATAAAGAATTACAGAACACCCTGCTCATCTGTATGTGACTTGTGTTCTTCCCTTTTCAAGATCAAACTCACAGCTGGAATAAAGACTTTGACAGAGAAGAGGGAGATGAACAGAGCAAATCACAGGAAATACTGGAACAGGACAGACAGCACACAGGGCATAGTAATGTGGGTACTTAAAACTAGATACCTTCCTCTGTATTCAATGACCTAAACAACAAGGCCTTCGATGCTGATGTAGGTGCCTAAATATAGCAGATAGCCCATAGCAGAGTAAGTATCTGTCAGAGGTGCCACCACCCACTATTGCAGCTAATCAAGGAAATGCCTTCCAAGGACCAGTCAATCTTTTATACAAGGCAAGGAGGTTAACGTTTCCCGATAACAAACTGAGAAATGTAGCAAGCCTAACCTCGCTGTGCTACCCACCACATGGCTCACACGAGGACAGGAATTAAATGACACTGAAGCCCAAATAAGCAAGTGCTTTATCCTCATTCAAAATGTTGCTTGTCAGTTGGAAGAGAGTAATTTACAATACTGCAAACAAAAGGAATTGAAAGCAAGAAGTTTATTAATATGAGCTTTATTTCACTGGTAGCTTATCGGGAACTTCTTAGGATTTTTGTTTTGTTTTGTTTTGTTGTTGGTTTTGTTTGGGTTTTTTTTTTGTAATAATAAATCTTCTAAAGAGATGAGGCTTTTCCTGTATATAGCTTTAACTGCTCTGTTCTCATATGTAGGGCTTTTGTGTCTGGTTGACCATACATTTATTTTTTTTTAAAGTAAAAATAAAGGAAAAAGAGCAAACCTTTGGAGTTAGAGAACTGGTTCATGGAATTTCTTCCCCTCAGAGTAGAAGAAAAATGTAACATTCAAAAATTGAAAAAGACAAAATTTTTGTTCTGAACTAGTTAGTAGATCAGAACACTAGACAGATCATTCTTATTCTTTAGAAAAAAGCTGTAATGTTCAACTAGGATTGTCCTCTCTTAGAAGTCCTTATAAAGGATTAGCTATTTGCAGTTAGTCTCCTAGAAATACCCTTTCTCCAGCCAATCCTACCTCTGCCTCTGTAGAATTGGTGCCGGTGCTTGGACAGCAGGGTTTATTACCCTGTCAAGGGGAGGCTGTACTCAGCTTTGCCCTGCCATCGGATACCAGCATCCAAGGAGTAGGTATGGTAGGATCGTGGTGGGAAAAGTGGGAACACTAGGTAATTCTGCTTAAACAGCCAAGTTGTCTGCCACGGCCTAACATAGAACAACAAGGGCTTGAAGCTTAAAACAGAGGTGCAAATTGCTTGGTACTTGGGCTGTGGTCTGCTGCATGCATGAATAAAATTTTAAGGCTCTGATTTCCCAAGTCACTCAATGAACTTGAATAGCTTTCAAGATGCTTTCAAAATCCAACCGAAAGATCAGCTGATTTGGTATTTTTGTTTGGTTTTAAAACAGGTCTTAAAATCTTCCTTCATATGTTTCAAACCTGGGAAGCTGGGTTGTTTGTTTATTTGTTTGTTTGTGGTTTTTGTTTTGTATGTGTTTTTTTTTTTCTTTTTATGAGTGCCTATTATTATACAGCCACCTACCCTCTATTTATAGTCTGCTTCTTTAAATAATATACAAATGCTTTTGACTATTTATGGCATGGTGATGAAAAACTAGATACGATACTTTAATTATGAAATTATGTACCAGCATCCTTATAAATTCAGGCATTTCAGGCTTCTACACCACTGTTGATTAAAGGATTTATTTACATGACACTTCATGTGTGCTGCTTTATATTAGCTAACTTTGGGATAGAGAAAAGCATGGGTGGAATGACAAGGGATACCACCATTCAGTACTTCTGCAGGTCCTGGTAAAGCCTGTGTTGTAGTTTGATACTGTAATATAGGAACTACCTGTTTCAAAGCTGGTATGGTTAACATAAAGTGCAACCACATGCTGTACAGGGGCTGACACACTCTTAGCAGTTTCAATTATAGCAATTTAGAAAAGTAATTAATAAGAAAATGTAATGAGGTAAATTATAACTTTGTTACAGGCATTGATTCTTTGAAATTTTGAACTAGTAGTATAAACATAATGTAATTACATTAGTTATAACTTTAGGCTCTGATCCAGATTGACTAAAGCAAGGAAAATCAAGTTTTTATTGCTAAAGATAAATGCATCGGCTCAGAACCCTGTGTTGACTTAACTGCTTCAGGCAGAACATAAAGACATCTAAACAGAAATATGCACATAAGCTTGAAAAGCTAAAGGATGAAGCACTACCACTAAATTTATAATTTTGAGTGCTTGAGTCAGACAGATAGTCCTCATAAGTTATCCTTTCAACTACCTCAATATTACCCCAAAAAGTTCCTGAGGAGAATAAAATGAACATTATCTGAATGAAAGCCTTTGACTGTTTCTTTGAATTTGTTATCATACTGAGATCATGAGAGTAGAGGAAGGTTCTCTCGAAAAAAATGTACTTAACACACCAAGAGGGCACACTTAGTGGAATTGCTCAAGTGTCTACTTAAAAACTTTTACTGAAGGGCTATTATTTATCCAGCAGATGTGAACACTTCCAGAGGAACAATTTCAGTCTATCATGAAATTACACTTTTAGAGTAGATTATATGTTCCATAAATGGGTCATTAAAGTCTTAATAAGAAAATCATTCCTTGGTCTGTGAAGTACCTACATCTAACATTAACATTTTTGTTTATATATACCAACAGCAGTAATGATAATCATACTTTACTCTTTTAGAGCATTCTTCACCCACTGATCTCAATGCTCTTTAACAAAAAGGTCAAAATTATTAACCTCTTTTCAGAGATGAGCAGAGGGATGAAGCAACCCCTCCAAGACCACATAATGTGTCACTGACAGAGCTGGAAACAGAATACAGGTTATTTACTTCAAATTCAGTGCTTCTGCCATGAAACAATACTGCTTTTCTCTAATTCTTCTGAGGGAAAAAAAAAATCAATCATTTTTGCTGCACTGAAAGATCAGTGGAATAAAGAGGCCAAAGTACTACCCTGTTCCTTTTAGCCCAAATCTTACTGGCTATTTCTTCCTTCAATCTTCCCTAGTTACACCTAAGGAACATGCCTCTGTTCTCAGGATTAAAGGCATAGAGCAAGAAGAGTCTGTCATCCTCTGTTCCCTCCCCAGTCACCCTTTTGATGAGAGCAGCAGGAGAGAAAAGTCAGTCCCTCCAGTGTTGTCTCACTAGCTGATGAGGACAGGAAGGATGACATCATCGGACAACACAGCTTGCTAATGCCTTTCTCAGTTTACACTCAGGAAACAACTGCCTTCATATTGAAATATCAGAGGAAGTCTAAATGATCCTGGGAAACAGATGATCTGAAGTAGTTTACAAAAGCCAGCAAACACTCCAGAACTGCCACAGAGGAAAGGGAAATAATCCCTGGATACAGAACTGGCTCTGTGCCTGGTGAACCATGGAGTTGCCATCAACTGCTTTCTGGATTGTCCAGTGTATCAGGGCTCCATTGTGCTATGCTGACAAATCGGAGTAGTCACAAATGGATTTGCTGTTTTATCCCGTGCTGCCTGCAGACACCTGCTAGGGCAACTGTTAGGTTTGCTGGCTATTCAGCATGAACTAGAGTAATTTCGAGGACGCTCTCATCAATCCTGATGACTGGCTTTAGTTACCCAAAATTAGACATAAGATGGTACTACAAAATGCACTTTTGTATTTTCTTAGAATGCTTAAGAGAAAGTTGATCATAATGGTTTTAGCACAGCCTGTAGTCATGAGATTATAGTACCTGTCTCATTCCTCCTCCCATCAAACCACAAGAATTCTCTTAACTGCAGTGCACCAGTACATGCTGTATTTTGCACCAGAATTTAAAAATATATATATTTAAAAAGCAGGTGAGATTGTTCAAATAACAATTTCCTTGGAATCGGATTAAAAATGTCAAATCAATTTTTTTGCAGATCTTGAAAAGCCAGTGTTTTCTTCTGCGGAAATATCCAGGCTTATTAAATGTTAATAGGTTAGCAAAGCACCACTGAACAATTTCACCTTAGCGGAACAATCAGAGGGGTTTTTGTTCAGAACAAATACAGTGAATGTGAAGTAGAACTCTAATTAAAAAAAAATTAATTTACCTGCAGTTGTTGATCTAGTTCTGGAAATGCCAAAGGGAAGTTTTCAGAGGAATCATCATCTAAAAGGTAAAAATTATTTTAAAAGTCAACGTCTACCAAAAAAGAGCTTTTCAAATGGTCTGTTTAATATGTTCTATACTGCATATATATATTTTCACAATAATATTGGTATCCTGAAAACACCTTCACATCTGCTTCTATTTCTACACCTCAGATACCTTAATAGACTCCTTGAAAACACTAGTGGGTTGGAAGTAAGAAAATGTTTAGGTGCTGTAAAGACAGAAAGCGTACTTTGTATTGCAGTGATTAAGAAACAAAACAAAGCCGGTTAACACAGTAAAATGTGATAATTTGATAAAAACAATAAATCCAAACAAACTTTTTCCTGAGCTCTCCATTAAACTGCAAAGTAAAGAATCTTCCTAGGACAGCATCCTTACTACCAAAGAGTTCATTACTTGAATGAAGGGAAAGATATCTTTCCCATCACAATACAATGAGTTACCAGGGTGAAAAAAACAGTAATAGAAACCTTTTCTCCCACTGCCCAAAGGCAACCACAAGAACACACAAAACAGTCTGGCAACCTGAACAACTAGAAGACTGTTACCTACACAGGTGTGATTAGAATGGGGAAGGCATCAAAAATGTTACCATGCTGCAGAGAAATGTCTTTACTCTAACCTGTAGATAACAATCTCTATGGGCTAGAGTTAGTTCATTCATGACAACCAGACCAACTGTGTTTTTATTTATTTCTTTATTTTTAGTACAGGCTTCTAGCAAAGGTGGGACAGACTGTGCTAGTTACGTCAGTGTTGTGATGTGGACACCTGCCCACTAGTAGCTGGACTGAGATCAGAAATATGAATCATACTTGGTAGCGTCACAGCTAGCCACTGCAATATTTCTTTCTCAGCAACTTTCACAATATCAGTTTTGCATTGGATTGTGATGACTGTTTATGCATCTTACTACAGGTTACGGGAGGTGAACAGAAGGTTACTATTAGCTAGCTTACAGAGTCAGTTATTTGTAATGTGTCAAAATTAAACAAGGATAGTTTGCATAGGAGAAAGTTGCTACCATAGGTCAGATCCTGCAACATGCTCTATGCTGGCAGACTTGTACACTACAACAAAACCTCAAACAAGATTAAGAGGTCCATGTTTCAAAGCAGGATTCAGAATATTATTGAAAAGAACAGGCTAGGATTTAAATTATTTTTTAAATAAGTATCCTGCCCTCAGTGGTCATACAGCAAAGTAGGTTAGGGGGAAAAAGCTAAATCAATCACCTTATCCTGTGAAAAATAAACACACAGGCTAATATACAGTCAGAGACTTGTTTTAACTAACATAGCTAGAGCTGGAAACCTCTACGAAGGTATGCCTAGAGAAGAAAAAGAAAATACTGTGATACAGAGGGCAAAAGCAAAAACTTTTGAACTTCCTCAGGAAAAAAAAAGTGAAGTTCAGTATTTTCATGGGGTAAGGGTCTTGCTAGTATTATCCAAAAAATCATACCTAACCCCCTCCCCAACTTCCTTTTCACACCAGGTCTCAAGCATATAAATTCTGGAAAATACTTAAATTCCTTTAATTGTATAGAATTTTATCATGCTGATACGCAAGTGTTTACCTTTAATTTGCTGTTGCTTTCATGTACAATATTTAAAAATAGACTAATATCCTAAAAGAAGAAAGATGAATCATATGGCAAGGCTAAAAGGAAGGATGGAATAGGACTCAGTCTGACTAGGGGTACAGCTGC
Organism: Chloroceryle aenea; assembly: GCA_013399075.1. Taxonomy (NCBI): domain Eukaryota; kingdom Metazoa; phylum Chordata; class Aves; order Coraciiformes; family Cerylidae; genus Chloroceryle; species Chloroceryle aenea. The sequence goes on from VWZY01000049.1 coordinate 149,442, forward strand.
TCTACAAATATTTGGCTGAATAGCTGTTAAATATTCTGACAGAGATATTGGACCAGAGTCATGGACAGCAGTTAAGCTGCTATTTGTTTTGACAATTCTCGCAGTAGAATCTTTGGTACAGTAGCTTTAAGGAGGGACTTCAAACATTTTTAACTTAAGAAAAACAAAGCAAAAGCAATGCCAAAAATGTTAAAGACACATCGGTCAATAATTACTTTTTCACTGCATTGACTATTAATAAAAAAAAAACAAAATTAATGCAGCGTCAGAATAGTAGAATATATTGGATTATCTTCAGAAAAGAACCAGTAAAAAAAAACTTTGGAAATACTTTAAAAAGGATGGAAGAGAGAGAAATTACTACAGAAGATATGCTTTCAATAAACAGATGTTCCCTGCTTATTTTCTGAACTTAAGTGACTGAGTCAATGGTACTAAAAATAAAACATATTGGTATCCTAACCATTATGGCATACCATAGTACATTTTATAATGGGCCTGCCCTAGCATCTATTGAACAGCTGCTAAGGTTTTTTTTAGTTATGCTAGTTTAAGACTTGTTTAAATCATCATCTGATATGCAAACATCATCGACAAAAGTTGTGGGCTCCGGTGATTTGAAATTTTTCTGAGTTCCTAATTCTCTTAGGCTCCTCTGAAATTTTCAGCTGACATTTAGTTTACATAAATCAACAGAAATCCTCACAGCTAAATGCAGTCTTGTTTTCCACAATAAGAGTAACAAAAAACATTCCCTACAGCTTCCAGTGAAATAAATGACTGCATCGGGTCAGTCTGTATTTCACTGTTGTCTAAGTAACAACCATAACAATATCAAAAGAAATCACTTAGTAAAAACTAAACACGTTTACATTTCACACAAGGGGAAATGACAGCATTCATTCAGGCCCTAAAACATTTTTGAGGATGTTTTCAGAAAATCAGGAGGAAAGATATAAACTCCTACTTTTTCTTCCAAAAGAATTGCCATTTCCCTTACAAGATTTAATACTGGGTGTTGCACAGGAGAATGGACAAAATCACATTGGCTTCTACCCTTAAAAATCTATGACTCTGAAAATCAAAAATGCTCAAAACATCTGAAATATCAAAGAAAATATTCTGAAGATCAAAATTCATATCACCTTATCTGTCTGTATTTGTTCTTTTCTATTCTACATCTCCTTAACTAGACAACAGAATTCTGAAATACATATATATTTTTCCCTTTCTCCATTTATTATCAATATTTAATGAGTACCTAGATTGTTATAAGGAATCACTTACATAATCAAGGACGCTTTTTATACTAAAGTTAGTGGCTTTTCTGTACCACAAACCCCTGAAAAAAAACAGGCTGATTCTTCACCAGATATAGACAGCATCACACCTCTGTGCTCACTCTTTTACTGCTTCCTTTACTGTCACTTGTAAAGGAAAAAGGATTGATAATTCAAGCTGGTTGTTGTAAACATATTTTGTTTAAAAATAAAATAAAAATAAAAATAAAAATCAGAAATTTCAACCTGCTGTATCTGCAAATGAATCAAGATTCTGGTCAAAAGAGAGCAAGAAAGGATTAAAAACATACACATAAACATTATGACCATCCCAGCAAACTTCACAGCACTAACCTGTGATGTGAGTCAGATCAAGGACTTCACACAGACACCTAAGTTTAAGTATCTGTTTCATGATTTTTAAATGAGTAGCACTTCCTGAATTCCTATAGATCCTATAACTATTATAGAAGGTCTATATTTAAAAGTGCACTAAAAGTAAAGAGCTGTACCCTGATTACAAGTTGAATTCTGCACATACAGATGATGGTTTTCTAACCAAAGACTTGGTTCATGTGTATGGAGTAATTTGACTTTCATGTTTGTTTCATCAGGTTCATACATTCACTTTGCTTATTGCTGAAAGCAGAGAGCATCTGAGAGAGGGTCTCTGGGGAAATCACTTTGTCCTTCTGCTTTTCATCAGTTGGGTTAAGACAAAGTATCCTTCTATGTCAGACCTAGCTCTCTGGCCATTCCTACAGCAAAACTAACAACATAAAATAACAAGTTCCCTAAGCATGCTGCAAAGCCAATACACCTTCATGCTGAAATGGTGTGATGGGCAGCTTTGTGGAAGGGCAGCTTTGTGGAAGGACAGCAAGGCTAAGCTGCTCAACCTTCACTGCCCGGGTAAGGTCTTCTTTTTCTGCTGATAGCACCTCTTAATACAAATGTGAAATGGACTTCTAATACATGGTACATAGACCCAAGCTACCTGATTTAGAAGTCTGAAATGCAGTAAGACTGATTGTCTTCATACAAAAGGCTTACTACTTATCAGTGATGTCCTGATTTATTCAGTCCCCCGATACATGCTAATGTTGCACATTTGAGAACGAATTGTGCTTTCTGGACACTATCCCTTATTTAATAATTTTCTGGCTTTCTGGAGACTCCAGTGTCGCCAAAGAGGCAAAATCTCTCACACTTCACTGTCTGACTGACATGATGTCTGGTACAATGAAGTGCAATACTCCAATCTCTTCTTATATGGCTGCTCCATTTAACTGAACTGTGAGGTAAGGGCAATGGTTAATGAATAAATACTTAAAAAATGACATCTGATTGGCTTTCAGTATAAACTCATAAATAACAGTTTCTCTAGGATCTTCACAAAGATAGATAGAAATAGAACACAGAAATGTAAATGTGTTGAGAGCACATTAAGGTTGCTAAATCAAGCACTAGAAATTTAGGAAATGCCAATCACAGCTTTGCTTCCTTGAGTAACTGAGTTATGATCCAGTCTTTAATTATACAATCAGGTACTATTTTTTTCTCCTACATGCGTGGGCAAGTGCATTCAGATCTCTTCCTCCTAAACTAAAGAATTAAATTGGTAACATAAGTAGGCTGTTATCCTGTAAATGGATCAGCCCTCACACAGGAAAAGTGCTCAGACTCAACTGCAAGCACTGCAACTTGCTGTGGGACAACACTGGCAAACTGTGTATTGGGGTCCCATGTTGGCCCTAAGAGGGCAGTGAGATCCAGCAGCCACAGCCCTGGTTACTGACAAACAAGCATAGACTCATCGAATTTGTCCTGGAAGGCTGTGTGGCTAAGTGACTGCAACTTGGCACTGCTGCATGAAGCTCCTGGGCTTCTATTCACAGCCCTGCCTGACGTGACCTTATGCAACCCCGCAGTTACCTCACTAGTAAAACAGTGGGGAATGGTCACTGCCTGACCCAGGAATAGGCTATGAAGGATTGCTCAATAATAAGAGTTGTGGACCTCCCAAAAATAGAAATGGCCCATAACAGAAGGGAGCAGTAAAACCCTACTACTCCACATATTGTCACCTGAGTCTAAAGCATCCTTTGATGATTGCACAGCCACTATCGCTTTAAGGGTATCTCACCTAAGCTCCTGTCTAATTTCCCAGAGATTAAGCCACTTACTTGTAGGTTGGGTGAAGTTTTAGGAAACTAGCTTTGTAAATTTTAGCCACATATTTTAGCAATTCCCACTGGTTTTCAACCAGTACATTATTTGCTGCAAAGCCTCTCTTCCCATTACAACAAAAATGAGGATGGAGTAGGGATTTGAAAGTTGCTATCGAAGAAGCAACCATTGCAAAACAGTCTCGTGTGCTCAACTATAAAAGCAAAAAATTCTTTATGGTCGCTATGACAACAAAGGCATAAAGAGAGGTAAAATGAGTCATCTGCTATTCTTGCCAAAATATTAGTGTTCCACTGTCTGTCAGTTTCATTAGAACATGTATGTTTTGCCTTTGTTATTAGTGATTTTGCCGGAGAGTGCTATCAAAGAGGTAGACTAATTTCAAACAAAAGAAATTACTAATAATTTCAAAACCAGTCATTTACCATCACATGCCACTAGCAGAACTTTTCAGATTCAGGCTTTTCTTCTGGGGGGGGAAGGTGAAGAGATGTTTACATAAAATGATCCCTTAGAACTATTACACAAAACAAATCCACTTCTCTAAATTTAATAAAGGTCCTGTTATAATCACTGTATCCCAATATATTTAATAAATAAGTTAGTGATATAATTTAGGACATATGGAATTTCATTGGTTTAATTAAATTGATGATGATAAACTACAACGAACTTTCTCTTTGGGAACACTTATTTAAATTTTGGAACACCATATTCAGTTTAACTTGCATTAGTTACCCAGTAATACAACATAGGCTGAAATAATGTTTTTAATTCATTAGTTTAAAACTATACCTTAAACCAAAGTGGTGAAATACAGTGTGCAGACACACCCTGGGAAACCTATGTTTAATGCCAGCTTACTGAACTTGAGTAAAAGCACCAAACATAGATATCTATATATACAGGAATAACAGATACACAATAAAACTGTCTTCTTATATAGCACCTGCTGATGGGCTGCTCCTGAGACTTTTAAGCAACTGGTTAGCTGACTTTCACATTAAAAATACTGCACAAAGCTGGCCAGGGTTTCAGTCACTAGGTGTTGACAATATAACACAATTAAATTATTTCTTGTACACTAAGGACAAACCAGCTCCAGTCTTGTAGGTCAGTTATCACAAAGTATTCTCTTATGAGTTGAGAGCAGTTTCTCCTTTTGCTGCTCCTCACACCCAGCGCTTGGTTACAATCCTAGCCAGTGAGATAATCACCTCCCAGAAGAAACATTCCATTTCCCCTTTTTATATCTAGTTATGCTGCCAGTTCCTCCTAGTAAGCAGTTGTACGGCGCCCAGAAGGAGAATGCAGCCTTTCTTGGTGAAATCTGTCACTGTGTCTTTCAAGTGAGGTAGAATTCAGACAGATGGTCCCTCACCATTTAGCCCTGGTGAAGAACTTTTTGTATATACCCTAGCAGTACATGAGCCTCACCTGATGCTTTACTATGACACTTACAAACTCCTGTTTGAAATGAAAAGAAATATCCCTGTCAAAGAGAAAAAAAAAAAAAGGTGTTAAATAATAACTTGTACTCTCTTGATTCAGCTGTGGTTTACTGGAAATTTTCAAACCTGATAAGTTTTTTTTTCTTTTGCCTTCTTTAAATATAACAAATATAATAACCATGTTCAAGCTTACCACTAAGAGCAAGAGCGGAATTCTTGGCATGTGGTAAAATAGTATGCTGATTTAGACCTCCTGGTAGCCCCTAAAGGGGATGTGATGAAGAGGAAAACATGGCACTCACTTTACTGGTTGCTGTTTAGTTTTATCAGTACTCACAGAGATTCTGGAGTGTATACTGCAGGAACACTCATATACATACAATGAAGGGCTCCAAATTATGGAAAAGTTTAAGAAAATGTAGCAGAAAAATATTGATTTTGTGTAATTGAGTTTGTTTCTCTGAATGTTAAGAGAGAGGCTGGAATTATGAGAGGGATAGAAAAGCTAAAATAAAATATGATGCAATGTTAAGGAAGCTAGGCTTCCTGCCTTTCATGTCCTCTTCTTCCAAGCTATTCACAACCTTGTCATTTCCTACTGCTGTCTCTTGTCACAAACCACTCTACCCGCTTTGATTTTCCCATGGTCTCAGCTTTCCCTGACTTGTTTTCAGTGTCTCACATAAGCATCGTTTTTCCATAAGTTGTAAGAGAACACAATCCCCTTTCTCTTACATCTGTCTTCAAGACCTATGCTTACCATAATTCCTGTAAGAAATTTACTATGTTACTATATCTTGAGAGACGAGCATGATTCCTTATTACTTTCTGTAATAAAAATGTAATTACCAGATTATTTTAATTTATGTAAAATTGGCACATAGATAGCCACATGTGCTTCTTTATATTCCTTGTCCTAATATTTCTGTGTCACTCACTCATCTTTATGAGCTGGAAGTTATGTGCAATAATGTATGAAGATGTTTGGTTTTAAATTCCCTTGCTTAGGGAATGAGATTCTATTTCAGGCTTGTAGCTGCAAAATAATATTAGCTGGGAAAGATAATGCATATTCTAAAATATTTTTAAAAAGAGAAAATCATATTCAACTTGAGACTTCATTCACACGAAGCTCAGGAAGTGGCCTCAAGCATTATCCTACAATTCATACCATCCCATAAAGCACTCATCATCAGTGGGTTTCAGTTATCAGAGATCCTTGTATCTCATGCCATAAACACATCTCAAGCCTGACTCCGGGCACTCACCTTTAGCAACAGCACAGCCAACTTTTTTTGGGATGCTTTCCAGCTTCCGATTTACTTTATTTCATTCTGACTTTTAGTGTTTGGCAACAGCCCTCTAGACCTGATTTAAAGTGCAAACTAATAATATTCATCTATTCCAAAGGCCGAAGGGTCCATAGAGAGGGTATGTTTGAGGAAATTAATGCTCAATCAGCACTAGCTGACAGAATAAGCATCAATAACATTTCTGCTGCTTTGTCAGAGAACATGCCATGTGAGGCATTTGTTTCCTGAAACCTTTCACCAAGCTGGGCAGACATGGCACTTTTCAACCTTTCTGGTGAAGGGAAAGTCTATTCCTGCTCTAGCCTCATCCTCAGTACAAAATGTCCTTTTACTTTTCTTTTTTTAAAATTCCTTAAAATCAGTCATGCTGCATATGCAGGTAAATTCAATAGTTAATTACAGTCCTAAGTATATTCCACAAACCAGTGAAAGAAAGCTAAGGTCTAAACTGTCAGTCTAGTGGATTTTGTCTGATTAAATTGTTAATGGAAACATTAAAAGTAATTAGACAGGAAAACTGATCACATGCTATCACTCAGGAAAAAAATCCACCCATAAAACCAGACTTGATTTGATATTGTAAACACTGGTAAGAACATGTAAAATTTAAAAGCAATTATTTCATTGTGGTTTACTCCATAAATTAAACTGTACCTGGGGACTCATTCAGGCTGAAGGCAATTCGCACTGGCTTATCAGCAGGTACCCTGGCGGTGGTGATCATGTGGGCACTTGAGTCAATGCTTTTATTTGTTTGTTCCAGCTGCAATAGTACAAATAATATATTTGTTACAGAGCATGTGACACAATTCAACAAATGAATTTTAATGCCTTTCATGCATTCACAGCTATCATTCTCATGCTAGCTAAGCAACGCTTAGAATCAAAGTCAAGGGATGGCCATTTCACTTTTCCACTTATAAAGGATTTAAGTGAAATTCAGTGCAAAGACTGCCTTTCTTTTGATATCTACAGATTAGAAAGAATGATGGCAAAGGAAGCTTCCCCTCTCCTCACCTGCTTGCTCCCCGCCATTGCCCCTTCAGCAAGCCTTGACTCGTGGCAATGCTGCCTGGTTCTGAAGGTGAAGAAGGAAGAAGGGGTGGGGAGTTGAGAGTAACATGACCCCAAGCCTAACATGTGATTGGAAACGTGCACACCACTCCACATGGTGTCAATGAGGAGACACCCATCCTCCTGCCTTCCACCCATACTCCCCAAGTCAAACTGTGCTTGATAGTCGCACACTTAATGGTCAAAAAGTTACCAGGTCTCCAAACCTTGGTGGTGATTCTTCAGTGGAACTCTGTGCAGGTGTAGGGGTCTGTCTGCATGGGTTTGACTCCTGGATCGGGACCTTATTCAGCCCTCAGTCTTTCTTCTGAGACCACCAACTCCAAAAAGTGGTTTTACTGAGATAAAACCCTGTCCATTAAGAAAACTGCTGGTTCACTTCAAGCAGGACTGTAACGAATTGTTGAGCAACAAAATCAATAGCTACTGCTGATCTGTAATGGTATAACTGAAGCATTTCTGAACACTCAAAAGTTGTACTCAGAGCTCTACTAAGCTTTTGAATGAACAGTTTTGGTTATACTCTATTAAATAGATGAATGCAAACTTAATCTCCTTGTATACCCAACACAAAGCTGCTAAAATTCACAGATATCAATCTCCTGATTAGCTCCATGTGTGGAGAAAATGAAGTCAGTGGTACTTCACGCACGCAAAAGATCAGCCCATAAAGAAATTATTTCAGGACTGAAGACTATGCTATCCAGAGTGCATTGTAGCCATACCAGCTATGTGCACAATTATGAGAGGAGTTTTTAAATTATCATAAGAATTCCTCAGTCAATTAGAAATTAAGTTCTTCAGGAAAATAAAATGAATTTACTAGAAGTTGTACCACATGGCAGTAGGCGACACAGCATTTAGCTAGTGAAAACAACAGGCAGATTCCTAAATCAATAGTCTGGCAGTTTTTCTGTAAAGTAGCTATTGTATGGAAATCCCAAAAACTCATTCTAATTTACACTTAATTATTTGACAGTCTCAGGGAGTCAATAGGACCGAACAATATTTCAGGATTATAATCTTCCTTAGTGAGGCACAAGTGAATCAAACATTTCCCTGGTATCACTGCCTTGCAGTCAGTGCAAAAGCATCAAATTTGCATTTGGCTCATTAATTTCAGCATTTCTTTTTTATTTGCTTTATCTGCCTTAATATTTAGCTAGCAGAGATATGGTTAGTCTATAGCAATGCTACATTAGAAACTGCTATTTGAAGTGCATAATATTTTCTTAAAATAACAATAAATATTCCAAAATTATTACTTTTAATACATTTTATTTGGAGATAAGAGTGTCTCTTTCTACTAGAACATGAAGGATATCAGCAGTCATTCTTTATTCATCATTACTAATAATCAAGATGCATGAAAACTGAACTGATATCTACTGAGCAGAGACAAAGAAAGTCAACTAAACTACCGCAGTGTACTTTTTTGGGCTCAGGAAAAGATCCCTGGAGTCAACGGAAATATTCTATGTTGAAGTGCATGGCATTAGACTAAAAAACTTTTACCTTCCAAGCAGTATTGATCTCTTTTTTTTTTCCCCAGAGCCTCACATCTGAGCCATATTATTGTTTTTTAAAAACAACAAAACTACTAATCCGAACTTCCTTAATATGCTTTCCTTCCATACCTCCCGATACAAGGTAAAGCAAACCAAAAAATAATAATTTAAAAAATGTGATAAGCACATCCTTGAAATACGTCTGTTCATCATTTCATGTTGGTGGTCCACATTCCTCTGACATCTGCTTACTATTTCAAGTGTTCTTCCACATAAGAGTATACTTAACATTTTGTATCATAGCCTAAGAAATTAAAATGATGAATTATGCTAGAGGTGTTAAAGTTGTCATAACAATAAATGCCTTGAGTCAATCTGTTGTCTTATCTCTGTCACATACTCTGTGGTGTGCAATAACTTTAAATTAGCTCTTTTAACCACCTGCTATGTGAGGGCAAAAATCAATAACCCTTTGATAAGCAATGGTATATTCTATTATAGCACAAAAGAGTGTTTTCATTTTATTTCAATACACAAAAAGAAATCTTATCTTTATACACAGCAAGTACCCTGCTATCCATGTTTGGGTTTTTTTTTATATTGCATTTATCCCTTCACTCCTTTTTGTGTGGAATCCTCAAGCTCTTCATCACTAAAACCAATCAAAAGGAACAGGAAGGGATGGAAGTAGCCTGCGTGTAAATGAAGTGATACAGGAAACACGCAGACTGAATACCCCCAATTGCCCACCTGCTTTCTCCATGCATAAAGAATAATATCCAACCCATGAGTGGGCAACCTGGAATTTAATGAGATTTTATGAGCAGTTCCCTTCTTCACAATAACTACCTATAGAACTGGCTGCCGTTGCTCCATTAAAAAGTCTGAAGCAGAACTCAGATTAAGTGCTGGTAGAGATCTATCAGTTTAGTTCAGTTTTCACACCTGTTGCCTTACCTCACTTAGCGGAGTGTCTGCACTTGTATAATCCAGGGACAGCCACTGCCTTGGCTTGTCGTTGCCTTTATGGAGTAAAGCTTCAATAAAAGAAAAGGCTGCACCTGCTGCATAGCAACAAACTGACACGGTCTGAGAAGCTGAGACAGCTGTCAGGGCAACATGCTGCTACCTGCACTTCCCTTAGGCTCTGCTGTCCCAAAAGATCACCCTTTTCCACTTTTCTGCACAATTCCACTTTTCCTTCCTCTCCTTGCCAGTGACAAGAGATTATGATGTTGTGACACTTCAGGGAGGAAAAAATCCTTCTGTCACAGGCATTATTAAGCAGCAAACTGTGGCGAGCCCAAGATTTTTAATTCATTAGTCCTGGCAAACCTAAAATACAAACAGACTTGCTTCATAGCACAGGAATGTTTTCAGCATGACCCAATCAGTGTCTGTGTCTATTCCAGCAAACTGGCAAAGATAGCATGACTCCAGTCAGCAAAAATGTCTGCAGCTCCAATCAGCTTGGGCTGACACTGCCAACTTGGACTGGCTACAAGTGAACTATCAAATGATAGCAGCGACTATCAAAGCTAACAACAAGGGATGGGCTTGGCGTGTTAGACTCGGTTCACGCTGGCTTTGTTCAAGCTGCGCTTGTCTAACAGCGGACGATAGCCCTGCGCTTCTGAGGAGAAAATGAGCACATTTCAGAATGCGTACTCTGTGAAAGCAGATGTATTTATAGATGAACCGGTGATGGCAGGGATAGCTCAAGCTGACTAAATCAGAGAGTTGACTAAACTCAGAGGATCTCCTACTGTGACTTCAGATAGCTTTTGTCAGTTTTGAAACCTCAGGCAAGCAATTAATAGATAAATCTTCAATATGATAAGAGATTATTTTTTTCAGCTTAAAATTTTTTGTTTTTGTAGCAGTGTCAGGCACATGCACTGCCTACATAACTTCATTGATTGGCTGCTATCAGTCATTAGAACAAATGGAGAAAAATGGAGAACAGTTATGGAATGAGTATATAGGATACATATTTACTGTTCTGGGCTTGAAAAGGGGGTTCTCCTGCTTCTATATTTCAAAAGGTATTTTTAATGTAGATTTTTTATTTTAAAATTCTAAACAGAAAAGGTTTATCTAACACACATCTCTTGTATTGTACATTGCTACGTTCTCTTGGCTCAGATGAGATAGAGAGGTTTCAGGACAGAGACATGAAGGTCTGAAGTAAAATTGTAATCCTTCCTTACCCGCTTACCTTCTGGCTCTAGTCAGGGATTGATCTAATCAGTGCAAAACTCAGGAAGCCAGTAGTTGCCCTTGTGGCCTCAAAAAGACATTTTTCACACTTAGAAATGACTAAACTGCAAATATATTCTACCCACACTGCCTCTCCCCATCAGTGACCCAGGAGTGTATCAGCTACAGCATTAGTTAGGTATCTTGTGAGGCCATCTTTTTAACTGCCTCAGTTAACTGCAGTGTGATTTCAGAGCAGACAATGGGCCCTGGCCCAAAGAATTAGTGAAAAGCGGGACTGCCTCCCTGACTATGCTGACCTTTTACTCTTCTCTTGATGTGTTTCTGAAAAAGCTGAGGGTTCCTCCTTATTTGTCTCCTTTGGAAGGGGAGGGAGAGTGATTTGTCTCTGATCACAACCATTATTGCAAATAACATGCTACAGCTCAATACCATCAGCAGTTGATACTGATCTCCAGCTCCAGGTCCAATTACTGTGAAAGTATTTGTTTGAAGATACAGGAAACCCAAGGTCCAGTGAAGACATTAAAAATATTCTGCTTCAGTTCCAATGGAGCCAGGGTTTCCCCCAAACCGTGAGATCCAATTCTGCTTTGTATGAACAGATGGTATTTAGATGGAATGAGTGCCTTTATTACAAGTCATTACAGTAAAGCATAAAAAAGCCTCTCTATGTAATATCTTAAGACATGGAAAATCTTCAGTAGCCATGACAGCAAGGGTCGTGGGCAGAAATGATAGCTGAATAGCCCAGGGGTGATAAGTGGCTCTAACACTCCACATTTCCAGACTGTCATTCTGGCTGTACTCAGTTTAAATAGTATACCATGACAATACATCTGCAAATTTTGTGTTTCATATCCATTGTATACAGTTTTTTTTAAATGCCAGCGTTTCTAGTTAAATCTGTATTATTATGCACACTTCACAAAAGAAGGTGGAAACACCTGTACTTCACTTACTATGCACACTCCTCTTCTAAGGGGTGGGCTGCTTCCCAAAGTTATGAATCGTGATAAGATACCAGAACTGCAAAAACCAAAAGGCCCCTGATTTGCATTTAACATCAGTTCTGTGTTTTGCACAATGATTAGTCACCTGAAACTACTAGTTTATGGATGGGAATGTATTTTCAAGATGTGAGAAAACTATACCATCCTGTATACAGAATGATCTCTATAGAACATTTAATAGGAAGCATCAAGATAAATGATTTAACTACAACCGTTTTATCATCTCTTTATTCTTAGGGCTCTAGTGCTAAAACCCCAACAATATGGATTTAAACAACACATTTTGAAAGTTTTTGAAATGTATAACAATAAACTAGGGAAAATCTCACTTTAAACAAGGCAGAAATTGAAGTCCAGGGTGCTTCGCTGCTGTGACTTGCTCCAAATAATAGTTAAAGGCACTGTAAATTTTGCGTTGATATAAATCCCAATTCTCTTATTCACTGAGTAGGTGACTAAAATCTCTGCATCTAAGAAAATTTCTCTCCCATTTAATGCAACACAAAAAAATATTTATTTATAACATAAACCTTCCAGTCATCTTTGTGAGAATTAAAGAGTGTTGATAACTCTAGGGGTTTTTTGTGCAGGAGCACAGCCTGCCCTGCTTCCTTTCTAGCATACTCTTACTCATCAGATGCCTGGTACCAAAGCAAAATTGTTTCAACCCTTTATCATATTATGAAACTGGTGATAGGCTACAAGAGGATATTATATTTTATTCATCAAAAACATCTTAAAAGAACATACTCTAAATTAGGAACACTGGGACTTACTGATATTCAGTAGCAGAAACATGAAAATTTGTAACAATTTTTAGGAAGAAGTATCAGTTGTTCTACAGATGTAAAAAAAGCCAATATCTGCTATCTAATAAAACACCTGTTGCCTTCCCTTTTTTAGCTGTGCTACTTTCAATTCATCTCAGTTTCCTAGTATAAGTAGTATTTTAGTAGCATATGATCTCATTCATGCTAAAATGGTGTTTCACAGATTGCCAGTCCCTATTTAAAAATACAGTTTAAATATTCCAGTATATGGAAGATGTTTCAATATTTTTTTTTAAATAAAGATGCTTTGCCTAAAGCTGCATATGGAGCAAAATGTTCATTTTATAGATTACTCTGAGTACAAACAGAATCTCATTTTTGACAATTTCTGATTAACTTATTTCTGCAAGTGCCACTGTGGGAAGGTTTTGCTGTTCTTTGCTGACATTGGGGCAGATCAGGGTGAACTTGCTCTGTGATGTAGAGGGTTGATTTTGAAAACATAAATACTAGTGAGTCGCATCCTTTAGTTCCATATTACCTGTATAATTTCCAATACCACTTAGATTGCATGGCTCAGAATTTGTCAAATATTAAAAGCTAAATGGTATATTTCATTTGTCTGCCATGGTAATTGAATAAGTGCTCTTAAATCAGCCACAAACCCATAATTTCTTTGTTGACCTGATCTCTTATTGTATTCCATTAGGAGAATAATTTCAAGTCTCCATGGTACTGAGTAGATAAGTGGGGTTTACTACAGCAGCAGTTATCTTAGGTAAAAAAAGAACATCCAGTATGATGTAATCAAATCAATTTTTCCAGCCAGAAATTCAGAACCACAGAAGAATACTTCTTTCTTATCTTTCAGATAATGGAAAGGTATAGATAAATACACATTAGACTTTTGCATCTCACTCACAACATAACATCACAAGTCCTGAAAAGGAGCAGCCAACAGAACACTTCACTATTGTTCTTAGATAATACCTCCAGTCTCCTTGCCTAACTAGTATTTTAACACAGGCAAAATAATGTACTTTCCACCAGTCGCTAGACTCATAAATGGCTGAATGCTATCAGGTTAAATTAAGTCATGAAAACCAGCATGAAACATATATTGAGCACTGACTTAAAAAATAGCACCTAAGAAACCGTATAATTAATGCCAAATTGATATGCAATAGCTGAATATATTTATATACAGATCTAATTCACTTACTCCAATCTAATGAAGGAAATTTTACAGAGAAATTAAAAATTGGCTCAATCAAGTTAATGTGGATTTACAGTTGGGTCAACAATTTTTATACTTTCCTTAAGACCATCTGGAAATAACTGCACCTTGACTCATTTGAAAATTTGAGTGTTGAAAAACTCCATTGCTTCCAAAGCAAACTCTAGTCAGAAGTTGTGGGAAGCTAATTACTCTGAGAGGAATAAAACTGAAGGCTTTAAGATATGATGCTGTCAAAGATCCTTGCATATCTCTTATGTGGAAAATAAGATGAAAGCTGAAGTTTGAAATATTACTGTAAAAGTCTCACTATTATCAGAAATCAAAGTGTGTAAACATATATGCTTCACTCACATCAGCACAGAGATGGAAACAACCTTTAGAAACTAATTATGAGAAGAATGATGGTGAGTCATCTCAAGAGGGAATGCTGAAGGAGGATATGGATAGACAGTATAACCAACAATAACAACAAAACAAACCCAAACCTTCCCTCTGGTGGATAAAATTACAGAAGACAATTCCAAATGCCATCTTACCCAGGGACAGCTCCTGCCCAGAAAACAAGAATCAACCCAATTTTCTATTATCACACTGAGAAGACATAGGGTAAGGACAGTAAACTGCTTCTATTTCAGAGGAGGAAAAGACTGCTTGAATTTCTTCCTAAATGGTTACCCATGCCCATGAGACTGATTGCAAGTTGAAGGACTGAGCACTACCATTTTTTCATTATTAATGGCATGCTCTTCCTCTTATTATAGGACTTTAAAAAGGAAGAAGAAGATATTCTTGTGATCTAATGTACAGGACTAAGCAAATTATATTAATACTCCAGAATATTCCCATATTAAGTCTCCCACACAATACTGTTTAAGTGCAATACTGACAGGGAAGACTTGACATTATGTAATTAGCATTATTCAAGATGACATATTGCTTCTAGAAATGATATAATATTGATACTTCTTACAAGAAAGAAATGCAAAAAGGCCTTGCCATCAGTTTCTCACAAAAAAACACCCCAAAACATAACCAAACAACACAAAAACCAACAAACCAAAACAAATCAAAACAAACTACACAACTTTTTGGTATGATTTTGAGTACTCCATAGGGGGAGACTTCAGTGGTTTTATCACTTAAACAGAAGCATGTCTAGTACAATATTTTTGACAGATTGGCAGCAGTGTCTCTCAGATACGTTGGTTATTTTGAAAATCCGTAATTCCAGACAACAGAGAATAAGCACTAATTTGCCACTTACTCAACACTTACTCCATATCAAGAATAAAAGCAGCCGTTTAGAGAGACCTGCTCTTCAATGCTGCCCCTTAGAGGACACATCCGAGAAATTCGTCAATCGCAGGTCAAAGAGCATCTGAAGACAACACAAAAGCTGGATCGGGACAGCATAATGTCACTGTATCACAGGGTGTCAGGGNGTCACTCCACTTGAAATCTTTTGGACTATTTTGATAATGACTGCTCATAAGGATGGCATATTAATGTAAAACTCTTTAATCACTTCAAGAAATTGCCTTTGCTACAGCAATTTTTGTCAAAAAACAGTCTTGATTCCCCATACCATGCTCATGCAAGCCCCTAATGACATCCTGGTTTCAATTTTATGATTTTCTTCATGTGTTCTTCCACAATAATCCAAGAACAAAATGAAATCTCCAAACTATACCTGTACTGAATATTTTTTTTTCTTTTTCTTTATTTTTTTTTTAAAAGCTCTGTTGGCAAAACCAGATAACTGTTTTAACACCAGAAACTATATGCAGGCTGCTGTAGCACCTGCTTGAACTCTTTAAATGCTGACTCTGTGAGAGTGATAAGAATGCCACCTTCACAGGGGGACAACAGGGAATATTGATCTTCAAATTATTTGAATTACAGGCTCCTGATAAAAATGTTTAAGATTCTCATCTTGCAAAATACAGTATCTTTACCTATGTATGAAGTTCCCTTGTACCTTTAATGCCTTTCCTTTAGATGAGCAGTTAGATCTTAGTGTTTGTTATCTGTCCATTTTGGATGAAACATTATGAAACACAAGATGCAATCTCAAGCAGACATCAATGGCATCATGAGAAAAGGGGTAAGATATGTAGGGTAGTATATACATTCTTTGGGGAAAATTGTATGTTCCAAGTTACAGTTTAGGTCATCAACTTGTCTGTTACTTGAGTCTTACAAGTCTTCAAACACAGCGCAAAATTAGAAAATAGTGATTGAAATACCTGAAAGGAAAATTACTCCCATTCCATTCACTTAGTTTCTACACTTTTACAGCCACAAATAAAATGACAGTGATTTAAAATGAAACCAAAACCAAACACAAAACTAAACAACCAAACAAAAAAAAAAACAAAACAAAAAAAGCCCAAGCAGTTAATAAAGGCCGTGGTTCTTGAAATGTTAAATCCAGTAATAATGTGCTGTGCAGTAGAACTGGATAGTTTGTACTACCACAGCATAGCAGTTGATAACATTTCAATTTTAAAGCATTGCTTTCAAACTGTTAAAAAAACCCTATGTCATATCGACATGACAGATTGGTTTTGAATTTTCAAAATTAAAAAAGTAAAAAAAAGAAAACTGTTTCAAGTATTAATTTTCTTAGAACCATTTTTAGAAGCCAAAATTTGCCACGGTTACAAAATAATGAATACTGAGAAACAGTCAAATTTTACTTGCTGATGAAAACCCCCTTTTTTAAAGTTTTGAATATCCGAATATTATGAGGTTTTGCTATTCATCTTCACACTACCACTTACAGATTTCACCATAACCTCACTTAAGCCTCCTAAACCCAAGAAACAGACATAAAAAGTTAAAGCAGTAAGTTTCTGTGATTCACTCTTTTCTCCAAGATTTCAGGGAGAAGCACTGAAAGCACATAGCTGGAATCCTTTAACACAGGCAAGTGTTACAACTGCACAACTGGAAAAAAACCAACCTGTTTTTTAGAGCTGCTGAGAAGTCTGCAGGAGGGTTCCTGGGGCATTTTGAACATTTTGGAACCACATCTCATACAACAGGAAAAACTTGTAATCCCACTTGTTCTAAGAGTTCCCTTAGCTTCACCCTGTTGATAGCCCTGGGATAATTTATTACAATTACTAAGTCTAACCACACATTAAATGAAAACGCTACACCATTTCTACTGACTTAACCTACATTATCTATGGGTAAAATCATAGGAATTTTTTTTTTACAAATAAAAATACTGTACCTGGCACCCTTAAAAATACACACTCTGTATTGCACTATTTCAGCTTGGACTGTGATTCTAGTATGTAAAATTCATTACTAGCTCTCAAATTCATAATCCTTTATAAGTGTCATCAAAACACAACATTTTTTTTTTTTGTACTTCTCCTGTACATGCCAGCAGGAACAGAAATTAAAGATCAAAGAAAAATTGCTGGTTAGACTGTATTGTAGACTGGAAGCATGGAGACATAATGAAGTACCCCACTAGCTATGAGAGTTCAAACTTTAGGGACTCTGAAAGCTTGAAAAGAAGGCATCAGACAAAGAGAATTTTACACTTGTGTTTTCAAAGGCATTATCTACGGAATCACACACTGAATGACTGCTCTGGGTATTCTGTCTTTCCAAGATATCTCTCTGAACACTACTGCACTGTATTTTGCTGAGTTCATGCACGAAACAAGTCTAATTGTCAAATTCTTTTATTAATAAAGCAAACTAAGTTCAACTGAAGCAAAAACAAAGGAATCTGGGTTGGAATCCTGTGCACTCTACCACTCCTTTCTGCAAAGGTGGTGTCTTCTGGGCCAACCTATCCAAAGTCTTTGTAAAGTGATCAGACAAGACAATTATTCTCTCAGGGCTTCTACAGGTGTTGTGAACATAGATGACTCCCTCCTAAACTCACAACACGCTGATATTTATAGTAGGACAGTGGTGGTATGTCTTGCTGACATATATTATCCCACTTCAAGCACTGGTTAAATGTCTTCTGCTGTCTCTTCACCAGCTGGACATCTGTTAGAGGATCAAAATAACTGATGTGATGATGTAGTACACATTTTGGACCATTTTCATGCAAGAGAACAATTAAGCAGATAATCTGTTATGAATATCACACATGGCTTACTGATGCTTATATTTCAGTCAATAGAGCTCAGAGCCTGGACCATAAAGATGCATAACAAAAATTTAGACATTCAGTTCACTGATAAAAATGTTTTAAAAAATAGATAGAAATGAAGTAGCTGAAATGCATCACAGATAAAATCTATTCTTCTTTACGCATTGAGTACCTACCCTGCAGAGTTGGCAAGAGAAGCAAGATTGATGGTGAAAAATGATTGGGACAATCATCCTTCAAAATAAAAAGGCAAAGATTTCTTTACCACTTGATCACTGTTTCGAGAACCTTACCACCAATACAGGGTAGGGAATTAAATATGGCTGAGAGTCAACAAGGAAAACTAGTGATACTGCTGAGTCAGGGATGTGGTGTTGCCACCTTCACCTTGGAACTTCAATGTCAGGTAATATCTTTTTGTTCTCCCCAGACTAGTTCTCATTCTCATACCTTCCATTCATTGTGCAGTATGCAAAACATCTGGAGATCAAATACTTAGCAAATACACACAAATGTGAGTGAACAAAGTAATGCAGTATTTCTGTAACTTTACATGTTATCATAGCAGAGTAAAAACATTAGTTCGTGTTAATTAGATGTACATTGGGGTGATTTTCTTATTAAATAAACCTATAGAACATTAACTCTTCTTTTACTGTAGGTATTGCAACACCAGTACATTCACATTTACCTGTTTTGAAGCTGTTTATTAGAAAATGTTCTCTGATTATTTACATGTAAACTGTGTTACACTGCTTAAATGATATTTTGGTAACTATCCATAATTATTTTTTTCATATATATGCTACTTTATTTTTCTGTATTGTGGAATTTAAATAGCAATGGTATAGTCTCAATTTAACAGGTCTTCTAGGCAGTAGGCATTATATCTACTGTTCAGATACAAGATCACTCTTTGGGGATTCAGTATGAAATACTGGGAACAAGCCCCGTGTAGTATCTCCTGTTCTGCAGAAGTGCACAGGATTTAGTCATTAAACACTTCAAGAATCATGTAGGAAAGACTATGCATTCCTATCCGAACCATGATTCTTAGTTAAGCTACGAAGGCTACGCATTGCAGAAATGAGGGCTGAAAAGGTGTCTTTAGAATTCTTTTAATTCACAACAAAGCATGGACTTAGGCCAATTTCTGAGCTGCTGGCAGATATATGGAGCTGACAGGATAGCCAGGAAATAATGGGACACACAGAAGTTCCCCAGGTCATGCTGGCGGGTCATGCTCTAAGCTGGCAGCAAAAAAAAAGAGTGCTCTGCAGACCCTGGGCCTGATTCAGGAGACTCCCACTGACCTGAGCCCTGAAGAATTAATTCTTTAACAGCTATGTTCAGATGACACATGACTAAGAACCCTAAAAGCACCCCTCTGATAAGAATGAGGAAAATAGGAGAAATAAAATTTGTAGTTACTTGGACAAGGTCTTTAAAATTGTTTGGGTAGAGAAACAAAGTATTAAAAAATGGAAAAACCTCTAGTACTGTTTAGACCACCCATAAAAATTCCAGACTGGGCATCCAAGTCAAGGCATGACACCGTGAAGAAAGTAGACCATGGAGCTCAGTGGCCTAGGTGCCAACTAGCATAAGCTGTGGTCTTGATCTCAGAATCCTACCTTTTAGATACATTTTTATATGCTTAGTGTCTGCAGAGCTGAAATAAATGCAAATCAGGTGTGGTAGCAATTGTTTCCAGGAGTCTGAAGACAGTCATTTATTTTACTCTTTATGACTTCATTTGTGTGTTATTTCTGCAGAAATCCTCATCCACTTGATGCTGAGGCCATCATCTTCTTCCCCTGTTTCCTATCTTCTCTAATTACAGACTAAAATTCCTACTTCCCTAACTCCTCACTCTGATATTCTCCAAGTTTCCGCATTCACATGTATACTGATAAATTCTTCCCGTCCCAACAAGAACAAACAAACTAACTTCCAATAGCAGTTGGCATGTATTTCCAGGCTCCTGTGCACTCCACTGGAAAAAATGTTCCCATATGACTACTCTGAAAACTGAAGAGAGATGTTTCTCTAGCCCTTATCTGATAACTATCTAGAAGACACCTAATTTTTGTCCAATTCTGCTTTCTTTCTTATGACATCAAACCCAGAAAGATCACAACAATTTTGCTTTCTCTCATGAAGTAGAGGCTCTTGAATTGTATTTTGGTGTGTACTGATACCAATGTCACAGCATGATTTTATATCTTGATTGTTCCTGCAATATAAAATCAATACAAACAGCATTATTTCTTTCCGAGGCTATCATCCATTCCAATTTTTTTTTTTTTTAGAAGAACCTCTGAATTCTTGCCTCTTCTATACTGGATTCTTAACTTAGCTGGGGAATGTCATCACTATTTTAATATGTCAACATTTGTAAACAATTTAATCTACTGATCCCATGCAAAGACAATACTCCTCTAAAATCCCCGGAAGTGCTTTCCAGTGACTCAAGCTAACTGGATTAGCCACAGCAGAAAGCGCATACACTGAGGTAAGAATACACAAATGGCAAGGAAATCTTGTTTTCCTGTCTAGCTTGCAATCCTCTGCACCAGCATGAAAGAGAAGCCCAGGATGAGGGTAGCATTTAACCCAGGAACTGTGGACCAATGACTTAAGAAGCACTTAGATGATCAGAAGTACTCTAGTTGATTAGAGTGCTCCTTGTCAATATGTCACAAGTGGGATAAACACAATCTGGGAAAAGCTGATGTAACTGCTGCTGGCGTTAATAAGAGAATTATGTTCACCCTGAATGTTTGGCTCTATGTGGTTCCCAGTTCTCTGGTTCAGGTACAGGCATGATTCTCTGAGGCACAGCTCTCACGCTTCGCTCAAGATGCCACTCATATTTTATCACTGGCCAGATGTCAGTGTTGTTGGACAAACACGGTCAGATGTTATACACACAACTTCAACAGATACTTTTCTATCTCTTGTTTTCTGATTGCTTAGGCTTCCACTGCTGAGTAAACAAATAGAAATCAGCATTCTGTCCTTTTTATGAAGTTCCCAAGATCTTGTTAAATTTTTACCAACCTAGAATTTGACGAACATGTGCCTACAGATAAGCTGGGGATTTCCACATGTACCATAATAGATTTGGGCTGGTGAAAGGGCAGCCAACTGCCAATAACCAACCCTCTGACCTTTGGATGGTCTTTTAGCCTGGCAATGTCTGTGCAGAATATAAACGGTGTAGATGAGTAGCTAAAAAAAGATCAAGGCCAAGTCAAAGTCATGATTAGACAGCAAGCCCCAAGTAACTCCTGACTGTAACAGAAAGAGATGTTTTCATGATAGGTTAATACAGATGAATATGTATGAATAGGGTATATATTAATAATCATGAACATACATATATATTTCATCTTTCTTCCTTTAAAAAATGCAATTAGCATAAGCTTTAATAAAAGCACTGAACAAACAGGGCAGTTCCAGAAATATTTAGATAGCAAAAGGCAGCATTGCCACAGAGATCTCTGCCCTGTCTCCATCTCTCTTTGTGCCAACCCAGGATTTTGCACAGCCAAGCAGTGAGCAGGAAAGCTGAAAGCTGGGAAGGCTTCTTTTGGGTTAGTCTTAATGCAGATCAAGTTCAATAATCTGGTTCATCACATGGGGGCACAAATATTTGGCAAAAGAGAGGATTTGAGAGAAGAGGAAGGAACATGCAAAGGTGAAATAAGCAGACAGAGATGGAATTACCTTTATGGTCACTGTCCTTGCTTAAAATACTGAACCTTTTGTGTGGAAATGTTGAGTAACACTGATTTTATGACTGCAATATTAGGAGTAGAAACAAACATGGGTAAATTTACTTCTCCCAGAAAAAGCAACACTTATTAATAAGTCTAAAATGGAGTGAATTGGACAGATGATGTGTTGAAAAAGAAGAGTTGAGTCTTTCATCCTCAAGTTGCTTATTTTACTCAAGAAGAGCTGACTTAAGAAGTGTGATGCAATGCATTGGTGGTTACTGTTGGCCTATGTGACCTGACTTTGCTTTTTGCTGCAGTTCCAACATTATGCAAGCTGCATTTCCCTTATAGAATCACTTAAGTGACTAATTAAACAGCAACATTTTAATTATTGAAGACTCAGAAAGGGAATGTCGTCTTCTTAGAAGGACGAATGCTCACAAGGTTAATATGCCACATTGCCAGGCAATAATAATCCTTGATTTAATTTCCAAGCTAACATTTACAAAGGTTCTGATGAACTGAGTGCTTTGGAGAGGCCATCCCTATTAAAACCAAGGAACAGAGTTCAGAAGTTATGAAAAGACAGATTTTCAGCTTTACTTCTTATAGAAAGGTTATAATGAATGTAAACTTGAGAAGTGTTTTTTAATAGTAAAATCCTGATTCTTTAGCATCCTACATACTGTTGCCTTGAGTCTTCTGTTATTTGTCTGGGTGAAAAACAAAGAAGAAGAAGAATACCAATGTACACCAATGAGCTCAGAAATATTTTTTAATACAAATCAATACTGTTTGTGCCATCATAATTTAAGCTTAGGTAGGCAGTCCACCTGTGGAAGTGACAGGATCCTACAGAAAAAGAGCAGTGGACTTCCTGTCTGAAGACTGCAAAATTTCCAGTAAGCCATTTTATCATTTATCCAGTCTATTTCCTATATAGAAAAATATGTACTCATGTTAAGCCCTGCAACAATGAGGTAGCTACATCCAGATGACAGCACTGAGAATGTATACAGGAAAAGAATGACAAAACTTTGAAGTGTTGATGAATCACTACAGACTTGCCTGAGGTCATGCAGGGTATTAGTCACAGAGAGCTGAAACACATGCTGCAGTTACTGATCAGCAGTCTGACCATTTGAATCAACTTTCCTCTCTGCCCGAAAAATCAATGTTGCTGACTAGAATGCATTCAACTATTATCTAATGCCCATGACTTCATCCTCATGACTAGGAAAAGTCTTCTACATTGACTTAAGAGTAAAGTGGCTCCTCTGATCTCCATGGCTAACATTACAGAAGTTGCTTTATAAAATACAGTTTCTGATATCTTGACTGTAAACCAGGATGGCCATTTCCTTCTTTCCTAGTACTGTGGAGCAGATACATTGGAAGAGAGAAGAGAGGGATAAATGTGGTTATGCTTCCTATGACAAACCCCAGCCTTCCTTTTGGAAGTGCTCACACTTCTTGGTCACAATAGTTGGGGCTGAGTAGGTCGCCTCTTCTCTTTCAAGTAGCATCTGCCTCTAAGTACTTCTAGCAAAATTGCTTACAGATTTTTTTAAAGTTCATTCATGGGGTGATTTATGTAGTTTTGTTTTCTGTCACCACTCTATTTTACACTGACATGATGCATTACAGGTTAAAATCAAATGAATTTTAAGAACTATAGGATGATAAAACTAAAGCTGTTGTGTGTCCACTTGAGGCTAAGCAACACTTATCAAGTGTCTGAATTAACCTTGCAGTTGGACAGGACCTTAAATATCATCTAATTCCAACCCCCCTGCCATGACATAGACACCTCCCACTAGACGAGGTTGCTCAAGGCCACATCCAGCCTGGATTTGGATATATCCAGTGGAGCATCCACAGCTTCCCTTGGCAACCTGTTCCAGTACCTCACCATCCTCTGAAACTACATTTGATTTTGTGTGGCACAGAAGCAAAGATAATAAAACTTAACAAGCCTAAAGCAGCTCCCTATAGAAGGATCTCCTCTGTCTCTTGGCTGGACTTCACCTACTTGTAGACATGTCAAGATGAGCCTCCAAAGTACTCTGCAGTGTGTCCTGTTCCACACATATTACTTTGGCTCACCCTGGATAACAAGGACTTTATTGTAGTTTATCTTCCTATCAGTACATTTTGGTTCCTGTTGAACAAGTCAGGTATGTATTAAGCAAAATTTGCCATTGCTGGCAGTGAAGGATCTTAACTGTTTCTTGGACATGTATCACTGAATGTGCATAGAGAAATGCTGAACTTGACGGTGAAGGATTCCAAAGGAGCTAACATCAGTCACAGCCATAATACTGCTCATCACTTTACTGTGTGGACAATGATTCCTAGGAAAGAACACCACAAATCACCACCTCTGACAAAAAAAGGCAGAATTGCAAATAGTACAATGAATCGAGCAATGCTATCTTTCCTATTCCTGAAAAATGTGAGCTGGGCTCTTTTCAAGTAAGTGACATAAATATTACATACTTAGTGTAAAAGTGAGATGAACCACTTACTTGAGTTGGTTCCATTTACCTAAAGCAAAATGCACAGCCACAGGACAAGCCAGTCATCATCAATCATGAATATCAACATCAGTCATCAATGTCAGTGTCTATATGTTATCCGTTCTATCTATCCTCATTCTCCTCCAGGCACTCCAGAGGCTTCTCTCCGGCGGCCATGGCTATGGGCTAGGCGGGCTCAGCCAGGACTGTGAGGCCAGAAAGATCTCAGGCCAGACGGTGCTTTAAAGGTTCCCGCTTTTCAGGAAACTCTTCCGGCTGAGGAGCAAAGGCTCTGTCGGCGCTGAAAGCCGAGGCCTAAGCGCCACCCACCGGCGCTCCGGCGGGAAAGCAGCAAACACACCCCAGGCACGGCGCGCGGCCCTNCGTTTAATGGGGCTGGGGCCCTGGGAGCAGGGGGGGCGCGGCGCCTTATGCTCCCCGCCCTGCTGGCCACCGGCTTTGGTCCCTTCGGCGACCGTTGCTGGGTGAGGATTGCCCCGCGCCGCCGCTCCGCGCGCGGGCGTGGGGCGGTGCCTGGCGCACGCGGCTTTCGAGAAAGCTCTGCCAGGGCCCCTTCTCCCCACCGCCTGGGCCGCTGTCTCTGCTGCTCGCGTCTCGGGGACGCTCCCAGGGGTCTCGCCGTTTCACTTCGGCCGCCGTGCCGGCGCTCTCTACCGAGCGATGCTTCCCACTCGTGCCTCCGCTGGGCAGTCCCTGCCAGGAAGGCGCTTTGTTCGGAGAGCTTGCATAGGTGGTGGTCAGCAAAATTCTGCCGGGCACTGTGGATTTACTCGTTGAGAAGTGACACGGTTGTTCTGTGCATTCCTAGACTCTCTTTTTCCCATTACTTTCTGCATAAGAAAAATAACTTTGCAACTAGAATCATAGAATCATCTAGGTTGAAAAGACCTTTGAGATTATAGAATCAAACCGTTAATCCTATAGTATCAAGTTCACCACTAAGCCATATCCCCGAGCACCACATCTGTGTGGCTTTTAAACGCACCCAGGGATGTCGACTCAACCATCTCCCTGGGCAGCCTGTTCCAGGGCTTGGCAAGCCTTTCAGTAAAAACCCCTTTTCTTAATATCCATTTTAAACCTTCCATGGTGTAGCTTAAGGCCTTTCCCTCTTGTTCTGTCACTAGTTACTTGTGAGAAGAAAGTAGCACTTACTTTTCTGTAAAAAGAGTATTGTATCATAGTATTCTCCACGTATTCCCTTTCAATGTATTAATTTTTATTGTACTTAAGGTAATGTAGGTTTTGGTAGTAGGCAAGAATTGCAGCTGATAAGCAGAAGCTTTGAAAAAGTGGGCAGAGAGCAAGCAGGTTTTTTTTATTACAGGGAAAAATAAAAGAAAAAATCTGGTTGCTGCTACTTAATAGAAAGGAAGGTGAAGCTAGGGACTTGTAAATCCCTCTATTTGTCTATTATTAAGCTTCCTTGGAGAAAAAGAGTGGCATATCACAGAACTGCAGAATGGTAGGGTCTTCTGGAGATCATCTAGTGCAACCCCTCTGCTAAAGCAAGATCACCTAGGGCAGCTTGCCCAGGACTGCATCCAGTCAGGTTTTGACAGTCTCCACAGAAGCAGACTCCACAGCCCCTCTGGGCAGCCTGTTACAGTGCATGGTCACCCTCACAGTGAAGAAGATTTTTCTTATGTTCAAATGGAGCTTCCTGTGTTCCAGATTGTGCCCATTGCCTCTTATCTTGTTGCTGGACACCACTGAAAAGAGTCTGGCCCCATCCTCTTGACCCCCATCTTTTAGATAGTGATAAGACCTCTCAGTCTTCTCCAGGCTAAACAACCCCAGCTCTGGGGGCTGCTTGGCAGGGGCAGGGAAAGAGCAGGGAAATAGAGTGGCCTAGATCCTAGTTCTCTAATAGGGAATTCAAGGTCAGAGTAGCAAGAGCTGTCTTTTACAAAACAAGGAGGCAGCTGGCATTCTGAGATGTTTGGTTTGTATTTTGGAAGTAAATATTATTAGAGAGAACCTTTTCTCCACACTGTGTGTTTTATCCAACTCCCTTCCTTTTCTTACGGCTTCCAAACTGAAGCCAGGTTGTTCAGCTTCTCAAACACAAATATATGAATCATTTGGCTTCTGGATTTTCAAACTACACATGTTTGAATGTAGAACTTTGTATTCAAAAAAAACCCCCACTTTTACTGAGTTGTGATTTAAGAAGCATGTACAGAAGCACAGCCTTGTAAAACCCTTGCCCCTCTCCCTTCTGGTACTGGTTACTTTCTATTTCTCTTTGGCATGCCACTGACTTTTTTGGAAGACTTGAGATATGCAAACTGTATTGAGAATTGAGTCACTGTTCAAGTTTTCTTTTTTGTTAGAAAGTCTAATTCTGAGCAGAACATTTTTTCTTTTTAGCATTTTTCAGGATTAGAAGAAGCTGTCTACAGGAACATCCAGGCATGCAAAGAACTTGCGCAAACCACCCGTACAGCCTATGGACCAAATGGTAATTAAATCATAAAATTATTGTAGTGTTTTTGAGCAAAATGTCATGTTTGAAGGCTAAACCTACCTTGACAAAGAAGCACATGTTGTTTTCTTGAGGAAACACATTGGACTTGGCTCTAGGACTCTAAATACAGTCTTTGTGGCTATACACAGATCAGACTGGTTAGCTCTTGAGTTATGCACAATGTACCTGCCTTTGCCAGGTTTTTCTACCAGTTACTGTGTTCTCATTCCTCTCTTACTGCTATATGGGTATCTGCGAAATTAGTAACAAAATTAAAGAAAGGCCAATAACTTTGTAGATGGTCATAATGAACTTAACCATACCATGTCTGGTCAGATATACTGAAACAAACGTGTTCTGCAGTATTGATTAATTAAATAATGTACTAATATTTCTGAAGAAAAAACTGCTTATTCAGGAATTACTGTTTTCTCCTAAATGTAATACATTCTGAAGTGTTACTTTGCAAAAAACAACTAGGTTCTGAAATGATAAATAAGGCTAATGTTTGAATGTGTAAGATATATCTGAAAGTTCTGAAATAGTATTGGAGTACAAAATTATGTTTGTCTAATGAATAATTTTAATTTTTTTTCCCACATTAGGAATGAACAAAATGGTTATCAATCATCTGGAGAAGCTTTTTGTTACAAATGATGCTGCTACTATCTTGAGAGAGCTGGAGGTAAGTGTTCTTTCTTCAGAGGTATCAGTTGTGAGTTGGGGTTTCTGTTCATGGGCTGCTGTGGTTCTGAATCTTAAAATACATGTCACCCTGCCAGGTTATTTATATATGTCATTTTGTAAATAACTTACATTTTTCATTGGATTTGAGTAAAGTCAATGGGCTACATCTACAGTGAGGAATGGAACTGTTTTGTAAAGAAGTATTAAGTAGTTGCAGGAGATTGCCATAATTTCCTACTTTTTTTTCCCCTCAAACCAGTAGAATTAGAAGACTGTATGTCTAGACAACACAGTGTTTGGAAAACTGAATGAAATAGCTCTTGTGTTAATCTCCCAGTGTTGGTGGTTGCCATGTTCTCCTGTCTGCTTAGATTACATAAATTTTATTTAACAAGCTGAGAGGATGTAGAAGCAGCATACTGTGAATTCAGTAAAAGTGTGGAAAGACTGACCTGTCCTAACCTTTTCCCTTACTATCAAATTTATATTTGTATCGCAACACAGTATTTTACTGAATTCTATACTTACTGATAGAAATAGTGTATTAAGTACTTCCTTAATGCATTGTGTTAGTGTTTGATAACAAGGAGAATAACTTTGAAAGTATAAGTCCTTTTTTAAAAAAATAATGTGCAAACTAGAAACTTAAATCTAATGAGTCTTGCATGTTACTTCCTGGGATAAAATGACAGCTGTTATATTCAAGAATACAGTGTTTTTCTTGCCTTTCTTTGAAAGAAAGGGAAAGTAGTGCAATTTTTAATTGAATATAAAGAATTTAGTTAATGTAGAATTAATTCCATAGATGTCTAATGTCATTTAGACATCTACTTTGCATGTGAACACACATGAATTCAGCTTGAAGATCTAAATTTCAGGCTGTGTTCCTGTTGCAGAGCTTGTGTGTGAAGCCACTGCATCCTATAAAAATAGCACAGAACCAGTATCAATGATACCTAATTGATGTTGTACAGGTAATGCTCAGTTCTCTGATTGGATTTTTTTATATATATGTTTGTACTTTTGCTTCTTAGGGAAGTTAGCCAGTTAAGATGATCTGTACTGCTTTCTTTTCAATTTTTTTTCATTTTTATATCTTTAGATAAAATTTGAAATAAAAGAGCTTATACTGTATGCACAGCAAAACCTGGAGCTGTAATCTGTGTGGGTTGCTAATAAATTAAGATGTGTAACTTCTTTTAAAGGTTCAGCATCCTGCTGCAAAAATGCTTGTGATGGCTTCTCACATGCAAGAACAGGAAGTTGGAGATGGAACAAACTTTGTCCTTGTTTTTGCTGGAGTTCTTCTGGAGTTAGCAGAAGACCTTCTGAGAATGGGGCTATCGGTCTCAGAGGCAAGTTACAGTATACAGTTCCCATATATTGAATTCAGATTACTGTTGGTCAGTTTTCTGGCATCATAATAATCTGAATTGTCTTCTTCCTTCTGAACTAATTTTTTAGATAGAGGTGTATGAAGAAGAGCAGTATATGTTTTGCTGATTGTGATTGCTTGCTTCCCTTGTAATCTTTTGCATTTGTTAATATTTTATGATGCTTCATTTGAAAAGGAGATAGGAGCAGTATGAATGAGTAGTAAAAGGTGGCATAGTAAATATTTGCTGTTTGCTGCACAGGTGATTGAAGGATATGAAAAGGCTTCCAAGAAAGCCCTAGAAATTCTTCCAGACTTGGTGTGCTGTTCTGCAAAAAACCTTCGAGATGTTGAAGAAGTGGCATCTTTGTTACACACTTCAGTGATGAGCAAACAATATGGCAGTGAGCAGTTTTTGGCAAAACTTATTGCTCAGGCCTGTGGTAAGTGGACAAGAACAGATGTGTGCATGTATCTAAAAAACTGAGTGGGTTTGCTTATGATCATTGCTCACATCTGCATGTAAGATAAAAGGTATGGTTAGTTAATGAGGTTGGGTTTAATGGAATCCTTCAGCATCTAAAGTGAATATAATGTTTCTCACACTGAACTCTTCATTGTCATTGTGGCTCAGGTAAGGTCTGTGCAATTTACTAAACATTTGCAGAATAGCTTTCTAGTCTTTTTAAAGCAGAAACCCATCTTGCTTCCTTTTTTTGTCATTAGGAAGATGTATTACACTTGAGATAAGCTGTTACTAGTCTCAGTCACAGAACAATGGAAGCAAGACTATAGTTGTGTTGAGTAGTTGTTTTCTCCCTTTAGATTTCCAAGAAAAAAAACAGCTCATGTCTAGTTTTAAGTGTTTCTCAAAATATTCTGAGTTAGACTTCACTCATGAATGTACATGTGTAAATGGCTATTTGGACTTAATTAACTGAGCAGCCTGAAGAGATGTTGCTTTCTGATTTCTACACAGTAAAACAAAATTTCTGTTTCTGTTGATGCAGGTTATTAGCAAATTGTAATTGCATTAAGTTTAGGCAGACATGTGAAACCATTGAATTTTGGTACTTAGAAAACCTTCAGGCATTATTTATGGTGTCATTGTTCTAATTTATTCATTAAGCAATAAATTTTTCTTTTTTCTGCCAAACAGTTTCTATTCTTCCCGATTCTGGTCATTTCAATGTTGATAATGTCAGAGTGTGCAAAATTGTGGTAAGTTGGAAATAGCTAGCTTTGATATATTATTGAGGTAAACAGTTTAGTGAAAGTTAATTTTTAGACCTTTCAACTTTGGGAAGTGCCTTTTCTCTTCTAATCTCTGTTGTTGCTGTGACACACATAATACATTTTGGAAATTGATCTATACGTGCTTGTTTACTGCCCAGCAGCAGCTTTCAGAACTAAAAATCATTAATATTGAAAGCTTATGCTAAATCAGATGCAATAAATTATTTATACACAGGGATATTTGACTGCATTTTTGTTCTAGAAGCAGGCACAAGATGAGGCAAAGGTGCAGGCTGACAAAAATGTGACAGTCTAATCTTGAATTCTTTTTGTCAGACCTCAGTATTGTATGTGGGATTGGAACAAGTTTCTGTTGAATATGAATTACCCCCCATGTTTGTGGTTTGGTTTTTTTTCCCTTTCAATAATACAAAACAAGATAAGCAGAGAAAATGAATGTCACAGGCCTTAACCTGGACTACCAACTAACCTTTAAAGGGGAACCTGAAAGACAACATTTGATATTGCTAAATCAGCTTAAGTCTTTTTTTTTTTGTGCTGCAATGAAAGCATAGGTTGCTACATTAGTATGGATGTAAGCACTGCTTTTCATAAAGGGTAGTGCATCTTTCTGATGGTAAATGATCAATAGTATGACTGCCCCCATTCCATTTCTTCCCTTTCAGGGTGCTGGCATCTCTGCTTCCTCAGTATTGCATGGCATGGTTTTTAAAAAAGAAACTGAAGGAGATGTTACTTCTGTCAAAGATGCAAAAATAGCTGTGTATTCCTGCCCTTTTGATGGTATGATAACTGAAACTAAGGTATGTAGAGGCTCAAAAATAAGCTAGATATCTATTTATTCTCATGTTCTCTTATTTTTAGACTTAACTATAAATATTCTTGACACTTGGCAATTGAGATATTTTTGTTAATATTGAGTTCATTAGTTTAAAAAAGTTCACAGAAAACATCTGAACCTACTTTTACTTTACAGGGTTTTTGGGGTTGGGGAGTTGTTGGTTTTGTTCATTTGAGCCGAACTACATGCTAGAATGTTTCGACGCCAAAATTGTAAGGAAATGACAGAATTGCTCCTTTTTTCACTTGTTTTTATTTGCCCCATTACATGGGAAGGGTAGCAGTATTATAGAATAGGATGAATTGAGGTTTATGGATAGTTTGGGAGGCAAAGTGGCTTGTGAAAAACTTAGGCAGGTAATTAATACTGAATTGATAACAGTGTGTGTGTTTTACTAGGGCACTGTACTTATAAAGAATGCTGAAGAACTGATGAATTTCAGTAAGGGAGAAGAAAATCTAATGGATATGCAAGTCAAAGCTATTGCTGACAGTGGTGCAAATGTAGTAGTAACAGGTGGTAAAGTGGCAGATATGGCGCTTCATTATGCCAACAAATACAATCTTATGTTAGTCAGGTAAGTACTAGAAGAGCATTGTTCTAAGGTTTTTTGAAATATACTTGCTGTACTGTCTCTTGCCTCTCAAACAAATTAGAAACAAAATACTGTGAACTATTTGGTTTTCTAGTGGATCAAAGTCTGAGCTGCAGTTTGGTTGTTTCACAGCTTCTGTTTCTTGATAGTATCTCACCTTTGTTTGACAGCTAGCTGACTTGTGTATATGGTACTGTTATTTTAGTTTAAGTGCCTTTTATAGCACAACTGAAATCAAGAATATAAAAATCTATGGATCCAGTAAAGAGAGATATGGCCTCAAAGGTATGTAAGACTATACCATAAAGGTTCATATTCATTACAGTCCTCATGTGATGCTTTAGCAATGATGAGATACACCTCAGTGCATTACTGATGTATTGATGGGTGGAAGAACTAATTTTTAGTAGCACTGTCATTTTTGTGGGCCTTGAATCTTACCTATAAATGAAGCATTTGGGTATGTCCTTGAAAAATGTTCTACAATGTTTCTGTTGCTGAAAGCTGTAATTTTATTGGTGGTGTCCAAAAAGTTTGAACTTCTGGAAATAGAGCATGATACCGTAATCTCTTGCATAATAAAGAAGGATTGTTGTAGAGGTGTTGTAAAGATAATTCAAGTCTTATGCAGTAGAAGATGAAGTTTGAGAATTTCCATGTTTTTAAATTCTTAGAAAAGTCTTTGCATAGCATCCCTGAAAGTGGAGAATTATAAATTGAAAAAAAATAGATGAGTAGATTTTATAACTTGATACAATAAATTTTGACAGGTGTCATTAATTTATAAAATGCTGCCAAATTAAGAGAATACTTACTCGTATGTGTTGACATTTGTTCTGAAACCTAGTTACCAGAAAGACTGTTTTTGTCTTTAAAGGTTGAACTCAAAGTGGGATCTGAGAAGACTGTGCAAAACTGTTGGTGCAACAGCCCTACCCAGACTGGTATGGACTATTCAAATAAGTGGCAGGAGGGAGAGAACTGATGAGTGGGTTTACCTCTTAAATCCTGTTTTTCTTTCCAGACTCCCCCTACTTTAGAAGAAATGGGTCACTGTGACAGCGTATATTTATCAGAGGTTGGGGATACGCAAGTTGTTGTGTTTAAGCATGGTGTGTATGTTCTGTAGAACTCTTGATGCTACTGTTCTAGAACTAGTGATCATACATGTTTTAAATCTAGCAAACAATTCATTAATGCACATGTCTCTGAACAGAAAAGGAGGATGGTGCCATTTCTACTATACTCATTCGTGGATCTACAGACAATCTGATGGATGACATAGAGAGAGCAGTGGATGATGGAGTAAATACTTTCAAAGTACTCACAAGGGTAAGTGACTGGAATGCTTATTGAAACTGAGCTGTGGGTCAGTTTGAGGCAAGGCTTGTGCTTGCTTTTTGCACATTTGCTACAGAGGCTGTAGCAGATATCTACATTGTCAACTGAGCAGCCTTCTTGAGGTGTAGAGAAGGTGTAGTACTGAGGTGTCAAGATTACTGCCAACACCCTTGCAAATACAGGGCGCATAAAAGATTGCTCAGCATGTACTGCACTCAGTTCTTTAGTAATAAGAGAGCTTTTGAAGATAGTTTAGTTTTACCATTTTCTAATGACAGTCAGCTTTTTCTTGACTATTTCCCTAAACATTTTGTAATGTTCCATGGAAACAAGGCACAGAAGAAAAGCTTACATAGCTTTGTTTGTCACTGGGAATCGGGAGGCACTGGCTGGTTGAAAACTAAATTTCAGGTTCATTGGTGATAAGACATGCTTCCTCCACGTACTGCAGATATGCTTCACAGGTGGAAAAGTTCAGTTTTTCAGAGTTTTTTCTGAGCAGCTTCTGCAGATTTGAATATTTTTCTTTGCTTTTTTTTTTGATGTAAAAGGAAATGCTTGTGTATTTACTCAGAAGGCAGCATGCAAAAAATGTTAAAACATGTCTTTTGACCCTTAATGTTCTGTACATATCAACATATGCACATTGATTTAGAGTGCAGAAACAGCCATAGACTACATTTATGATTGTCTCCAGGAGTTGTCCTTTGATTTATGATTGCTTTTCTGTTTAAAAGACTTAAGTGTTCTTAAGTGGATGTTCTTAAGTGGATGTTCTTAAGTGGATGGTGGTTTGCCAAAGGATACACAAAATGCTTAATCTGAAAAACAGACAAACCAAAACCATTTAACACCTTGTGATACCTGTTGACATATTAAATTTAGTGTGTACAGTAGAATGACCTCCTGTTAATCTCCCAACAAGTTAACAGAAAAGATGAGAAAATCTAGGAGTTCTTTTATTAGTAAGCAAAGACTTGAAATTGCTTTTTTTTTAAAAACGAACAAACCATGTAAAAACCCAGATACAAGAGTCACTGCATTTTTATTTTTATTTTTTTACATAAGTAGCTATCTTTCATCAAAGACCTTTGGAATAAATGAGTAAATTCTGGTGAATTTCTCTTATGATGCGTATTTGTTCCGAAGTGGATTCTTAGGAAGTCTGTATCTAACAGAAGTTTTACTGCATTCTTCCTGAGAGTATATAAATTCTAAAAAGTAAAATTAAGTCTTTTAAACTAAATGTTGCATTTTGGAATGATTTGTTCACAGGATAAACGTCTTGTCCCTGGAGGTGGTGCGACAGAGATTGAATTAGCCAAGCAGATCACATCTTATGGAGAGGTACAAGCAAATGGGCAGTTTGGCTTTCTACATAGACACACATGCAGATATGTTCATAAATATCACTGTGACTTACATATATATCTTGGTATCAAATAGCATATATATATTATGTTGATGTATATATATCAGTAAAAAATGTGGTGGAAAATACCACCTTATCTTATGTTTTTTGAAGCACTGATGTGGTTTTCAATTTCACTTTAGACTTGCCCTGGTCTTGACCAGTACGCCATCAAAAAGTTTGCTGAGGCATTTGAAGCCATTCCTCGAGCACTGGCAGAAAACTCTGGAGTAAAGGCTAATGAGGTTATCTCTAAACTTTATGCTGTGCATCAGGAAGGGAACAAAAATGTTGGCTTTGATATTGAGGTAAATAGTCTCTCTCATTACTTGATTCTCTGCAGTACAGGGTTATATTTAAATGTACTTTTATCAGTATGAAGTATTTATAGATTAATATAAATCATTGAAGCTCTGTTGCACAGTCTAGAAGAATAACATTTAGAACTGTAATACTGGAGTGTTGGGGTTTTTTTCATCAACAAGCAGTTAAATTCAATGTATTATAGGGGCTTTATGTAAAGTGAGGTACTGAACTAATGTGATGGAGAATAAGTCTTCAGTAATTACTTTGTTTTCCTACTAAAGGATTAGGTGTGAAGGTTTTCTGAAGAGAGATGAGATCAGAAAAGTGCTAATTTGTCCTAAACATGTAACCTTCAAAAACTAATAGCCTGCTAGGTAGAAGCCTGAGAGAGTTCTGTATACTGTTTTTGCCCCCGTCTGATAGGCTGAAGCCGCTGCTGTGAAGGATATGTTGAAAGCTGGTGTATTAGACACGTACCTTGGGAAATTGTGGGGTATCAAGCTAGCCACAAATGCAGCAGTGACTGTCCTAAGGGTAGATCAGGTAAGCTTACAAATAATTTAGCAGCTGAACTGAACCCTTTAACTCAGTGTGCAGAACACTAATACAAAATATGTGAATCTTCTGGGAATGCAAGGCATAAAAATAAGATACTTGAAAAAGTATTTGTTTCTGAAAACCAGGAAGCAGTTTGTTCAAAGGCTTGTAATTTGGAATGTTGCAATGTTGCTGCTTCCATAGGAGTGCTATTCAGCTTTCTTTTGTGATGATTTATTTTTATTTTTTTGTTGCTTGGGTGTTTTTGTGTTTGATTTTGTGTGTGTGTGTGTGTGTGTGGTTGGTTTTTGTTGTTGTCTGTCTGGGGCTTTTTTATGATTGAACAGTGGATACTTGTATCCAGA
The DNA here is from genome assembly GCA_013399075.1 of Chloroceryle aenea. NCBI lineage: Eukaryota > Metazoa > Chordata > Aves > Coraciiformes > Cerylidae > Chloroceryle > Chloroceryle aenea. The sequence continues at coordinate 185,077 of VWZY01000049.1, forward strand.
AATGTATCCTAACTTCTGTAGGAACAAGATTTAGCAGAGTACACCTTCTCTCTTATATTGTTTTTACATGAAAATCCAACTTTTATGAAAAATGGAGGTTATAATATTAATGACAAAAAAAATCTTATTTTTGCTGAAGTTCCACAAAATGGAATTTGCATGTAAAATTTCTGTAGATTATTATGGCAAAACCAGCAGGCGGTCCAAAAGCACCAAAGCAACAAGGACATTGGGATAAAGATGACTGGAAAGATGAGCCTGAAAAATAGTGTGCAGTAAGCTCTGTTTCTCTAGCAGAGAGGTACCTGTGTGTGAGTGCGCATGCACGACTATATTGACGAGCACATGGCCAACGATAGCTTTCCTTAGGACATGTAACACTGCTCTCTTATGTGTGCTGAGGGCTGCCTTCTGTGCCTTCGCGAATTAACATGACTCCTAAAACTAAATTATTGTAGAGGTGACAAGTGTAGTTTTCGTTTTACCTTGCTCATTACTGTAGCAAGTGCAGAAAATGAGTCTCTTAGATGATTTTTTTAAGTGTTTAGACTGAATATTCAGAACAACAGCTCTGGTAACTTTATGCTTTCTGTAGTGTGCATCCTGTAAACTAGTCACTCGTTACAATATTTAAGCACTTGCTTTCTCTAGACTAACCGAAGTTTCATTTGCATGCAAAAATAAGATAAAACCCCCTTTTTTAATAGGGCTCACTCAAGAAAAAAACAATACTGATTTGTGCATATCTGAACTAGATGGGTAATACTCACTGGCTTAGGTTCAGAGCAGGGGAACTGCATGAGATTAGTGAATGGTGGCAGTCAGCCTCATAGGGCTATGAGGTAAGCATCTGATTCTAACCTTATCTTTTTTTACTTCCCTATTATCTTCAAGATCATTATGGCAAAACCAGCTGGTGGCCCTAAACCTCCATCAGGAAAGAAAGATTGGGATGAAGACCAAAATGATTGAACAATTTAACTGTACTTTTTAAGTGACATGATTATGTGATCCTGTCATGATGATTTTGCTCTGTTGCCTTTAAGTTATGAACCATGTCCCATGGAGTGCAGAACTTCAGACACTTCAATAAAAGTACTCACTGTTAAAATGCTAACTGTCATTTTATTTGGACTTAGTGTGACAGGGTTGTTCCCGATATGTGAATATGCAGGGGTGTGTGTGGGCATGACTGGGTGTGGGGGTGTGTGCTCCTTCCTTACCATGACAGAGGTGGAAAGTAAGTAGAAAAAGCTCATGGGCTTAGATAAAGACAGGGAGATCACTTAATTCTCCACAGGTTGAGCCAGTAATAACTTACTACCAATTAATAAGAGAGTTGAAGGATGACAAACAAGAACAAAAACCCTTTCCGGACCCTGTACTACTCCTTCACTGCTGACCTCTACCTGAAGAGTGAATGGGAGTTGTGATCCATCTATAACAGCTTCTCAGGAACTGCTTCAGCACAGGGATCCTCTCTGTAGGTTACAGTCCACCAGGAACAACTCCTCCTGTGCAGTCCTCTGTGGGATCTAATTTCTCTCTGGGAAACTTGCTCCAGCCTCAGTTCCTCCCTTGCCCCAGGCTCCTTCCTCTTTAAGGCACATTCCCCTGCTGTGGCCTGGAGGCTGCTGCAGCTGCAGTGTGGAGGTCCAGAATAGTCCATGAGCTGCAGGGGTAGAACCTGCTCTATCATGGTCTCTTGAGGGGATTTTTACTTGGGGGTGTCTGGAACATCTTGATGCTCCTAGGGCAGTTTCTCACACTTTTCCCTTACTGCTGGGCAGCATTTTGCCCTTCTGTACTTTGGTTGTCCCCGAGGCGCTGCCATCGTGGTGGCAGGGCTCAGCCCTGCCCTGCAGTGGGGTGGCTGGAACCAGCTCTGTCCAGCCCCCTGCTATATAGCCTGGGTGCCTCCACCTGGTACAGGGGGATGAGGGAGACTGACCATGAGCTTGCTACAGGAAACTTATAACTTCAGGAAAGCATAAGTGTTGCAGTTCTTCATGTTCTTAATTGTGTACCCTACCCAATGTTTGAGTGTAAAATAAAATGAGTATTGCAACAACTCTAGAAGCAGGTCTATGGTCTGTAAAAGTTGAAGATGAAAGAGATGCATGTAAAGGCCTCCCTGCTCTCAAAATGTCAGGCTGACAGCAGTAAACTGCAGCTCATTCTAGTGGCCTTAAACAGGGAGTAGCAAGAGCTAGCTGATGCAGAACACTGGAATCTTTCAGCTGAAGCCCCCTGTTAAGATTCTTCTTGGAAAGTAAACAGCTTATGTATTTCACAGTAGCTTGAAAGGAGAACTGCACTAGAAATTCAAGCCGCATCAATTATTAATCCTTTTATTACTCTTGCCAGTGCATTTCACAGCCAGAAGGGAGTGGAAGGCTAAATCAAGCTGGAACTATCTTATGCCTAAAAAAGGCTGCAGTGCAACAGCCACACCAATATTCGCTTTATAGTCAGTTGCTGGTGTGGCTGAAAAATAAACTCAGCAAGTTTCCAGAAGGATTGGCATACTGATGTAGTCAGCTGCACAAGTGCTACTGCTATTGAGTGTAAGGGTAACAAGAACACAGAGGACTGCACATTTTCTTAGGTTGTTATGAAAAATGCACTGAATGTAAGCAGCTGTTGCTCCAGCCTGGAGGAGCCAAGATTTTTATTTTTGTGAAACACCCTCCGCTGAAGCCTACCTGGGGAGAAGAGAACTTTAAAATTGCACATCACTGTGGGGACTAGTTTTCTAGAATTACTACACACTCCAGTGTAGCCTGAGGGAGATCTGAACTCTCAGCCTTTGAAGTACCACCCTAAGGTTCCTGTGCAGAATTCCTAGAGAGTTTGCAAAATGAGGACTCCTCTACTGGCCATAACCCAACAGTGGAAAGAGAGCTGATGCTGAATATGTCCCAGACATTCTAAAATGCATAGGAAGGAACAACTTACTTATGCTTGGAACCCAGTTCTAAAATACACAGGGAAGTGATGACAGTCAAGATATCTATAGTTCAGAATTATAGCTGTTCCCTTTATAAAGTAAAAGAGCTGCTGACTAAGATGTATAGCACTTGCAGGGAACTAAAAGTAGTGGTCATTCATCAGCGCCAACACAAATTACTCAAGAGAACCTCAAATCTGTAATTTTGAAAAAACCCTTTTATTTGAGAGTAGTGAAAACACGGGAAAGTATAAGTTAACCACTTGTCAGTGTGTCTAAGAAGCATAAAGTACATTCCTGCAGTTGTATACCATGGCTCTAACATGTTAACAACATGATTTGCAAGTCTCTGCCTTCTTTCAGATGGCTGCACATACAAGAAGGCTTCTCAGATGAGTTACAGTAGTCGCTCATAGAACAGGAGATAGGCTTGTGAGCTCAGCACTTTTGCTGCAGACACAGCTTGTACATGGGTATCACTGATGTGGAACCACTGCCCTTTTACTGGTTCAGTTTCTAAAGCTGTGAAAGGAAGAATTTAGGAGCAAAAGTTATTACAGACTAATTGAAGCAATCAATCCTGTCACTGTTCTGCTGGGAAAAAAAATAGTAAGATATTTCTGGTTATTTACCTTGAGGATATTGTCCTCGAAGAACAAGATCAGAGAGATGCCTGTTCATACTTCTCACTTTAGCATAAGCAGTGTAGTGTCCAGATCTCATTGTTCCACTGTGTTCAACAACTCCATAGAGAGAGTACAGTACTTTTGTATTCCCTTCACCCACGTTCTATAAAGACAAAAGTTTAGGTATGTCAGGTACTGAGTTTTAAACAAGGATAGAATGTAAAACTCTTCACTTTGATTAGTTGCTGATGAAAGGGAAGGTGGGCATTACAGCTTCATGCAGGCACCACAGCTGATCAGCAGAAGTACACTGACTCAGGCACAAGTTGCATTTGCAGGCTATTCTGTACTATGACACAAAATAACTGTAGTTTAAGCATTCTACAAAGATTCTGCTAAGCAGCTTAACTGTGAAAGCATATTAGAACACAGGAAAGGAGAATATGATTGTTCACCCACTTACTTTACATTTAGCTGTACAGAAAGGAGCCAAGTCTAACACATCTGGAAACTTGATATGCCTGTTAACCTTCCGCAGATTAAATCCAGCCTTCAAGAGACAAAGCAGAGGAAAACTCCATAACATTAAAATGTAACATATTAAACCACCACTTAGTAAATGTTTCAGGTTAAAGCTGCAACAATACAAAATTAGTTTCACATTACACAAATCTGGGAAAAAGCAACATTGTGGGGATTATTTTGTTTGTTTTGTATTTCTTATCCAATGCCCAAGGTTTTCCAGCATTACCTCTTTGCCCCCACCATGCTACACTAGAGCACAAGTTAAGATGGCTCTTCTACTCACTCTTATGGTAACTTAATGGCAGCAAAAGTAGAAAATCAACTCTAATGTACAAAACTGATGTAACTTTTAATCCCCCCTTATTCAAATAACTGCCAGTACCAAACTGGAAAAAAAAAAAGTAGACTATGACAAATGTTATTTCCTTAATCATATTGCAGTCTCTTGGAATAGGCTACACATTTCAATTTTCTCTGTGGAATTGTTTTTCCATCTACTTAAAGTCACCTCCTGTATTTAAGTGCTTTGCTCAAAATACTTAGCTTTAAAACTTAGAAAAGGCAATACTGTCTCCCATCCCCATTCCTTTCCTTTTTCTTTCTTGAAAGGCTAAAGGCCTAAATAAAAAAATTTCCTACAGCTTGAAAAAATAGCCACTTCAGTGGCTATAAATGACTTAAGTTGCATTGCTTTCCATTCATCCCTTTGTTCTGCCAACCCCACCCCGTAAGGCTCAGAATCATCTCTTCTCCAGTTCTACTGATCTATGTGTTACATTAATGTAGTAAGGGATCCTATTCTTTCTCTACTGAAATGTAAGAGTCCATGAACTGCTGTAGTAGGAGGAAACAATGAATACTAAGCTACTGCTTAATACAATAAGCAATAACAATAGTAAGGGAATATATTGCAAATAAGCTCACAAAACAGGGTTTTCCAGATAACTAATGGAAAATTATTTCAGAAAAACACACCCCAACTCCTTAAAGAAACCAAACACTGAGCATAAATGCATTCCAAAGCTTGGAAAAAATCCCAGACCAAAACAGGTTTATAGGAAATGAGAACTCATGCTAGCATTTTTTATGTTAAGCTATTCCTATGGGTATATATACACATATTAAACTGATAGCATATGTACACATATTTGTGATATCATCCTGCTACTTACCTGCTGAAACCTCTTTAAGTGAAAAGTTAAAATTGGAGGAGGAAGAGAGATCAACATCTGCTTTTTGGCATTAGTATAAACATACTTGTTTTCACCTACAGAAAAGAAAAAATACCCATGATTAAGATCGAAACAAATGTTACAGCAAGAATTTCTTTATTTTCACTCTTTAGACACTTATAATGTCATCTACAACTGAGAAAACAGACTTTCCCCTTTCTAACATCATGTTAAATGAGCATCTGTACAACAGCTGCCATTTGCCAATGCTGTATTACAGAAGTAACTGCTCACACTATGTCTGAGCAGTGTCAGCTCAAGCAGGATGAATTCTCACTTGTTCTCTACAACTCTCATAATCAGAAATTCCATGTGGCTTTTATTGGCCTTTCTAGCAAACATCAACATCATTTCCCTGTGATTGTCACTGCAGAATTTTCACATTTGAAGAAAAGAACAGAAAAGAGCCCTTCTAAACAGATACTCCCTACATTCATCCACATAATGAACTTTTAGACAAATGCCCTTTCCCTCCCCTCAAACCCAAACTCACTCCACTTTGTTCTCTCATTTTTCAGTCCTGCAGTTATTCAGTACCTAAGCTTGTAAACCTACTATGTTTCTCAATTAAGAATTTAATTGTGCAAAACTTAAGAAAATTATGTGAAAGATGTTTTCACAACATACCCACTAGTTCAACTTATCCAAGTTAAAGTTATACATATACTGATTTAGGGACATTTTTTCCCCTTACCCACCCAAGCAGCATATAGGGACATATTTAAAGTTTTCTTTTAAAAGGTAATTTATCATACTTTTTAGGTGGTTCTTTGGTCCATAATGTCTTTGCGTACATACATCACAGAGTAGTTTATTGGTCTCAGTAAGTTTTTCATTGCAGGTAAATTGATACAAACAGTGATAGATTGAACCTTCTTCTGGGTTCAGATCTTCCCTGTTTGCAAGAGTACAAAATGCTGTTTCTGGATCTTCAGTTGATACTTCACATGTCTTGACAGGAACAGTATGAAGGTCATCTAAGGTACTTGTATCAGGTTCAGCATTGCCTCCTAGGTGTAGTTTTGAGAATTCAGTAGCAAGTTCTTTGTCATCTTCATTTTCCTCATCCTCATCTTTCAAAGATAGGTTATCAAGACCATTAACCAGCTTTGTAGAAGAATCCAAGCCTTCCATAGAGAGATCCATGAGAGACTCATTTTCTACACACTCTTGTTCTGTCTTTCCTGTATTTTCATGCATGCTTTGAACTTCTGCACTAGTAGTTCCCTGTATATTCAAGTCTTTTTGAGTTAAGCAGGGATCTTTGCAATCATTTGATGATTTCTCTTCTTGCTTTGTACTGGGAGTTTCAGAATTCATTTCTGCCTCTGATTCTTGGTTATACTCAATGTCTTTTTCTGACTGTTCCACTGCACAGATATCTGTTAAGTGAAGCACCTTTCCCTGAAGTTTTTGCTGGCGGCGCTGGCTCTGCAAATGAGAATACATAATACAATTGGAATACAAAAACCAGAGAGAGTTTAAATGATATTTAGCACTTCTTAACATTTTTTTTTTTAAACAAAATTTTTGTAATATGCCATAGATGCAAGGGGCTGGAGGGGGGAAAATATGATTTAATGATCAGAGGTGTTCAATTCACCCAATACTGAATTTATCCTCACTTGGATATGGTTCTCACTGCTCCTTGTTACACAGCCTCTTCAAAATACAACTTCTGATTCCCTTTATATCTTCCTGATCCTTTCTTATGTCTGTAGTCTGAAGTTTTGTGAATATGCTTGCAAACAATGACTGCAGAACAACTGCCTGATAGAAGTTAATGCTATTTCCCACAGGCAATTCCACACTCCTCTGGATACTAACTTACTCCTATCACCACAACTCTTAACAGAACATGTAACTCCTTCATAGCAAAGACGTAGATACAATTAATCTTTTCAGTTGTGCATTTGAGTGAGGAGAAGTTCAAAGCTCTGTCCTTCTCCATCTAAACTGAGGAAGCAAAAAAAGAGTTTGTTTTTCCAGGAGTTGAAAGCACTTCATTAGTAAAAATGAAATAGTTACCAAAACCAACCTTGGCTTGTTTTTTGGCCTGTTTCTTTGCTTTTTTCTGAAGGTGCTTACTTGTACCAGGAGGCTCATCCCTCTGCTTAAGATAACAGTCATTGTTTTTATCCTCTTCATCTTCAGATTCCTTTTCTTTATTTTTTTTAACATTTCTCTCACTTGTAGTTTTTACTTTCTAGGAAAAAAAAAAAAGCCCCAAAACATCCACAGAAGAGATGTTACTGACCCAAATAACAAAATAATATTCAAAAGAGAACTGTAGATATGAGATGCTAATTTCAGTTCAAGATAAAACATCTTAGTTTAAAAATTTAGATCAAACTGATTTATGCCACCCTACTGTTTACAAAAGAGGTGTCTCACTCGAGGGAGTCGATATGAAACAGTGACTTGAAGAATGAAGGTGTATGAAAAAGTAGGGCTATCAAGGGCCAAATCCTGAACCTGAGAAAAGGTAACAGTACCTTTGAGTCTAACAGATGTAAATCTCCATAAAGGCACTGAAGAGTAACATTTTACACAAGTGGAGACATTTTCAGTTGAACAGCCTGCCACAGAACTTGTTTGCTTCTGCTAAAATGTAATTTGTTCGTTGCAGAAAACATATGATCCCTTTGGCTGAGTGGGTTTCATGTCAATATATACTCATTAGTTTTTGTGTGAGCAAATCTGAAACATTACATACACAGATCAACAGTATGAAACAATGCTAATCAAGTATTTCAAATGTCTAGAGATCGATCAGATCAATATTGATCGAGTAGGTATTCACATACAATGTTTCCTCACAATGTTTAAGTTAATTCAATAACCTGAGTATTAAGAGAAGCATTTTTGCGCTCAATGCAGAAAAACAGACAAAGAAAAAAAAAGTATTCAAGCAACCACTAGACACCCATCACTCTCATGCAATTTAGTCCAGTTTACACCACTAAACATAAATGGGAAAAGTTGTTCTTTACAACTCAGTCTTCTACAAGCGAGACAATATTGGAATATATCAGATTATTCCTAAACCAATCTCTACATTAGAAACATTAACTGACAAGCATTAAGATAACCAACAGACCATCAGAGATTCTCCAGAGACCATTTATGAGCCACAATTTACTGGGTTTTAACTTTCAAGAGAGACATTTAGAATGATGCAGAAATTAATTTATATAATATTATATATACATACTTAGATTTATATAATATTTTACATATAATATAGGCATATTATATGTAAATATATGCTAATTACACAATAAAGGTGTTTTCATATAAGCAAACAAAAACTAAGCCAAACAGCAAACACATATAATTTCTTACCTGATCATCCAGTACAGGAAGCGACAAATCAAGAAAAGACTCATGGACCAAGGTTACCTTTAAATGAATATTCAAGGGTTCAATTTAATTTTGTTTGGAAGTGGCTGGCTTGCTGTCAATAGGCTTGTGTGTAGCCTTGTTTACATTCAATGTATGCTTTCATTTGTGCATACAAATGTAAACCACAGCTATCCATGACCAGTCATACTACACCAGTAATAAGCAAGAAACACTCTTAAAATTTCAGTATTCTAGAGGCCTAAAGTTTGAGAACCCAACTTAGGGCCTATGAAGATTGCTATCTGCAGTCTCAGGATGCATTATCCCAACAGTGTCTTCCTGCTTAACTGTTCTCCTGGCAATCCCATGGTCATTCCTGTGTGGGAAAGACCTAATCATGTGAACAGAGAAAAAGACCCCTGGTAGTATGTTGCTGGTAGCAGAACAGTTCACTCTACAAATTGTACCACTGGCAGGTGTTTACAGGAACCTGAGAGTGAATGCTTCTGGTAGAGGTAGCTTGTTGTTCCTGATCTCTTTTTCTGGACAGCATTTGAAAGGAACTGGAATATAACATAATTTTGGAACATAAAAGAAGAAAGATTCCAGTCAAACCATGTTCCTCTTAGAAAAGCATGTGGCTATTCAACTCTTAGAAATGTATTAACTGAAGCAAACCTCTCCAATTGCACTCATTTCTACATTTAGTTGCTTTGGGATTCTCCTGCAAATTACATAAAATTATTCTCTAGGCTATTCAAAGCAGGCAGTTTACTTACGGTTCTGCATTCCTCACACATAATTGTACTGGTTAATTCTCCACCAAAGATTCGATCTACACAACTTTGTATTCCCTTTTTCTTTTCGTATTCTGGGAATTGACAAAGATAATAACGTTATATAGAACATACTGCAAGCCAATTTAGTTATGGCATACCAAATTAAATAAAAAGATTACAGTATGCAAGATACATTATGGAACATGTTGGCTGGCTCTAACTTCATCAAGAAGTACAGCAAGATTATTAAGATTTTTTCACATATTGAAAGAATGGCAGCAAAAACACATTTGCAGAAGACATCTTGACTGAACCAGCACCTTTACCACTTTTTCAACTCAAACACATTTCCCTGTTTTCTCAGAAGTACTGCATCCCATTAAGAGTTCCTGTTTTCTCTCAGGACTTAACTGCCTGAACCTAAAAAACAAGCACCAACTTTTTTCAGTATAGGTGCTCAACAAACAAAACTGATTTCCTCAAGTTCTATTTTCAGTGCAGCCCATAGTCTAAATTTAAACTTGTTCTTCATATTCTAACCTGCTATGTTGAAAAGTTTACAAATTATTCTGTTCAGTGGTTTGTCTTTTTTTTTTATATACCACTGTTAAGTAACAATGGACATTAGGACTGAAGACATTAATCATTCAAAAATTATGTAAGAAATAAATGTAAACACTACACAAACATAATGTATAATGTCTATAGATTCAATTCACTTTTACACTGTTAAGGAAATGCCACCAAGTTCAGTAAGACATTTAAATAGACACACTCACACTCTTCAGCCTTATAGTCTAGGTACATATTCAAGAGATGGCATAAGGTTGGACAATTAATCATGTATCTCTTAGTTGATACTATTAGAGTTGCTTTGTGTACTTCATTGAAACATAAGATTATCACAATATCAGTAGCTATATTTTACCCTTAATTTTCTTTTTAAGTTCTTCTTCATTTTGTTTGTTAGAGTCCAACAATGCCTTCAGTATTCCAGTGCTTATTTGCTGAAATTTTCAAAACAAATACACACTGTAAAATTTCCTAAAATATTTCAGTTAACTGGTGCATTTTACAAAATGTTTCAGATGAAGGAAAAAGTTTAATCTTCACTAATTAACAGAATCAATACTAACAATTTAAATGTAGAGACAAAATATAGTTCCTACATACTCCAAACCCACTCCTTCTGTAGAAACGGACTGACTGGTCTAAATCTTCTGAAGGACAACAGAAACTGTTGAATTAACTAAAGAACTTTAGAGCAAACAAAACTGAACCCTTCTACTTGAATTTATTAGAAGGGCATGGAGAATAACCAGCACACCACTTTCCAAAAAGGTAGAAAATATCATTACCTTACAAACCTAAACAGTATGTGCTACGTAAGCAAGAGATACAGACTACAAACTTACTTCATTGAGTAATTTTGTTAAATGAAAACAGGAATACCTGTGGTTGCTCCTTCACAACCCCACTACTTAAGAGGCCACCCAGTTCTACAGCTCTGTTACTAATCTGCTTCAAAGTACATTCTATGGACAGCATAAACCACTCTATAGTAAAGTCGACTTAGAAAGTTCTTCCCTCAGCAGAGGACAAACTCTTGGTCTGGGGTATGAAAAAGAAAGGTAGACAAAACTATGAGATTAGCACTCACTTGAATTTCTTCTGCTTTCATTCCATCAAGTAAGTAACGAAGAAATTCATGACTGTCTTGCTGCTGATAACCTTTAAATCGTATTGCTCTGTTAAATGAAACAACAGTTGTAAAAAATAACAGAACTTAAAGATAGACAAAGCAAAAATTCACATCAGATGCAAAAGGAGAGTCTCAAGCATGTATGCACAGAAAAGCAATTAAATGTCTACATACGGTATTTTCTAAAAATATGAAGCCTTCTAATAAGAATGTCACTGAGTAATTTCCATTTTATGGAGCAGATTCTCCTACAAGGTCTGGTAAGGCACATGGAGGACAGGGAGGTGATCAAGGACAGCCAGCATGGCTTCACTAATGGGAAATCCTGCCTGACAGACCTAGTGGCTTTCTA